>NW_020871636.1:451665-471665 GCF_003789085.1 Penaeus vannamei | reverse complement strand
ATACATTTTGATGTTCTCACAGACCATCACAAATTGGAAGAGGTGAGTAGAGTTGATACAATGATAATCTTTGTTATCAAGCAGGCTAAAACAAATAATCAGATGGTTAAATGAGGATCACAGTCAATGTTCAGCTTATTTTTTTATGTGATTTTTTAATTTCATCATAGATACAAGTTACTAATTATTCGCTTTAATTTTTATTTACATGAATATAAAGGAACCCATGATAGCTGTGTAGCATTTTTTTTTTTTTTAGAATATATGAATTTATTTTATCTTTTACAGATGCTGCCAGCTTGACACAAATATCAGAGAAGCTTATGCTAATGGCCAAGATGCAGAACAACAGTTTATACAAAACTTAGCTCTCTTTCTCTGCACTTTCCTCAAAGAGAGAGGTTCATTGGTAGAGAGGAGACAACTCAGTGATGCCTTACTCAAGGTTGGTATGGTTTTTTTTATTTTTATGGGAGAAGAGTCAGTTTGGACATGTGCATACTGGTCTCATGAAAAACAATTGAGGGAAGGAATGCTTAGGTGTTTTGTCTTCATACATTTCCAATGTCTCTCCTGCCTTTGTGCATTTAGAAGTGAACAACACAAATATGTTTTATAAAATTAAAAGCTACAAACAAAATAAAATATGTTTTTATGTCTTGTATCTCATGTATTTAGACCAAACAGTAAGGCAGGAACAGGAATAATGCATTTGTGAGTTTTGAGGTTTCAGCTGAAACTGTAGTCTTTGTTACCTCGTCGATCTTAATTCATATTCTGTCTTTCCAGGCCCTTCAGTACCTGATCTTGATCTCTGAAGTAGATGATACAGAAATCTTTAAAATTTGTCTAGAGTACTGGAATGCTCTAGCCTCAGACCTGTACCGAGAATCCCCGTTCCTACCTCCCACTGGATCTTCTCCTCTTTATCTACCAAGACCCACCTCTAGACGGCAATTTTATCAACCTATTCTCACTAAGGTATAGTATACTTGTTGGGAACTAAAAGTGTAGATTCAAGTGAAAGAACATATTAAATATTTTCAGTGCTATGCCTACTTATTCCTTTGCATCCTCTTTTGTAATTTTCTCTTTCTCCTTATAAACTATTGCATTTTACTCTATAGGTGAGAGCTCTGATGATCAGCCGAATGGCCAAGCCTGAAGAGGTGTTGGTGGTGGAAAATGAGCAGGGTGAAGTTGTGAGAGAGTTCATGCGTGATACTGACTCCATCAACATGTACAAGAACATGCGTGAAACACTAGTTTATCTCACACATTTGGATTATGCGGATACTGAACGTATTATGACAGAAAAGCTAGGCAACCAGGTAAGGATAATTCCTTTGCTTTATTACATGTTTTATGTCTAGTGTATTCATAGTGAAACCAGTAATTGTCACCAGCAATTTATGGTTTGAAGTAGATTGCAGATATCAAGCAGACAGCATGGCAAATACTACTAACCATTCCATTGCTGCTTCACATAATTTCCAGATTGTTATTAAATGACAGTCCCCGATTTTTCAAAGATTGCCGTTTTTGTTGAATATTGTGTGAATTAGTTAATCTGAATGACTGCAGAATATTCACAAAGAATTAAATGTTTACCATCTTGACAGTAAAATGGTGAAGCTGCCAGAGTGAAGAGGTGGTGCTAGCTTGCCTGGATGCATACTTAAGACTACACTGCTTCAGCGTTATGTAAAGGGATATTCCTACTGACGCACATGCAGTTACATTTATTTATTCACTTCACAGCCATACCGTAGTCACCATGGCCTGATTATGGATGAAAATATTATCAACAAAAGTTCTTATATATCATATGTGATGATATGTGGTATATTCAGCTTTTGCTTTTACAGATAGCTTGGAAGATCTCAGATTGTTATGTGACAAGGAAATCCCGTTGTGGGTTGCTGACTTTCTTAAAAACCTCCATTTACTCTTGTTTCAGGTGAATGGCAGCGAGTGGTCGTGGCGCAACCTGAACACACTCTGCTGGGCGGTGGGCTCTATCAGTGGTGCTATGCAGAAGAAGATGAAAAGCGATTCTTGGTTATTGTTATCAAAGATCTCTTGGGTCTCTGTGAGCAAAAGAGAGGCAAAAGATAACAAAGCCATCATTGCTTCAAATATCATGTACATTGTGGGACAGTACCCAAGATTCCTTCGCATACATTGGCGCTTCCTCAAGACTGTCATCAACAAACTTTTTGAGTTCATGCATGGTGAGTATCTTGTGAGCTGTGTAGTTTTTATTGTTTTGCTCTCTCTACCAAGGGACTGAAAGAAGGTGTATTGAAATTTACCAGATAGATATGCCTCTGGAACGGCCAAAAATGCTGAAAGACCTAAACTCTGGTATGCACAGAAATGTCATAACTGGCTGGAGGGGTTTGCGTGCCATATGTACACATGTTGTGGCTTTGGTGCCGAGGACTTAGCAAAACTTTATGGCCAGAATTCCAGCTAAATCATCTGGCCACCATAGTGAAAGGCCTTAATGATTGGCCTCAAGTATCAGTGGCATGTACATGTTCCCGGTCAGATGGCCATTCTTGGCATTGTATAATGAACATGTCAGCCAGAGGCAATGAGTATATGATAAGTGATTGTCATTGGTGTTATATAATTTTATTAGAAATAATTATTTGATTTAGTTATTCTTGAGTTTAACAAAATTTCCGAAGACACATTAATGTCATTTATTTTGAATGTTAGGTCTTAAAGGGGAAAGATTTAGTACTTTTCTTCATTATTTCTTTAATTTAAAAATATTGTAAAGACTGCAATTTACCTTTTAGATTTCTGTGAGAACTTGTGATCAAGGAGAACCAAAACAATATTCATGTTGCTCTTTTCTTTTAAACAGAAACTCATGATGGTGTTCAAGACATGGCTTGTGATACCTTTATCAAGATTGCACAAAAATGCAGGCGTCAGTTTGTGCAAATGCAAGTTGGGGAAGCTATGCCATTCATTGAGGAAATCTTATCTTCCATTAATTCTATTATCTGTGACCTACAGCCTCAGCAGGTTAGTTGTGTTGAAATTTTAAATCAAATGTTGCATTTTTAGCTTTTGATAGTATTATGCCAATGGCTGCAGAAGGTGCGAATAAAGCTATGGCCTTTGTAAGTTTAGTTTACTAATTTTATTAACATAGCTGGCTCATCATGGCAATTACATGCTGAGAGTACTGGCATTGGGTTACTTAAGTGGCCGATCTGCCAGTTGTGCGGCATGTAGGCCGGGCATGCACAAACTATTCGTGTGTGGTGACAAAACTCAGTGCCTGCGCTTTGCAGTTAATTTTTATAAACGTTTTTACCTTTTTTGCCATTTTCCAATGTCCATATTTGGGTTTTGATGGTATGGTAATACACTGTTTTCCTTGCTGAGTCCATATCATATCTCTATGTAGTAACTCGGTGCAATAAAAAAAAATATATAACATTTTGTTATTTGTCATATATATATATATATATATATATATATATATATATATATATATATATATATATATATACATATATATATATATACATATATATATATATATACATATATATAATACATATATATATATACATATATATATATACATATATATATATACATATATATATATACATATATATATATATATATATATATATATATATATATATATATATATATATATATATATATATATATATATATATATAATATATATATATATATATATATATATATATATATATATATATATATAATTATTATTATTATTTTTTATTTATTTATTTATTTTTTTTGATATTCAATTTTCTGTAATACAACCTGTGCTACTGTTCATGGTGGCCAGGAATATGATACTGAGCATAGAATTGGTGTCCTTCCTGGAGCCAAGGCTTTGACTCCTGGCTTACAGACATTACATTCCACACTCATTTATCAGTAGGAATAATGCAAAAGCCACTTTCTAAACACTAAATTAGTCCAGTCACGCTCCAAATGGTTTGTGCACTCATGAGCCTTTTCCGTCACCTTGGTCACATGATGGTCACATCACTCAGATTGAAGTGGCCAGTGAAATGATTTTAGTTTTACTTTTAAAGTTTGCATTGAATATTTCTTCAAGACCTCAATGGTCAGTGTTGCCAAACATTCTAAACATGGATAATTACACTGCTTCTCATCTTTTATCTTACTTTTGCTTAGTGTAATTAGTATTTCTTCTTAACTAAATGTCATGAAATGAAAAGAAACATAAGCGTGGATGTTTTATTCCTCCCTCTTTCTTTTGCACAGGTGCACACATTCTATGAAGCGGTGGGTTACATGATAAGTGCCCAAACTGACCAGGTTGTTCAAGAACACCTAATTGAGAAATATATGATGCTACCAAACCAAGTCTGGGATGAAATCATAAATCAGGCATCTAGGGTAAGTGATAAGCTATGGTTTGACTCTAATCTGAAGAGTTACTATGTAGATCACATCTTGGAGTATTGTTTGCTTTTTGGTATAATTTTGTATTTCTTGGTTTTTATGGAGGTAATGAAGGACATTTTTATTCTATTTCCCAGAATGTGGACATCTTGAAGGATTCAGATGTTGTTAAACAGTTGGCAAACATTTTGAAGACCAATGTCAGAGCATGCAAAGCTCTGGGACATCCATTTGTGACACAGGTAAGGAATGCAGAATGAATTAGGCATTTAAGGCAGTTTCTTTCTTTTTATGAAATTTGTTAAATATGGTTCTTCTTTAGCTGTCTTGTAACAGATAAAATAACAGTTTTCTGATGCTTTTGTTCCAGCTTGGGAGAATCTATTTGGATATGCTGAATGTGTACAAGGTCATGAGTGAAAACATTAGTGCAGCTATTGCCCTCAATGGGGAAGGGGTCACTAAACAGCCCCTCATCAAATCCATGCGGGTTGTGAAGAAGGAGACCTTAAAGCTTATATCTGGCTGGGTGTCCCGGTCAGAGGATCACACACTGGTGTTGGATAACTTCATTCCCCCTCTGCTGGAAGCTGTTCTTCTCGATTACCAGGTTTGTATTGGTGGCAAGTAGATCTTGTAGGGAGGATGTTTGAGATTTGGCAGTTGTCCATAAGCATTCTTGCATTTAAGTACAACTAGTTTGCTGTTTGTCAAAACTATATATATGTATTTGGTGATTGTTAATGAATATGTAAGATTTGCATCATTCTGATTGATTGATGATTTTCCTCAATTTGATAAGCATATGTAGGCTTACATTTATCATTTTTATGGTATTTTGGAAACATAGCATCGTGCTGTGTTGGGCAGTTATTATGATGTACATACTATATCTTTCTTACATCTTTACAGCGAACGGGAGTGCCATCTGCTCGAGAACCTGAAGTTTTGTCAACTATGGCTACAATTGTCAATAAATTAGAGTCACACATCACTCTCCAAGTTCCTCAGATCTTTGATGCCGTCTTCGAGTGTACATTATCAATGATCAACAAAGATTTTGAGGAATTCCCTGAGCACAGAACAAACTTCTTCCTTCTCTTACAGGTAAGTTATTTTCTTGTTTGATTAAGAATCAGTATTATTTTGATTTACTTTTTTATCTTGTTATCAATTTATTTATTTATTTATTTGTTTATTTTTTATTTTTTTTTGAGACAGTGGTAGAATAGTGTACACTTGCTACTAAGAATAAAGGTACTATTAAATCTTTTTCATATTTTCAGGCGGTGAATACACATTGCTTCACTGCACTCCTCAATATCCCCCCAGCACAGTTCAAACTAGTATTGGACTCCATAATATGGGCATTCAAACACACAATGAGAAATGTTGCCGACACAGGCTTACAAATTCTTTACCAGCTGCTGCAGAACATTTCAACTCACGAACGGGCAGCAAGCAGTTTCTACCAGACTTACTATACAGATATTTTGCAGCATATTTTCTCAGTTGTCACAGATTCTTCTCACACAGCTGGTAAGTTGGTAAAAATATATGGTATTAGTGATATACCATAGTTCTTCATCTAACGAGTTTTTGTAGTGAATATTTAATTTTTATAGCTTTTTAGTGTTATTCATAATGGAGGTATAATTCTGAAAGTTCAAAGTAGTTTATAATCTATTATATTAATTTTTGCAGATCATGTTGAATCTTACACTATTCTGTAAATTTTTGTTAGCATAATTTTTGTCTAAGTGCTAAACAATTAGATTTCTGTCCATCATCACAGTGTGCAGTTAAGGACAAAATGAATGTTCCAGTTACTTTTGAGGGATAACCAGTTACCCCAGAATATAGCAACAGTACTTATTATTTGGTTGTTTTTATTTATTTATTTTTTATCTTTTCAGGGCTCACTATGCATGCATCAATCTTAGCCTACATGTTCACCCTGGTTGAACAAAATCGCATCACGATAAGTTTGGACCAAGCAAACCCCACAGCCCCCAGCACCAACAATGTAACATACGTGCAGGGCTTTGTAGCCAACCTCCTGAAGGCGGCGTTCCCTCACCTCACAGAGAATCAAATCAAGATTACAGTGCAAGGGATGAATGACCTGAATCAAGATGTTCCTGCCTTTAAGGAGCACCTGAGAGATTTCCTTGTACAGATCAGAGTAAGTTGTTTCTTGTTGTATTGTGAGTGTGAGAAAGTTGTTGTTCTCCTCCTCCTCCTTCTTCATCATCATCTTCATCTCCTCTTCCTCCTTCTCCTTTACCTTTTTCTCCTTCTTTTTCTTCTTCTTTTTCTTCTCAATTTACTTCTTTTTCTTCTCCTTCTTTTACTTCTTCTTTTTCTTCTCCATCTCCTCCTCCTCCTCCTTTTCCTTCTCCTTCTCCTTCTTCTTTTCCTTCTTCTCCTTCTTTTCCTTCTCTCTTCTTTTCCTTCTCCTTCTCCTTTACTTTTTCTCCTTCTTTTTCTTCTTCTTTTTCTTCTCAATTTACTTCTTTTTCTTCTCCTTCTTTTACTTCTTCTTTTTCTTCTCCATCTCCTCCTCCTCCTCCTTTCCTTCTCCTTCTCCTTCTTCTTTCCTTCTTCTCTTCTTCCTTCTCTCTTCTTTTCCTTCTCCTTCTCCTTTTTCTTCTCCTTCTCCTTCTCCTTCTCCTTCTTTTTCTTCTCCTTCTTTTTCTTCTCCTTCATTTCGTTCTCCTTCTCCTTCTCCTTCTTTTCCTTCTCCTTCTCCTCCTTTTCTTCTTCTCCTTTTTCTTCTCCTTCTCCTTGTTCTTTTTCTTCTCCTCCTTCTCCTTCTTTTTCTTCTCCTCCTTCTCCTTCTTTTTCTTCTCCTTCTCCTTCTTCTTTTTCTTCTTCTCCTTCTCCTTCTCCTTCTTCTTTTTCTTCTTCTCCTTCTTCTCCTTCTCCTTCTTCTTTTACTTCTTTTTCTTCGCCTTCTTTTACTTCTTTTTCTTCGCCTTCTTTTACTTCTTTTTCTTCGCCTTCTTTTTCTTCTCCATCTTTTTCTTCTCCATCTTTTCCTTCTCCTTCTTTTTCTTCTCCATCTTTTCCTTCTCCTTCTGTTTCTTCTTCTTTTTCTTCTCCTTCTTCTCCTTCTCCTTCTTTTTCTTCTCCTTCTTTTCCTTCTCCTTCTTTTTCTCCTTCTTCTCCTTCTCCTTCTTTTTCTTCTCCTTCTCCTTCTCCTTCTTCTTTTTTCTTCTTTTCCTTCTTCTTTTTCTTTTCCTTCCTTCTTCTTTTTCTTCTCCTTCTCTTCTCTTTTTCTCTTTTCCTTCTTCTTTTTCTTCTTTTTCTTATCCTTCTTTTACTTCTTTTTCTTATCTTTCTTTTACTTCTTCTTTTTCTTATCCTTTTTTCTTCTTCTCCTTCCTTTTTCTTCTTTTTTCTCCTCCTTCTCCTTCTCCTTCTCCTTCTTCTACTTCTACTTATTCTCCGCCTCCTACTCCTACTCCTACTCCTTCTTCTCTCCTCTCTACTCCTTCTTCCTTCTCCTCCTCCTTTTTTTCTCTTTTCTCTTTAATTAACCACTTGTCACCAGTAATGGCATGTGTATACATGCCATACCCACTTTGTGTTTAATTTAGTAATTGTTTCTAGCAGAGGCACCTATATGTAGAAACATTTAACCCACTTACGACGGGTGTCCCACATGAGACACCCGAAAAAGTCAGCATTTTGGGTGTCCCGCGATGCAACGCCGGATTAGAGTTCGTGCTCTGATTTTGTTGCCCGTGGTGGGCAGCACGCAGGCAGGTTCCCGGACTCGCCCACATGCCAATTTTTAAGCCAGCCAGAGAATAATTTTTTTGGCTTGAAAATGTACCTTCTCTAGTGTGTTATCAAAATACTAAAGTGAACGCAACATTATCCTGTTGGCATTGTATTAAGAGTTATAACACATTCTCAGAGAGGAAAAATTCCCACTTTTCCATAGTAAAGCTTAACTGAAGTGTGAAGCCTTTTCTTGGCTATAATGAAAGACCACAGTCCTTCAAAAAGGCAATTTGCCGATCTTAGAGGATAAAGTACACTAAAGCATCTCTCTGCTTTTCAGTGCTTGGACATGGAAGTGTTGGAGTTATATGTAAAGTGTATTTTAATCCATTGTGTAGCAAGAAATCATTTTTATACAATGTTTATTATTATTTATCTCTCTCTTTTTTCTTTTTTTCTTTTTTTTATATATATATACATGATGTCCAATATGAATTATTGGATATTTTTTTATATCCTGTTAACCCACTTGCGACGGGGGTCCTATATATGAGACACCCGAAAAAAAATAAACAATGCTGGGCGTCCCGCCAGTGTGACACTGTATCGGGGCTGTGCTCCAACGCAGCTGCGGGCCGCGGCCAGCGGGCGGACAGACTCTTGGGAAGCTCCGCCCGCCGATTTTGGAATGTTTTATTTTTGGCTACAAAATGTACCCGGTGTGAATGGGTTAAAATGACTATTTGTAGAGATTGTGCTGCTGCTGTTACAATATAAAATCCTAGCCAGGATATGCATGTTACTAAAGTTTCATTTCACTTTGCAGGAGGTAACCGGTGATGATGACAGTGACCTCTACCTGGAGGAGAGAGAAGCAGCTCTACGGCAAGCGCAAGAGGAGAAGCGCCGTGTGCAAATGAATGTGCCTGGCATCTTGAATCCCCATGAGATCCCTGAGGAGATGCAAGATTAAAAACCACAGTAAGAGACAGCTCGCAATCATCACTGTCCATATATATATCAAGCGACTATGTGAGACTTCATAAAGTTGACTTCGCTGTACTGTCGTTTCCATCTCATAAATGTCCGAAGGTAATATATTATTATATGTCTGGAGATTTTCACACTTTTTCTGAAGTGTGTTATCCAGATGAGAGTTAACTGCAGCAACTACATGAAATTTTTCAGATTGTAGCAAATTAAGTAATAGTCTGGGCAAAGCTGTGAATTTATGATCATATTCATAATAAGCAAGCTATCCTAACTTTGTTTCTAGTGAACATACGAGCTGTTCCATACTGGAATATTTTTTTTCCAAACCCTCCTGGAAAATATTTATTGAAGATGAGTTCATTTGTATTGTGTGGTTGTCTGATGGTTGACTTCTACTTTTTGCAGAAAATGGCATTGTATTTGGTAACAGAAGAGCATATGGTGTGAGTGATAGTGTTTTTTTTATTCTTTTTTTTTTTCAATGTTTACAGCATTGGGTCCCATAATACAGGCAAAAAGTTCCTGACAGTCATGGTTTAAAAGAGAAATGCTCTCTTCACTTACATTTTTAACAACAGATGGAACTATGCAAGTACTCTACAGTATTTTGTTCCATTATGAAGTAGCATGATAGCAGAAAATGCCTTCTGTTACATCTTTTAGGCAGAAAGGATTAGAGAGACAATATCTGTTCTGTCATCATGTTGTAATAAAATAATGCCTTTGCTTTTGCTTGTGCATGCATTGATCCCCTCATAATCATCCCTCTGTAAGCACAAACTACCCTGTATGTTAAATTGTTATAAGTCTGTATGATGCACAGTAAAAATAGTACTATTTGTTAAAAGTAAAAGACAAGGCAAGGAGTCTTTCAGAGAATGATGATTTATTCTAATAACAGAACTTTTCTTTTTAACTTTGTCTTAATGAGATAATGTAACAAAACTGTGGAGGAAGATACAAATTAACTAAGTGTTTATGAAAATGATCAAAAGATGTATATTTGATAGGCATTACTAAAAGATGATCCACTTAGGGCCCTAACAGACTTGCTACTACTGTTTCTAGCTTTGTGTTGATTTCAAGAACTCCTTACTATTATTCTTGATTTATAGTTTTTGGATTGCACTATCTGCTGTTTTATCATTTGGTTGTGAGAGAACATTTCTCTTTTGTTTTTGTTTTTTGGCATATTGTCATCATTCGTTTATTCATGAGGGATTCATCGCAATGGGAGACTTCAGATCTTTGCTTTGTTAAGATAGTCTAGGGTTAGAATTCCATTATTTTGAAGTACAATTTGGCCTCTAGACTCCTGAGAACCATTGTCTTGTCTCTTGTTTTGAAGGCGATTTGAAAACAAAGTGTTACGAGGTATGAAAAAAACATCCTTAAAAGAAACTTGCAGGAACTTTCTAAATCTTTGTTCTGTCTGCTGCTGTATTATTACTGTGGCTAGAAACATGGTATGCTTCTAAATGTATGAATTGATCTTAAGGTTTGAAGGAGTTGCAGCAATGAGACATTAATATTTATTTAATTTTTTTTTAAGTTCTCATGATTGTTTGAAGCAGCTCCTGTGTGACCAAAGTCTACATTTTATGAATGTGTGTAATGTTTGTAGTTTTAAAAGAATGTATAATTTTTTGTCATGGGTGTTATGCAAGTGATGTCTTACGTAAGATTTCAAAATGGCAAACAGAATAAGAGAAGTTTCTTGGGGGAATGTTGCCGTAGTAAAATGCCAATCAGAATTTCTCTTTTTCTTTCTGTTTCCCTCCTTTCTCTTGCCTTCATTTCATCTTGTTTTCACGTCAACGGGAATGTCTCGGAAAAAAAGAAGATACATATGTTTCTGATGCATGTCGGTTGCATAGGGAAGAAAGCATTTTTGATAGTGACACCAGTGATTGGGTAGAGAGAATGCATGTTTGGTATGGATGTGTATATGGATGGAGGTGGTCACGTGGTATAACCCCTGTACAAGAATTTGGTACACCATTTCATTATTATTCCACAACATGGCATTAACAGTGTACAGTATTAGTTATCACTTATTAAAAATCATTCCATACATTATTTTCATTGAAAAATTTATGTCTAAAGAAGTATGTGAATATGTATCTTGTTAAAAAAAAAAAGTGTTTACAGTAACCATCTGTTCTTTATCAAGTCCTATGAAGTGTGTTGTAAATTTGATCACTGGAGTGGAGGCTGTCGAGGAGAAAGCTGTATTGATGTAATTTTTTTTTTTTTTTTTTTTTTTTTTTTTTTGCCTTTTTTCATCACTGGTGTAGCAAAATCATGAAATATGACACTTGTTGGCATTTATTCTTGTCAAGTAACATGAGAAAAACTTTGCAGAACTCACATGCATTGTTGTTTCACATTGATTGCCTCTGATTTTTGACAAGTGATGATTCCAGATGAGCAAGTGTTGGTAAGAAGCATAAACATGTTTGTGTTACTGTGGTGAATGCCACATCCTGATTGAGGATCTTGATCTTTATCATCATTTACTGCAAGTTAGAAATGGTTCAGGTAATTTTGGCACTTGGTTGTTGCTAGTTGTGGAAAAAAAACAAATTTTGTGTCACGAAAAGAAAAGGATGGATGAATCCTCTAATGTTTCCCATTTACAAAAATCAAGTAGATATATATATATATATTAAAAATATAAAAAACAAAATAACAAAATAAAAAACTAAAAAAAAAAAAAAAAAATACAAAACAGCTGTGGGAAAATTGCTAACTTTGGCAGAATGCTCTGATTTTTTTTTCTGTTTTAAAAATTAACATTTTTATTATTATTATTATTATTAATTTTTTATTTTTTATTTTTACTTTTTTCACTTTGCTTTCTCCCTCAAGAAATAGTTTTGTGTTATACTCATCACATTTCTTGAACTAAACCCCTCCCGTGTAAGGTAGTGTGAGAGTATTTATATTTTGAGTACTTTGTTCTGTGTTCTGTATTGAATGTTAACAAGTTGTTAATAAATTAAGAATTGCCACCCTCCTTTTTTTCTTTTCTTTTTTTTTTTCTTTTAAATCTAGGGGCACCATTAAAGTATGGTAGTGTTGCCTGATGTGAGACATTGCCACATGAAAGTGTGTTTCCTAGTCTGATCCACATGCTGTTTGTAAGGAAGTAGATTTTGGTTCTTTGTATGTGTATTACGCTTATTTTCTCTGTGTTTATTCATTTCCCCCAAATAGTGCTATATATATATATCGTATATATTTAGCTGGTGGTAGGAGAGGGCCCAGAATAAACAGGTAATATAGCTGCAGGTCATACTATAAAAGCCAACCTTATGTCAAGATTAATTAAGTTGTATCTCAGGTGTTCATTAGGCTTAATTTACCTTGACTAGTGAGGACTTGTTATACTATGATTTGTTAAGTAGGAATTTAGTGTAAGTTCTTCATTCATGTCACACAATTGTTTTGTGTAATTTTTGCCCAGTTCAGAGTAATACACTACCAGATGTGCAGAATGCCCTCTATGAGACTTGCCGTAGAATTTGTGGATTTGGTACAGTATTGCAGTAATCCAGATTTGGTTGTAAGTTTATTGAAAATTACTATTAAAGAACTTACAAGCAATTAGTTGATTACTAACATACCTGGCCATTTCCCATGTCCCTTAGCGGTAGTGGATGTAGACTTTTGCACGTGATGAGGAATTATGCCCTCATAGAATTGTCAGTTGAGATGACTGTGAAAATACCATCAGCAGGGTAGTGTGTTGAGGGCTGGAGGATGACATCAGTAAGCTTAGTGCAAAAAATTCATAGAAAAGTTTAATAATAATTAAATAATTATAAGACTCAAAAATTGAAGTTCTTTGTCACTGGCTTGCTCATTTGTCTGCTTCCAGCCCATTAGTATGTTTGTTGTGCGTTTCTTCAGTGCGGTATCCACAGTCCTTTTATCTCTGTTTTAAGAGATGGAGGTTTAGTGTGACAGAACATTTTGATATTCTGCTATTTGTGCAAACTTAGCAAAATAAAAAAAAAGTATTTTACAAGAGGATGATATTGTATTTTTCTCCTTGAATCGGTGGGACAGGATTGATTTACGGAAGTGGATTTTTTACCATGATCCAAAGCTTCTTAGATATTGACACAGGATTTTGGTGCATAATTCACTAAAATGTACAAAAATTGAATTAGAAAATAAGAAGTGTCAAGAACTTTTAATACAAGTGGCAATTTTGGGTTTACTTTAATAAAGAAGAGCATTTTAATATCAAAATAATTTCAAAGCACCCCCCCAAAAAAAAATTCAAAATGAAGATCTGAACCATATTGCAGAATGAAATAAATAAATGGAAGCCAATTTTTTTTTCATTAATTCTGAATGCAAAAAAAAAAAAAAAAAAAAAAAAAAAAAAAAAGTCTAACTGTAAGTGCCAAAAGTCAACAACTGGTCATTCAAAACTTGATGTGAAATGTCAAAACAGTTAACCTTTGCCGCTGGATGTTTTCTGTGCTGTCATACCGAGAATGGCTATATTTCCAGAGATATATATGTCATGCTACCTGTATCCGAGTCCAATCACTGTTTGTGACTAACCCTTCTAGTCACCACAGCACATGGGTTGAACAATAGGTGCCTTATGGAAACTTATTAAGCCTAATGTAAGGGATCTCCCCATCCATGGACCTCAACCCTCACCTCAAATAATTTTGCATGGTCTTCTCTTCCTTTTTTTTTTTTTTTTCCTTCTCTTCTTCATTCCCTTCTGTCCAGTTCCCCCAATCTCTTGCTTGTTTTGTGTGTGTGCGTGCGTGTGCGTGTGCGTGTACGTGTGTGTGTGTGTGTGTGTGTGTGTGTGTGTGTGTGTGTGTGTGTGTGTGTGTGTTGTGTGCGTGCGTGCGTGCGTGCGTGCGTGCGTGCGTGCGTGCGTGCGTGCGTGCGTGCGTGTGCGTGTGCGTGTGCGTGTGCGTGTGTGTGTGTGTGCGTGCGCGTGTGCATGTGCGCGTGTGTGTGTGCGTGTGTGTGTGTGCGTGTGTGTGCGTATGTGTGTGTGTGTGTGAGCGTGCGTGTGTGTGTGAGCGTGCGCGTGCGTGTGTGTGTGTGTGTGTGTATGTGTGCGCGTGCATATTTATGTATGTATGTGTGTATGTATGAATGTATGTATGTATGTGTGTGTGTGTGTGTGTGTGTGTGTGTGTGTGTGTGTGTGTGTTGTGTGTGTGTGTGTGTGTGTGTGTGTGTGTGTGTGTTGTGTGCATTGTGTGTGGTGTGTGTGTGAGAGAGAGAGAGAGAGAGAGAGAGAGAGAGCCCTCACCTCAACTAATTTTGCATGACCTTTTCTTTTCTCCCTTTCCCTTTCTGTATCTTCACCCCCTTCTGTCCCATTCCTAAGGTGTTAGAGCCATGCTGAATGGATAAACTGCCTCTGGGAGCCATTGGCATTCCTTTGGTTAATTCCCCATTTTATTCAGGCTCACTATGGCTAATAATGAAGATTCTTTACCCCTGATAGGGGCATTAAGGCATGCTCCTTCATCACTAGCCTATTGTATTTGATTTTGTTGGTTTTCTGACCCCTGCCTCTCCCTTAACCATGGTTCCATCCACTGATACTAATACCCCCTTCTTGATGTTTACTAACAACTCTATCCATTCTGAACCACCCACACAGGTCATTACTAAACCTTTAGAATGCACCCCTTTCTCTCTCTCAACATTTTATACTCCCATCTACTACTGCACACACTTCAATGTCTACCCTTATTATTACTCTTCATCCTTATTGTACCTCCCCGCAGAACTACTCTACTCATCCTTCCACTGCCTCCACCTCTGCAAACATTTTGAGTACTCTCTTAGGCCCAGCCAAGTGGGATTGATTCTTTGTGATTCCCCCCCACAGCTCCTTACCCTTTCCATTCAATGTCAGAAATGGCATTTTGGCCACCTTGCCACTGTCGCTCCACAGCTCACTGCCCTCTGTGTGCCCAACCAAGTCATGACCATTCAAATTGCTCTGCTCAGTCACGTATATGTGCCAATTGTGATGACTCCTATAATGTATTTTATAGGAGTTGCCCTGCCTATAAGCTCGAATGTAAGGTACCAGTTCTCAAATTCAAGCTAGGCCTCACTCTATGTGAGGCAAGACAGGAAGCTTGGCGACGAGGTTTTTCTCTCTACTTATACCAAAACTGTCCTTCACTCTGCTCCTCTCCCATCCTCTCAAGAGGTCTCAGCATCTTCCCCAGTATCTATTCTCTCTACCTTGAACCATCCTACCTCTACTCCCTCCAAATGCCTTTTCCAGTCTAAAGCTAGATACTGCAATCTCTACTACTTCCCCGATACCTACCCCTCCTCCTCACATTACTTGTCGCACCAGGCAGCCTAAAGTTCCACTCCACCTTCTAACCATTACCCTTTTTGCCACAATACTTTATCATAGTGCTATATGATGTTTGATGCCTGGCACATTTCTTTTGACCATTTAAAAGTTCTGGGAATTTATAAATATCACCTCATGAGCCAAAAAATTTCCTTAACCAGGGGCTTTGCCCCCCGAGCCTCACCATAATGCTATATTTTGAATACGCCACCAATGAGTTTAGATGTTGACAAGGCAGAAAAGTGAAATGTACTTCAGACACTTTAAATAGACTGCTTTGTACTTTCTGTGCCCTTTTAATCATCTGTTGTTTTATATCAAAGGAATTATACCACTAGAAATTAAATTGGCAAAATTTGGAATGTCTAGTAAATTTTTATCATTTGTTTGCATTTAATCCCATTTAGAGATTTGATATAAAGAATGAAGGAAGCAGACTTTAATATCAGGGTTCTATTAAAGAACCCTGATATTAAAATCCCCTTTTTGTCTTTTGTCTTCTATAGTAAAATCCAAAGTCAGCATCAGAAAAAGCACACCACCTTACAAAATCTATTGTGGTATTACATAGAATTCCAAAGAGAGGATGCTGTAATGATGTAGTGAATAAATTGGGAACTTTTTCATGGTAACTGAGGAGAAACCATTAGAGCTTGTATGTCTTTAAGTTACTAAAAGGTAAAACAAGACCGCCAGTGGTTGAAACCGAGATGTTGACAGCTTGAGATTTTTTTTAGAGATTGTGGAAGGTACTGAAATACTAAATAGAGTACTGACTAGTAAAAAAGATAAAAAAAAAAAAAAAATGTCAGCTCAGGGAGTGAGTTACAGATTGATGTCAAAATCAAGCTATTTAGGGAGTGTACTGATATACAATGAGAAATTTGGTGCACAAAAAGAGACAGGATTAGCAAAACTATTTTTCTTTAATTTATTTACATGTTAAAGGATTGGAGGATGACAATGGAAACAAAATGTCTTGGACAGCAATGTCCTAAACAAAGAATGACATAGAGGAACTGAATAGCCTGTTATGAATGTATGGTAGCACAGAACCTAGTGCCCTCAGTGATGCCAGGGGCTCACCAACTGTGGAGGTAAAGGCTGCAAAATGGTTAAGCAGCAGTACAGAATACATAGGAGTATATATATATAATAATATACATTATATATATATATATATATATATATATATATATATATATATATATTATATACACATATATATATATACACACATACATACACACATACATACATACATACACACATACATACATACATACACACATACATACATACATACATACATACATACATACATACATACATACATACATACATACATACATACATACATACATACATACATACATATACAAAATAAAATAAAAGCAGTTTATGAAATTATTATTTGATTTAAAAGCAACCCCCATTCCTTGCCCATTGTTGTTGTGGGGGGGCTTAGGAGACGGAGACTAAGGCCCAATATAGGGATGATCCCTATCTTGGGTCTCAGCACCTGACAACTAATTTTGCATGGACTTTACTCCTTCATCTTTCCTTTTTTCCTTACCTTCCTTACCCCTTCCTCTATCCAATTCCTAAAATGTGAGAGCCGTGTTGAAAGGTTGAAAGGCTGACTTCGTGCCAGTCATGAACGGCTTCAGGGAGCCATGGGCATGGTATTCCCTTGGTAATTGTTTAGCCCTTACCCCTCATGGGCCACTGAGGGATGGACTGTTAATCCCCTTTAATTTTCAGGCTCACCATGGCCAATAATGAAGATTCCTTACCCTTAATAGAGGCATTAAAGGCTTGCCCCTTCAGCAAATAGCCTATCTGAATTTGATTTTGATGGTTTTCTGACCCCTGCCCCTCCTTTGACCACATCTCCAACCACTGATGCTAATACCCTCTCTTCGGCGCTTACGAACAACTCTAACCATTCTGAAACACCCACGCAGGTTATTTCTCAATCCTCTAAAAAATACCTTTTCCTCATCCCCAACATTCTCCTTTTCATCCCCTGCTGTACAACCCTCTTCAGTCAACTCCCTCTTCCCTTATTACTACTCTTCATCCTTATTGTCCTCCCCCCCGCAGAACTACTAGACTCACACCACCCCATCTTCCTCTCGCCCTCGTCCTTCTACTACCTCTACCTCTGCAAACCTTCTGGGTACTCTATTTGGCCCAGCCAAGTGGGATTGATTCTTTGTGATTCCCCCCAGCCCCTATTCTGAGAATACCCTTCTCTTTCAGCAGTGCCTCCAGAAACAAGTAGGCAAGGTTACCTTTCGCAGTCGCTCTGATCGTTCACGCCTTGTCACGGTTACATCTGAAGCTCAAGCTCGTGCACTATCTGCCCTAACTGACCTTACTGGCAAACCATTCCTGCCGAACCTCACCCAACTCTTAATACTTGTACTGGAACTGTTTCTATTCCCCCAAATGCTTGTCCCATGTATAACAAGGACTGGTCAGACTGAAAATGACCTACTTTCCTGCCTTGATGAATATGATGCAGTGGCAGTACAGTGTTACACTCTTCCTCCTAGAGGCCAACGTAAATCCCATGTCAATATTGCCAAGATTAGCTTCCATAGACAAGACCTCCCCCATGAGGTTTATATTGGTGGATTGTCTTATCATGTCCGACAATATCAACCCCTTCCTCGTCAATGTCAAAAATGTTGGCGTTTTGGCCACCCAGCCAAACATTGTCGCTCCACAGCCCATGCCCTCTATGTGCCCAACCTGGTCATGACCGTTCAAATTGCCCTGCTCAGTCACGTACATGTGCCAATTGTGGAGACTCCCATAATGTGTTTTATAGGAGCTGCCCTGCCTATAAGTTTGAATGTGAGGTAGCAGTCCTCAGATTTAAACTAGGCCTCACTCTACGTGAGGCCAGACAGGAAGCATGACGAGGTTTTTCTCTCTCAACTTATTCCAAAACAGTGCGCTCATCTACACAAATATTTCTGCATCTCCCCAGGTATCTTTTCCCATACCCAAAACCTACGTCCTATGTCTACTCACCCTATCCACCAGTCAAATCCATTTTCCATCCTAAATCCAGATACTCCAATCTCTACCACTTCCCGGATACCTACCCCTCCTCACTTTAGTTGTCATACCAGACAACCTAAACGTTCCACTCCACACTCTCCTACTACATTCTCTCCTACACCTTCCTCTTCATCTGTTCCTCAGATATCCATCTCCTCTTCTCCTCCTTATAAGAGAACCTTTGTTTCTCAGTCCTCTATACCAAATTCCCCTCCAGAAACCCTTGAAGACATCCAGAACTTCCTAAAGATGACCCAAGGGAACACTCCGCTCCCTCATCCACCCCCAATCCCTCTGTTCCTACTCCTGCTACATTTAAAGTATTTGCAGATATTCATCCTCCTCCTCCTTCCCTTCCCAAGTTCCCTCCACCCCCTTTCTGCTACACCCTCTCAACATACCCCACCCTCTCTACTTCACTTGAATACTCACGAATCCTCCTATCACAACAGTGCCCTTCTCCAGACCCCTCCTCTCCAGACATTTTTCCTAATGCTTCACCACCTTCCCCAGTCTCCCTTTCTCAACCTCTGGATTCTTCTCCTACTTCTCCAACAGCCACCTGTTTTCCTTGATCAATATCCCTATTCCTTCCCCAGTCAGAGATACACTGCAATTCACTCAGTTGCTTTACCTCTTATATTCCCCCAAACCCTTCCCAAAATACCTCATCCTCTCAACCACCCAAACTACCCATACACCCCCTCCCCAACCCCATCCTTCCCTACTATTCCTCCCACTCCTTCCTGGATACACACGTGAATCTCATTTATCACATTACCTTTCCCCAGACCCCACCGTCCCTATCTAACCCCCAGACACTACTCCACCTACTCCTGATCCTTTATCTCAATCCTCAGATACCTAATCCCCTTCTACTAAGACAACCATATCTACCTTTCTCACCTATTATCCCTCTTCCTTCCCCAGTCACAGATACAATACAATTAATTTAATTGCTCTACTTCCTTAACCTTTCCCACCTATTAATCACTACTCTACTTCATTTACTTCCCTTCTTTCCCTTTTCATTACCATACTCTCCTACAACACTCTCTAATCTTTGATATCTAACACCCTCCCCTCTCCCCGGATTCTTCTCTTACTCTTCAACAGCTATCTCTATTCTTCCTTGAACATTTCTCCTATACCTTCCCCAATGACAGATACACTGTAATTCACTAAATCGCCCTACCCTCTCCTTTATACTAATTTCTGATCTAATTCATTTGCTCCCCAATTCCCCCTTTTCACTACCCTACTATCCTATAACCTTCTTAAACCTTTGACATCTAACACATTTCATCGTAATCTTTAACTCTCCTTTGCCCTTTCAGATGCAATACTTTACCATAGTGCTACATGACCTATGTTGTCTAGCACATTT
>NW_020871636.1:434165-436665 GCF_003789085.1 Penaeus vannamei | reverse complement strand
GATAACATTATTTCATCCCACTGATCATATAACGGTAATAATAATAACCCTAACAACAAAACAAAAAATACAACAAAAATTACACAAAAACAACAAAATAATTACAAAAACAGCAAAACAAAAATTACAAAAACAACAATTACAAAACGCAACAACATCAGAACTACCTGTTGGTGACGCTGTGGTCCGAGTCCCTGGGATCCGAGGACGACGAGGAGGGCGGCGTCTGGTCCCCGGCGACGGACGAGGCCGAGGAATTGTAACCCGAGGACTCCCCCGCCACGAGGTCGAGTCCAGCGCCCCGGATGACGTCGAGGACGAGGCGCGGGGAGGACTTCAGCACGTACACCGCCTGCAGGAGAGGGAGGGAGAGGAAGGGGAGAGTGAAATGGGAGGTTCTGATGAGAGGGCGAGGGGAGGGGCTTGTAAACCGTGGTAAGGGGAAGCGATGGTTAATTGTTTGAACTTCTCTTGTTTGGTAGAAAAAGAAGAAATGTGGTAATAAAGAAAATATAGTAAGTGTGATTGATTATTTGAAGAAATGTTATTGGATGGTATCAAAATGAGGATAAAATTCCCTCGCATCTGCACAGTTCGCCCGGCTCAGTCAATAATATCCACTAGAAAAAAAACACAAAGGAAAAAAAAACGCCATAATAAAAATGCCATTTTATAAAAACACACCTCGAAAATCCAAAACATAATAAAATCTGAATATAATAAAATCCGAAAAAAGATGACGAGCGGCGTTCCTTACTCGGCAAATTCCAAGTGCGTGAAGCTGACGTCATTACAGGCGATGATCTGGTCCCCCGGCCGGAGCCCCGCGTTCCTGGCGACGCCCCCGCCACGCACGCTCTGCACGAAGATCCCTGGCTTTTCCGCCGGGCCCTTGCAGATGCTACGGCAGAAGGAGAGAGAAAGAGTAGGTCAGGGACTTTAACAAGCCTTCGCGTAGTTAATCAGCTAATAAACACCCCTCATTCAGATTATGAGTCACATGTCCCCTCCTCTTCCCTAAACCCCCCTCATCACACAACAACAAACACGAAGCGGATCCCGACCCTCGACCCTAAAAGGCCCACTCCACCCACCCCGCCCCACCCACCTGCACCCGAGGCCGATCTTCCCCGTGCACGAGATGTAGACCCGCGCGTGGTTCTCGTTCCCCCCATGGCCGACGCTGGGCTGCGCGGGGGGCGTCGGCTCGAACTGCTCCTGCTCGCTCTCGTGAGCTGAGGGCAGGGACTGGCTGTAGGTGTCCGTGCCGTGGTCGGACAGGTCCTCGTCGTCGTCCACCACCAGCCACGTCAGGGGGTCTCCGCGGTGTCTGCAAGGGGGGCGTGGCGTGAGTAAGGAAGAGGATGGTGGTGGGGGAAGGGGGAAGGGGGAAGGGTTGTGAAGATGGTGGTGGATATCATGAAAGGTAAGGGAGGCTGAATACAGATGATGATGATAATAATGATGATAATGATGTTGGTGATGATGATAATGATGGTGATGACTCGATGATGCCTATAAGAGCAAAAACGATTGATTGATGAATGACATACAAAAGACTGTACATCAGAGAGGCCAAAGAGATAGTGTAGATTCCATTTTACCTATCATGGAGCACTCTATATCTATATTCTTTCACAACCCTCACAACGCTTATTACCAAGTGAAAAAAGAAAAATAATCGACATATAGAGTACAGGTGTTTCTTCATCACTAAATCTCACCCACTCACCCACCTGTTAATTAATCCATGGCTAGAGATAAGGACTGGATCAATCTACGTCAGAGAGGGAGAGGGAGAGAGAAGAAGGGGGAGGGAGGGAGAGAGGAAGGAGGGAGGGAGGGAGGGGGAGAGGAGGAGGGAAGGAAGGAGGGAGGAAGGGAGGAGGGAAGGAGGGAGAGAGAGGAAAATAGGGGGAAGGAGAATTAGATAGCTGGATAGACAGGACAGACAGACCAGGCAGACAAATAGAAGCAAGAGAAGAGAACGAGTGAGTGAAAAAACAAGAACGTGACCCAAGTGACCTCATCCGAATAACTCACTCTTGACGGGGATGATTCCGGCGCTCTTGACCTTCAGAACGACGGAGGACTTGCCCTGAACCATGGCCGTGACCTCGTGGTGAACCGCTCGCTCCACACTCAGGTTGTTCACGCGCAGGAGCTGGTCGCCGCCTACAGGAGGGAAGGTGTCCGGTGAGTAAGGGACGCGAAAGGGCCTGGCTGTGCGCACACAAACACAGACACATATGCGTGCATATATGTATGCATGTGTATATATAATATATCTACATACACACATAAATATAGATACAGATACACACAACACAACAATCACTCTCTCTTTCTCACACACACACACAAAGGCGCCCGCGCAATTATATATATATATATATATATATAATATATATATATATATATATATATATATATATATATTATATACATAATATATATACATATATATATATAATATCTATATTATACATACTATATATAT
>NW_020871636.1:416570-429070 GCF_003789085.1 Penaeus vannamei | reverse complement strand
GCCGCCAGATAAAAGCCGAGGAGATTCGACGACGAAAAGATAACAAGGTAGATAAATTTGCTGTTTTCGGAGATTTATTAGTGGTTCAAGGGTTTAGCGAAGGAGGAAGGAAGGAAGGGAGGAAGGAAGGGAAGGAAGGAAGGAGAAGGAAGGGAGGGAGGGAGGGAGGGAGGGAATGAGGGAGAAGGAGAGGAGAGGAAGAGAGGAGAGCGGAGAGAGAGAGGAGAGAGGAGAGAGAGAGAGAGAGAGAGAGAGAGAGAGAGAGAGATGAGAGAGAGAGAGAGAGAGAGAGAGAGAGAGAGAAGAGAAGAGAGAGAGAGAGAGAGAGAGAGAGAGAGAGAGAGAGAGAGAGAGAGAGAGTGGAAGGGGAAAGGGGAAGAGGGTGGCCCGTGGCACTGTTACGTCACGGTACACGGAGACGAATCGGAAGAAAGACAAAAATACGAAAGGCAATTCACCAGGGCTCTGAACGCGACCCACAAAGGAGCTGCGGTGTTATTTGGTGCAGCGGCCGCGGTGCAGGTTGAGATAGTGTGTCAACTGCCGTGCGCTCCCTCGACCCAGAGGCGCGAAGGGCGGAGGTCCTCCCTCTCTCTCTCTCTCTCTTTCGCCCCACCCAACCACCATTCTTCCCTCCCCCTCTTCCACCCCCTCCCTCTCTTAACCCCACCACCACCACCACCCTCTAGCGAACCCTTGTCCTCCCCCCCACACCCCTCACCTTCCCAGGACCCACCCCGGCCCGCCCGCTGCCCCGTGTATACCACACAGATCCCAAGGAGAGCCCTGGCCATCTCTCGCGTCCCTCCTCCGCCTTCCTCGCCTTCGGTGTCCTCGCCTCCTCTTCAGAAGACACGACCACGGCCGCCCTTTAAACCCCCGCATCCTTGGAGGCCATGCCTGGCTGCTCTCGTGGCGATGGGAGGACAGTGACCACCTCTCACAGCCAGCAAGGACTCGGATGCTGGGCCGTGGCGGTGTCTGGCATCCTCCGGCGGGGAGACACACGTCCCACGTCCCCGGGGACTTTCGGCGACGTCCCACAACCCTTTCGTAGAAGATGACCGAACCGACGACGGAGTTCTCGGCTACTCGTTCTCCCCTTGCGATGCCCGAGCCCCCACCTGCGTCGGGAACGCCGAACGGCTGCAAAATCATGCTGCTCCAGAAAAGGTTCAATTGTGACAGCTGGCAACTCGACCCACGGACCCCATCTCCCTCCACTCACGACGAACATCTTTCATTTGGTCCTTTCCCGAATATGTTAGACGGGAATTTCAGCTCTCAGAAAGCCAAAATTAGCTTCCAGGCCATTGTTTACTTCTCTCTGGCTCGCAAAAAGAAGTGTGTGGGAAGAAAGAGTGAAAAATTCCCACGCTAACCCATATTTTCCCAGGACTTTCAACCCGCGCTGAATGAGGCCGCCCGCCCTGCCCTCTAGCGGATGCTTTGCTAATTTCATATCCTATTTCCTCTGATTTTACCCTTGTTACGGCCCTTTCCGCACATTTCCTACCGTCTTTCATGGCGTTACACCTCCATGTAGCCTCAACGAGTCATACTCACCCCGTCAGATGCTCCTCAGCCGAGAAAAATGCGAAATTCCCACCACGAAGTCCCGCGTTCTCACGGGAAGTTTGAAAACTTTTTGTTTACGCTCAGGTCTCGGGCAGCCTCTCACTTGATAATGTTCTCCACAAAGCTCTCCGATTCACTCACCAGCTCTTTTAGGCACACGATAGTACAAACACGACACACGCATATGATTTCCACACACGACACACCACTTGTTAGTCACTTGAACGATATATCCCGGGTTTACGGCCGTGCTGACTGACAGACACGGCAACGATGGGGCTCACTGAGTGCGTTCCATGTGTTGGGTACGGTGGGTCGGGGGGAGGAAGGGAGGGGGAGCGGAGAGACGGGATGGGGTGGGCGGGTAGGAGGGAGGGAGAGGGTCACCCGCTACTGTTGACATTCGTGCGACTCGTATTTGTGACTTTGGCGGAGTTTGTTGACTTTACGCATTATCATACGAGAATTTGTGTTTTTTAATTCAGTTGGACGTGGTATAATCAGAACTAAACTGACGATATGTGTAACACAATAAAATTATCCTAAGTTATGGTCTCGTCGCTCAGTTGGGCGCTGGGCATCTGCTCTGAGGTTGGGAGTGTCCCGACGCGTAAAGGGTGGCGGTGGCTTCGACTCCACCACGGCTTCTGCACGCTTCCTTCCTCAAATACAACTTCTCGTACAACCAGCTTGAGACCATTGACGAATCATTCTACAACTCAGAACAAACAGACCAATCATCAATTCAACGCCGCACCCGCCGAATCATCTCCCGCGCAGCCGAAGCCCGAGCCACCCGGGGATACCGCACACGGGCGAACACTGCCGATACCCCCAGCCGACGAGACCTCACCATTCACACCACGGTCGCCGGCATGTGCGGACAAGAGGGCGACTACACGGACGACTACAACAACTACCCTGCAACGATCTACTTGAATGAATCATTCCCACGTAGCGACGAAGGATATTAAATTCGCTGCAAAAGGTCAACAAACAGCAGCAATCTCAGAGTCATGAGAAAGTGAATCTGACACAGACGACAACGAAATCGCGGTTCAAAGGCAATGGTATCAGAAATAATATGCTCCTGGTACCCGATGCCACAACACCCCATCTCTTACGACTCGAGACACCGGCCAAAAACAGACAGACACCGAACCCGCCCCGTGCGACGCGAGGTGGAGTGACACCATACACGTACTCGAGATGAGGTGGAGGAGGAGGAGGAGGAGGAGGGGAGGAGGAGGAGGAGGAGGAGGGGAGGAGGGGAGGTGGAGGAGGAGAAGGAGGAAGAAGAGGAAGGGTGGTAGCGGTGGTGGTGGAGATGATGGAGGAGGAGGGAGAGGAAGAGGAGGAGGTGGTGGCGGAGGAGGACGAGAGCGAGGTCTGCGTACCAGATGCAGACTCAACTCCCACAAGCCCATCTTCTGCATGTCGTCGCCTCTTCCTTCAGCGTCCTCTTTCATTCTTTCTTCGGATGCCCTCGCCTCTTCTTGCGCGTCCTCTCCCATCCCCTCTTCGGTGTCCTCGCCTCTGCCCTTCCCTTTGTAGTGTCCTCGCCCATTTCCCTCTCCAGTCTCCTCCCCCTCCCTCTTCAGTTCCCACCCCTCCGTCTTCACCCCGCCCCCTCTTCGGTATCTTACCCCTTCCTCTTCGGTATCCTTACCCTTTCTCTCTTCGTTATCCTTACCCCCCCTTCTTCAGTATCCTTTATCCTTACCCCCTCCTTCTTCAGTATCTTTATCCCTTCCATCTTCAGTATCCTTACTCATTCCCTCTTCATTATCCTTCCCTCTTCTGTGGCGCAGCGGTTAGCGTGGTGGTCTAGCTGACCTGCGTTCAATCCCGCGCGCTTCCAGTGAATGGTAACCCCGGCCATTCCTTGCACTGATTTAGCAGCAAAATAAAACAGACAGTATGTCACAGCAAAGAATATCCATTGTAACAAATGGAATTAAAACTAAATCTTTAAATCTTTCATCTTTAATCTCCTCGGTATCCTTCTCCCTCCCCTCTCCAGATCCTTAGGTCTTCCCTCTTCAGTGCCTTACCCTTCCTTCTTCAGTGTCCTCGCATATCCCTCTTCAGCGCCCTTTCCACATCTTCATCAAACTGATGCACAGTTAGATGTAGTGATGATGCAGAATGTGAGATTATAATTGGTAAGGTGTATATGTCTGTATGAAGAGCGTTCTGCAGCTCCAGGTGTTCACATGAATCGAGTGTCCTCGGATCCTCTTCAGCGCCCCTTTCCAGCAGTCTTCATCAAACTGATCACTACACCCACAAATAGACGGAGAATGCACTTCCGCCCCGTAATCTCTCTCCCCTCCCCCTGCTCCTCTCTCGTCCCCCTCTCTCTCTCTCTCCCTCTTCCCCCCTCTCTCTCCTCTCCTGTCCCCCCCCTCTCTCTCTCCTCTCCCTCTTCCCCCCCCCCGGTCTCTCCCTCCCTCTTGCCCCCGCGCGTGCTCTCTCTCCTCTCTCCCGTCTTCCCCCCACTCTCTCTCTTCTGCTCTCCCTTTCCCGCCTCTCATCTTATCCTCTTGCCCCCCTTGCTCTCTCGCCCCCTCCCTTCCCCCTCTCTCTCCTTTTCCCCCCTCTCTCTCTCCTCCCTTCCCCCCTCCTCTCTCTTTCTTCCCTCGCCCCCTCTCTCTCTCTCCCCCTCTCTCTCCGTCCCCCCCTCATCTCTCCTCCCCCCCTTCTCCTCGTCCCGACCCCCCATCTCTCTCTCTCTCTCTCGGGCCTCTCCCTCCCCCCTCTGACTCGATCTCTCTCCCTCGCGCCCCTATCTCGTCTCGGCTCCCCCCCCTCCCTCGTCCCTCGCTCCGTCCTCCCTCCCGTCCCTCCCTCGCTCCTCCCTCGCCGTGCCCTGCCTCACCACCCTCGCCCCTCCCTCTCTCTCTCTCTCTCGTCTTCCTCCTACCGGTCTCTCATCTCCTTACCCACGCCTCTCTCTCCTTCCCCCCCTCTCTCCTCCTTCCCCCCCTCTCTCTCTCCCTTTCGCTGCCTTCCTCCCCCTCGTCTCCCTTTCCTCTCCCTCCCCCTCATCTCCTTTCTCTCCCTCCCCCTCTCCTTCCTTTCTCTCCCTCCCCCTCTCTCCCTTTCTCTCTGCCTCCCCCTCTTCTTCCCTTTCTCCAGTCCATCCCCCTCTCTCCCTTTCCCTCCTCCCCTCTCTCGCTTTCTCTCCTAAGCCCCTCTCTCCCTTTCTCTCCTTGATCTCTCTCCTCCCCTCTCTCCTTATTCTCTCCCTCCCACCTCTCTCCTTTCCTCTCCCTCCCCCTCTCTCCCTTTCTCTCCCTCCCTCTCCCCTTTCTCATCCCCCCCTCCTGCTCCCTTTCTCTCCCTCCCGCCTCTCTCCCTTTCTCTCCCCCCCTGCTTCCCTCGTTCTCTCCGCGTCAGTGGACGGCGCGCGCTCTCTTCGCTTCCTTCCTTCTTCCCCCGCTGTCCTCTCCTCTCTCACCTCCCTCCCTCCCCCTCCTCTCCCTCTCTGGTCTCTCTCGGCGGTGTGGGCGCGGCTCCGCGGGCCTCCTCTCCTCTCTCTCTCGCTCGCTCCCTCCCCCGCTGGCGGGGTCGGTCATCTTCTCCTCGCTCCCTCCCGTGACCCCTCGCTTCTCACTCTTCTCCCTCCCTGCCCCTCTCTCCCTCTCTGTCTTCCTCCCTCCCCCTACTCACTCTCTGTCGTCCCTCCCTCCCCTCCTCTCGTCTCTTGTCCTCCCCCTCCCCGCTCTCTCGGCTCCCCCCCCCTCCCCTCTCTCCCTCCCTCGCCCCTCTTTTCCTCTCTTTTATTCTCCCTCACCCCCTCTCTCTCCTCTCCTCTCGTCTCTCTCTCTCTCTCGTCCTCTCCCTCCTCTCTCTCCCCCCGCCTCCCTCCTCCTCTCTCCTGTCTTCCTCCTCCCTCCTCTACTGCTCTCTCTCACCTCGCTCCCCCTCCTTCTCCTCTCTGTCCTTGCCCTCCCGACCCCCTTCACTCTGCAGCTCTCTATCTCCCTCCCGTCCCCCCTGCCTCTCCTCTTTTATCTCCCGTCCCCCCTCCTCTCCTCTCCTCTCTCTCTCTCCTCCCTTCCCCTCCTCTCCTCTCCCCCCCTCTCTTAATCACCTCATCCCTCTCCTCTCCTCTCCCGTCACCCCTCCCCCTCCTCTCCTCTCGCTCTCTCTGCCTGCCTCACCTCTCTCTCTCTTATCCTCCCTTCCCGGTCCCTCGCTCTCCTCTCACTCTCTCTCCCTCCCTCCCCTCCTCCTCTCCATCGTCTCTCTCTCTCGTCCGCTCCCTCCCTCCCGGCATTCGAGGTCAGGATGGCGCTCTCCTCGTCGGAGTCTCTCTCCCACTCCTCCCCCACTCCTCTCCTCTGTCTATTCTCCTTCCCTCGATCGCTCTCCTCCGTCTGCGTCCTCACTCGTCACGGCTCCTCCCTCTTGCGCCACCACTCTGCCTCTCGTCTCTCTCTCTCCTTCCCCGCCCATCTCTCTCCTCTTTTCTCTCATCCCTCCCTACCCCTCCTCTCCGCTCCCTAATTCCTCTCCCTCTAACCTCTCCTCTCCTCTCCTCTGATCCTGCTCGCTCTTTCCTCGTCCTCTCCTCTCCCAGGTCGTCACTTCTCCCTCTCGCTCTCGCTAGCTCCTCTCCTCTCCCTAACGGTCTCTCTCTCGCCGTCCCTTCTCTCAGCCTCCCTGTGCCTCCCCGCCATCCTCTCGCTCCGCACTCTTGGTGCCTCTCGCCCCGCCCTCCTCCTCCTCTTAACCCCTCGCTCTCCCTCTCCGGATCTCCCGCCCATCCCCGTCAACTCTCTCTCTCTCCCGCTCCACCCTCCCGTCCTCCATACTCTCTCTGATCTTCCTCCCTCCACCACCCCTTACCACTATTCTTGAATGACTCTCCTCTCACACCTCCATACTACGTATGCTCAGCCCTCCTTCTACACACCCCTCTCCTCCTCTCTGTCTTCGCCCCTCGCCCCCTCCTCTCTCTCTCTTATCTCCTCCTCCCTGCCCCCCTCACTCCCGTCTCCCTCTCTCTCTCTCTCTCCGCTCGCCCATGTCCCTCCTCTCCTCTCCCCCTCTGGTCTCCTTGTCACCCTCGCCTTTCCCCGTGTTTTCGCCGCTCTCTCCTCTCGCATCCCCCTCACCGTCCTCTCCTCTCATCTCTCCTCTCCTCACCTCTCTCCTCTCTCTTCCCTCCCTCCTCCTCTCGCTCTCACTCTCGTCCTCGCCTCCCCTCTCGCTCGCTCTCTCTCTCTCCTCGCTGGGGCGCATCCCCTCTCGCTCTCTCGTCTCTCGCCGCTCTCCCCCCCCTCCTCTCCTCTTCTTCCTATCGCTCTCTCCTCCCCCTCCTCCCACTCTCTCTCTCCTCCGCCACATCTCCTCTCGTCTCTCTCTCCTTCCCCCCTCCTCTTCCTCTTTCTCTCTCCTCCCTACCTCCTCCTCTCTCCTCCTTCCTCTCCTCTCCTCTCCTCTCCTCTCTCTCTCTCCTCTCGCTCTCCTCTCCTCTCCTTCTCCTCTCCTCTCCCTATTCTCCTCTCCTCTCTCTCTCTCTCCTCCTTCCTCCCCCTCCTCTCCTCCCCCTCCTCTCCTCCCCCTCTCCTCCCCCTCCTCTCCTCCCCCTCCTCTCCTCCCCCCCTTCCTCCTCTTCCTCCCCCTCCTCTCCTACTCCTCTCCTCTCCTCTCCTCTCTCCTCTCTCCCTCTCCTCCTCTCCTCTCTCCCTCCCTCTCTCTCTCCTTTCTCCTCCCTCCTCCCTCTCTCCTCTCCCTCTTTCTCTCTCTCCTCCCTCCCCCCTCCTCTCCTCTCCTCGATCTCCCTCCCTCCCCTCCTTTCCTCTCTCTCTATCCCTCCTTCCTCCTCCTCTCATCTCTTCTCTCTCTTCTATCTATCTATCCCTCCCCCCTCTCTCTCTCCTCTTCTCCCCTCCCTCTCTCCCTCTTTCTCCCCTCCCTCTTCCTCCCCCACTCTCTCTCTCCATCTCCCTCCCCCCTCTCTCTCTTCCTCTTCCTTTCCTACTCTTTCTCCTCTCTCCCTCCCTCCCTCTCTCTTCCTCTTCCTTTCCTTCCCCCTTTCCTGTCTCCCTGTCTCCCTCCCCCCTCTCCCTGTCTCCCTCCCCCTTCTCTCTCCATCCCTCCCTCCCTCCTGATTCTTTTGTTAATGTCACCAACTATAACGTCTACCTTAATGACAGACCGTGGAGGGTTAAGCCTGCATTGATGTAAGGGATGATCTTAATGCCAATCGAATCATCATGAATACATTCAATGGAATTAGACTGGAGGATATATTGGCTTAATATTCCATTCTATCATCATTGGTTGTATATATCGCCAACCACTCTTCTTATAATATTTTGGAATACCTATCAAATGCGTTCCAGATGATTTGCCGAAGAACTTTCCTCATTTTGGGCGATTTAAACGGTAATCTACGAGACCCAAATGAAAACCTCACAATCATGAATAATAAACGGACTCGACTAACTGATAAACTGCATTACTGCAACCTCAATAACACTGTTGGATGTTAATATAACTAATAAACCCGACCTCGTTATCGTAACTGATGTCTGTCCGACCGAAACACTGATCATGAACTTATTTAGTTAGCACCAATAAAAGCAAATCTCTCTCTGATCTCTCTCTCTCTCTCTCTCTCTCTCTCTCTCTCTCTCTCTCTCTCTCTCTCTCTCCCTCTCTCTCCCTCTCCCTCTCCCTCTCTCTCCCTCTCCACTCTCCCTCTCCTCTCCCTCTCCTCTCCCTCTCCCTCTCCCTCTCTCTCCCTCTTCCCTCTCCTCTCCCTCTCTTTCTTTCTCTCTCTTCCCACCCCCCCCTCTTCTCTCTCTCTTCCCCCACCCCTCTCTCTCTCTCTCTCTCTATCTCTCTCTCCTCTCTCCCTCCCTCTCTCTCCCTCTCTTCCCCCTCTATCTCTCTCAATCTCACCCCTCTCTCTCTTCCTCCCCCCTCTCTCTCTCTTTCCCCACCTTTCTCTCTTTCTCTCCTCCCTCTCTGTCTGCCCGACCGAAATACTGATCATGAACTTATATACACTTTGCATCAATAAACCTAAGCGTGTGCCTGAATTTTAAAACCTTCCGTGATTGAAACATTGCTCCCGAGAAAGGTTTTGCAGCAGACCACGTGACCAGGTTCCAGAGCAAAATATTACAATGAATAGAGATAATATAGACATGCAGCTAAGCATTTTTACCATGGTCTTTAACGACTGTCTAAACGCTTGCGCTCCAAGCATCACTAAGGTATTTTGGTCGACCCTATGCACTTTGGATTAGAGACGAAATTCGTTCAAAAATGAATGTAAGAAATAATCTACAAAGGAGTTGGAAAAAAAATCAGACACATATTACTTTACAAAATTAATATGAGGAAAAGAAGAAACTTGTAAAAAAGTAAAATATATGATGCTAATGTTCTTATTACAAAATAGAAATAGAAAGATGTAAAAATAAAAAATAAAAAACTTTGGAAGGCTGTAAGGAAAATTGTACCATGAAAAGTCTTAAGATACAATTTTGACCACGTCAAAATTAAAACCAATGAATTTAACCATTTTATGCCAATATGGTTACGAAAACTTGGTGTTAGCTAATGAAAATTGGTTGGAATACTCACCCGATTTATCAACGATTCACTTAGTCATTACATTCTATCTAACAATAACCATAAATACATCTATTGTGACTGGTACTTATCCCTCAATACGGATATATCCCCTTGTCACTCCCTTGCTCAAAACGGGAGACGTAAATGACCCAAACAACTTCCGACCTGTATCCGTCTTGCCGTAGTCAGAAAAAATATTAGAAAAAATGTTGCAGAGCAACTAATGGTACATCTGCAATCCAATGCTCTTTTATCCGATACTCAACACGGTTTCCGAAAACATTTGTCCACATGAACTGCAGTTGCAAATAAGTAATGAGATATACAAAAAAACAGACAACAAAAATCAATATTATGTGATCTATCTATCTGAGTGTGAATCACGACGTAGTCCTCCAAAAATGTTCAAAGCTAGCAGTTGATTCATTTCGATTTCAAAATTACTTGAAAGATGGGATAGAGTCGGTGCGCGTCAACGGTGAAGTTTCAGACACAACAAAGGCAGATTACGGTGTTCCACAAGGATCAATATTAGGACCGGTTTTATTTTCAACGTATATAAACGACATGTCACAACACATGAATTAGGGTATATTGGTTCAGTATGCAGATGATACTCAGGTTTTCTTAGCAGATACTATAACAAACCGAAAATTTGGTTAAAAAGGCTGAACCTATATCATATAAGGCAAAGAAGTATTGTCTTCATCACGGTTTGCTGCTAAATGCAAAGAAGAATCAGTATATGTTTACAGGCACTACTCAATGCATAAACAGAATTTCTGATGGCATAAAGATCAAAGTTGATTACCAAGCACACAGGCTAAAAATCTAGGCCTATACATGGATCGGCACATGTCATCCAATGCCCACAGTGATATGTATAGAAAAGTTACTGGAATATTAATGTATATGAACCGCAAAAAGAACTACTTTAATGTAACTACTAGGATTCAAGTTGTTCAGGTACTGTCTTTGAGCATCGTTGATTACTGTTTAATAACATGGGGAACAACCAATGTCACTCAGGTAGAAAGGGCACGCAATTCCAAAGTTTTGCAGCCCGAGTGGCAATGGAAGGGATCTGTAAATATGACCATATTAGCCCGATTATAAAAAAGTTACAGTGGTTAAAAACTAATGAAAGAAAAATATATATGGTACGTGCATAATGGTGTATAGTATTCTCAACCGATATTTACCGGACTGACTTTTGACTTTCCCAACTATGGAAGATGGGAGTAGGTCAAAACAAGACAAACCCGTAGGGGAAGGCTAGATCAGTAGCAACTCGAGGTGGTGTCATGGCGTCTGATTCTATTTTTGGAAAAAAAAAAATCATATTGGGTTTATTTTGATGACGTCACAAAGTTACGGATGTTTTGTGAATATGGTCATTTTGGTCTTTTCTATTTTCAAAAAGAATGGAAAATAATGATTGTAATGGTTATATTTTCACTGAACAATCATCAAAACAGATACCATGATACCTCCTCGAGATGCTACTTTATCTAGCCTTCCCCCAAACCCGTAATCAGTGAGTTGAGCGTTTTCGAACGAACCTCGGCCATGAAAAGAGTAGGACCAACTCTGCGGACTTCACTGCCTATGCGGGTTTGAAAAGCAAGTCCACTTAATATGTTCAAAAAGAAGCTCAGGAAATTCTTGTTTAACAACTATAGCTATAACTGTCAAAAGAAATATCCACTAAATAATATCTACGTTTTTTTTTAAGTTTGATATAGTTTCATATTCAGAAAAGCAAACTTGTGCAATATCACTAAATGTCTTGATCTAAATACTCTTAATTAGATAATTTGCAAGGAATTGATGGGATATGATATCTTGTATTCAATATTTCATATTATTTATTCCAATATTCCTAATTACTTGATATGTGAATACGATGTATGTTTTATATCCTATTGTGTTTGATGGAAATAAATATTTTATTTTTCTCTCTCTCTCTCTCTCTCTCTCTCTCTCTCTCTCTCTCTCTCTCTCTCTCTCTCTCTCTCTCTCTCTCTCTCTCTCTCTCTCTCTCTCTCTCTCCTCTCCCTCCTCCTCTCCCTCTCCCTCCCTCCCTCCCTCCCTCTCCTCTCCTCTCCTCTCTCTCCTCTCACTCCTCTCACTCTCCTCTCACTCTCCTCTCACTCTCACTCTCTCTCTCACTCTCTCCCTCTCTCTCTCTCTCTCTCCCTCCCGCTCTCTACCTCTCGTTCCCTCTCTCTCCAAAGAGAGCCATTAGCGATAGAAGTAATGTCCACCAAGCTCTTAAAAGTAACAGAAATGAAGTTGACCTTCAGGCAGATTATAAAGTAAAAAAGAGAAACACGTAAAATCGTCAGTTCAATGTGCAAAAACAAATAATTTCAGAAGTAAATTTACATAATATAAGAAGTCTGATAAAACACTGAAAATTGTGGAAACTCTAGTACCACGAACACCACGCAAGCGATTGTACAGATCTTACACAAAGCACTGAGCATTTTCACAACTTTTCAAAAATTGGAAATCTAACTCACGAACAAACAGCTGCTTCAACATTACAACGAAACACAGATCGGGCAAATTTCACAACTAATGTTTTCAGACCACAGCCAGTGGACGTATAAAATATCATCGCAGTAACAAAACACCTTCGCGAAACAAATGCTGTCGGAGCAGACGATATCGCTTTGCGGTTTATTAGAGAAAAGTCTAACCGCAACTGCACATTATTTGACGGTCATTATTAACACCTCTTTGGTCACTGGTGTTTTACCGTCGCTTTGTACCCTTCGTATAGTAACGCCAATTTTCAAGTCGGGGGGATATAGATGATGTGAATAACTATCGCCCTATTACAATACTCCCTATATTATCAGAAATTCTTGAAAGAAAAAACAATTGTAGCAAACTGACGAGTTTCCGCGAGGTCAACTTATTATCTAAATAGCAAAAAAAGGTTTAGAAATAGGCTATCTACTGAAACAGCTTTACTACAAATTACTGATTAAATTCATAACAGACACGAATCGGGTAAATTCGCTCACACTGTGCGACCTTTCTAAAGCTTTTGACACTGTCGACCGTGATATTCTCCTTAACAAATTAGTGAATCATTAAATTGATACCTACTGGTTTGAGTAATTTACATATACGGACCCAATCGGCAAGAATCAACAATAGTAAATCATCAAAACAACAAGTACCTATTGGTGTTCCACAAGAATATATTTTAGGTCCAATCCTATTCACAATTTTCATAAATGATTTCTCAACCACACCCCATAACTGCCCATGATTCACAGTTTTTTCATAGTAATTAAGTAAGCAAC
>NW_020871636.1:386570-404070 GCF_003789085.1 Penaeus vannamei | reverse complement strand
CTGTCCCAGATTCTAGCTAAGATTATCCGCAATCGTAGCTTGACCGAAGTGAGCCATGAGACCGATTGCACGGCGTCCTCTTTCATTATGCAACCATTGTTTTTTTCTGCAACGAAGATCTTTTTTTCATTGTGTAGCCACTGGTTTGTTTGGTTTGGCAACGAAGATCGATCTATAGAAGCCTGTTGGTAGCCGTCCTGATGTGAAAATCTTGTTGGGAATGAAAAGGAGCCTTTGTGCACCAGCGCCTCCCATTTCAGCATTTCAGCAGCTATCTCGTCATTTCCTGCTGCTTTGCCTTTGGCCACGCTCTCGTCTCCTCCGCACAGATCGACTGGGTTTACGTTGTCTTTTCTTTCATCACTCATTGGAATCTCATTATCATTATTCTTATGATAATGATTATTATCGTTACTATCTTTATTAGTATCATTATTATTGTAGTAGTATTAGTATCACCGTTATCATTTTTTTGTAATTTTTATTATTTTCATTATCATGGTTATCATTATTATAATCATTGTTATCATTACTGCTATTATAATATTTTATTGTTATATTATTATTATTATATTAATTATTATTATTTTTATTATTATTATTATTATTATTATTATTATTATTATTATTATTATTATTATTATTATTTTCAGTTTTCTTTTGATCTTTATTGTTGTTATTATCGTTGTTATAATCATTATCATACTAATGGTAATTATTATTATCACTTATTATTGTCATTATCGTTATTATTATCATCATTATTGTCATTATTAGTACTATTACTATTATGACCATTATTATCATTATTACTATTATCATTATCATCAGCATCATTATTATCTTTGTCATTATTACTATTGTTATTGTTGTTACTATTACTAATATCATTATCATTATAACTTATCTATAGCATTACTGTTATTATTAATGTTATTATTATCATTATGGTTACTATTGTTATTATCATTATTATCATTGTTTCTGTTATCATTGTTGTTATCATTATTGCCATCATTATTGTTATTGTTTGTATTTGTGTTATTATCACTATTATCATCGTTATTATTGTGGTTATTATCATTATAATCTTTATTATAAATATTTTTATTGTTATTTTTATTGCTATTATTATAGTTATTATCATTATAATCAGCATTATTAATTTTGTTATTATAGTAATAACGATAGTAAGAATCATAATAATCATTACTGCTGTTATTATTGCTATTACTATTATTCTTATCGCTTGCATTGTTATTAATATTACTCTATAATGATAATAATGATTATTGTTGTTATTATCATTATCATCATTATTGCTATTGTTATTATCATTATTGTTATTATTATTATTATTATTATTATTATTATTATTATTATTATTATTATTATTATTATTATTATGTTGTTATATTATCATCATTATTATAATTATCATCGTTATTATTATAATTTTCATTGTTGTCATTATCGTTAATATTATTAGTATCTTCACCATTACTAATATAATCTTTATTACTATTATTTTTCCCTTATCATTGTTACTATCATGTTTCCCTATCATTATTATTATAATTACTATTATTGCTATCATTATTATTATTTCTTATTATTACTATTATTATTAGCATCATCATCATTATTATCATTATTTCTATTATTATCGTCATCATCATTATTAGCATCATTATTATCATTTTGATTATTATATTATTATCACACACACACACACACACACACACACACACACACACACACACACACACACACACACACACACACACACACACACACACACACACACACACACACACACACACACACACACACACACACACACACACACACACACGTGTGTGTGTATACATGTAACACACATATATATATACATATATATATGTATATATATATATATATATATATATATATATATATATATATATATATTATATATATATATTATATATATATATGTATATATATATATATATATATATATATATATATATATATATATATATATATATATATATATATATATATATATGACTTTCCAAAAAATAATACTTTCACCTCACGATCCCTGATCTTAACTGTTTACAAACAACACAGGCACTTGCAACATTCGCAGTGTACAAGAAGTTGCAATGTACAGTCTACATTTGTTATGATACGTCACTCGCCACCAGAAGGATTACAGTTTCCGACTAGATGTGTTTCCCTGCATGTTTATAACAAGATGAGAGGGATTTCACAAATGAATAGATGAGAGAGGCTGATGATTCTGCCGAGAGACTGGCGGAAGAGCGGGGATGGAAACCGGCCTTTGCGCTCGTTTGAAAGGTTTTGCAGTGCCATAGTTAGATGATTTTCTGATAATGGAGTCCTTGGTATTTAGGGACGTAAGGGGTGATGTGATATTCGTGGAGGAGAGGTTGGAGCCCGCATCCTGCAACAAAAGGGCCACGGAAGTAAGTATTTGTTGATGTTATGGTAATTTTGGTTTAGTTTCACACAGTCGATCAAGCTTGCAGTTAGTTTCTTGTTTCAGTTATTAATAGTGTAATATGTGTGAATCTTGTTTTCCATTGGAAACGACATATGTTAAAGTATTGCAGATTGTATACAAAATGATCGCACTCTCCCGAGACTTGGTCTGCAGAGTTGCGCAAGTGCATTCTCATGATAACTTTCCTCTTTGGTTGGTGCACTTTTAAGAAAGGGTGTGGTCATTAGATATTGCGTAAAGGGGCGTTGCACCAGTGCCTTTATATTATAATTCTAATGTATAATTAGAATATGAAATATGGTAGAATAAAGACAAATTGTAAACAAAACTGAACTATAAGTTGAACAGTATAAAGATAAAATCAAAACAGAGTAGTATGCCAACAATTGTGTGTACATATGAAGTGCACACAAAATTTTGAATATACATGTAGACTTGAAATTGTGCTTGTGCATACTTGAGAAATTGAAAAAGGCTACAACTCTGCAGACTGGTTTGAGACTAATGGGTGTAGTACTTAAACGATATAAATGAGACCCAAAATGCTACCACCAAGTGCTATCTTTATGGAAATTACCTTTTCCATATTCTGTAAGAAGATGGAAAAGCGGTTTATACCAAATTTAGATTTCATGCAATTTGTGTTGGCATAATAGGTTTAACCTGTTAAGCGTCACCCTCTGTGATTGGGTGCTTCCGAAGCTTCGCCCTCTCTGGGCTTCAGGAATATTTTTTATGCTATTATTATATTCTTATAATTTATTTGCCTTTGTTTAATGATTCTTGTATTTTTTAATCATTTATTTATCCAGTTTTACATAAATATACCTATTCAAATTAGGGGGGAAAAAATAATGGTATAAATTCAAAACACTGACACGCATAGATAGAGGGAAATGGACACTGCGATCTTATAGAGCGTAAGAAATAGAGTGGGATAGAACATAGTTTAAGCTGCAGCGGCCTTATAGTCACCGCTAAATGATGAAAATATAACGCGTGGTCTCCACACAAAATCTGTCAAGTAACTTGTATACGTTGCCAGGAATAACTAAACACTGACTGATTTACTCATTACTGTGATGTCCGAACTAGTCTGTGTGTTACTACGCGCTTATCAAAACGATATTTGGCTAATATCAGTGTCTGCTGTTACACAGTTATGCCTTTAAAGTCTTTTATTAATATTATTATACTTCATTTGTATATTTTAATATATATATATATATATATATATATATATATATATATATATATATATATATATATTTTCATATAGAATCGTGTGCATCGAGTGTTTCACATTTTCTTGCTCCTGCTGCTAGATTGACAGCTCACAGTGGTAAAACACTGGTTAGAAATGTTGTGTTTCCAGTGATGTGTTGATTCTGGGTTATTTTTAAGACTTTTACATTGGCATCGAAGAATAATTAGACTTTAGTAACCATCCTAGTTTTATATCTGGGTCCATCAAGAGCTCCAAGTGACGATAAAGGTGATTAAAATTGAAGCAATCCAGATGGTACAAAGAAGCAATGAAAGTTTGATGTTTCCGGATATAAAGGTATTTGGTTTATGATTTTATGGTGTGAATGCAGCTCTATCTTGCCATATATACCGAGGTGAAGAGAATGTGTCCTGGGGCAGTTGGGGGGCAGAGCCACCCCATCAACCCTCCCCTCGGAGTATTAGGTTGGTTATTAGGTCAATACGTTTTTAGGGGTTTGGAACGTGTGAATTCCCATAGAGTTTTCCCGAAAGGTGTGTTTCCCATAGAGTTTTTTTTTTTTAATTTCTGGTGCGTCAGTCAGTAGAATTTTAGAGATGGCGGTTATATCCGTAGAGTTTAATTGGCAGATTTTAAGTGTTTTTTTGTGTTAGTTTTACGCATTTCTTATCATTTTTTAAGCCTGTTTTACTCCATAATTTCCCTGATATACTTCATGCCCTCCCCTGCTAATGGGACTAACAAATCAAGATCGTCGATGGAGAAATGTTACCAGATCTCACGAAAGACTCATTTGCAGAAGAAATACATCAATATTTTTTTAGCTTTGTCTCTGGGAGGGTGCATAGCTCTCTGTAACAAATACCAAAATAATCATATACCTTAATTTCTTTTAATTCCAAAAGACAAAAAATTTAATTAAAAGATCAGAGAATGTAAAAAAAAAAAAGATAATAAGATAAAATAAAATAATAATAATTAAAAAATCCAACAAACAGTAGTAATATGCACACATAAAAATCCAACAAAACAATAGATATAAAATCCAACAAACAATAGTAATATAAAATCCAACAAACAATAGTAATATGCACACACATAAAAATCCAACAAACAATAGTAATATTCACACATAAAAATCCAACAAACAATAGTAATATGCAACAAACAATAGTAATATGCACATACATACGCAAAAATCCAACAAACAATGGTTAAGCAAAAGGTCCAACAAACAATGGTTAAGCAAAAGTTCCAACAAACTTCCAAATATACTCAGATGATGTTCTTATGGTTTTCTATTTGAGTAAATGTTATATGCAGTTGGAGACAGCTTCATAGAGGCTTTTAAAGTTAATATCTGTATATGCTGTTGAGTGCAGAATGGGAATGAAAAGGATAAATGGTATAACTGATGGGAGACACTTAACAGGTTCAGAAAAAGAAAGAAAGAAAAAAAAATCAAAATTAGATCTGTGTAAACTTTAGATAATCAGGTTGTGCAATTACCATGGTCCAGATACCTATAGTCCACAGATCAAGGTCAATAAGTCTTGGTAAGTCTTTACAGTATGGACACACTCGCTATACTCTCAGCCCCAACTCCACTTCACAAAATCCATCATCATCATCAAAGGAGCTGTTGCTGATGGGGGCGCATAGCCACATCCATCCTTCACTTCCATCCATAGGATCCTTCATGACAAATTGCCAGGCAGGTCTTCAAAACAGGTCTGGTCAAGCTGCCCAAGCTATGACTTTTTAGGTCTTCCTAAGTCATTTCCATACAGGATTTTCTTGGAAAGAGACAACCTGATGGGGAGGGGCATCCACAGGGAAACGAGCTTGGTATCGGTATAACCTGAGTTGGTGGTCACAGATTTTGCAAGAAACAGGTCCCATGCCAGTCTCACAGTATAGTCATTGGTTGGACTCATGGTCTTGCCAACTGTACCTCATGATCCAGCATAGAGACTTGCTACAAAAGGCATCGAGATGCGAGTCCAAGGCACTAGATAGCATCCAGGTTTCACTTCCATAGAGCAAAGCTGGCATTATCAAGGCCTTGAAGACATGTAACAGACATTTTGCATAGGTACCAGCACCTCCAAATACTCTTGTTGATTGAATTCATGGCTCCTGCTGCCAGATCACACTATCTACTAACTTCCTGGTCTGAACAAGTCCTATCTGGTCCCCCAAATCTTGGATCTTGGTCCAGGAAACCTCTAAGCCCAAGGGCTTTGCCTCATTGCTGAATGCATCAAGAGCTGCCACCAGGTAGTCCAGAGACTGTGATAGGATGGCAGCATCATCGGCAAAGTTGAGGTCTGTGATCTTGGTATTGCCCAGTGTTGCTCCACAGTGACTTTGGATAGTAGCTCTGCCCATTATCCAGTCCATGAAAGTGTTAAAAAGTGTTGGTGCAAGGACACAACTTGCCTCACAGCTGAGTTAAAAGGAAAGAAGCCTGGCAAGCCCCCACCGCACTTTACAGCACTAACAGCTCCAGAATGTAGGCTTGCTTTTAAACCAATAATCCTTATCCAAATTCCCCCAAGTCTCAGGATCTAATATCAATTCATGATATACCATGTGAAACGCCTTCTTGAGGTTGATGTAGGCTGCAAGCAGCCCACGGCTGAACTCACGACAGCAATCCATAATAACTCGAAGTGCTAGGATATGGTCTATTGCGTACTTTTCATGAGTAAATCCAGATTGCTCCAGGCTTTGGTGCTTTAGTAGGTGGTTGCGGATCCATTTCAGAAGAATGTGGGTGGAAATTTTACTTGGTATTCTGAGCATTGTGATGGCTCAGTAGCAGCTACAGTCCCAATGATACCCTTTCCCTTTTTAGAGAGGGAAGACCACACCCCTCAATAGGTCAAAGGGAATGGAAAGAGACTGACAGATGGCAGCCAAGATAGTATGCAAGCCCAGTGCTATAGGTTTACCCTTAGTCTTAAGCAGTTTTCCCACTTTTCAGCTCACTGATGGGTGGGTCTGGCATTGGGATTACATCATGGCTTGGGAATTTCATTTCCCTCATTATCTCTCTACTCTCTTCTCTCCTCTCATCTCATCTCTCTCTCGGTGCTCCTCTCGTCTGTGTGTGTGTGTTGTGTGTGTTTTTCGCTCCTCTCGTCATATCTCCCTCTCTCTCTATCTATCTATCTATACTATCTATCTAATCTATATATATATATCTATCTATCTATCTATCATCAGGTCTCTTCTCCTCCTCGTCTTCCCTTTCTCCTCTCTTCCTCTCTCATCTTATCTCGATCTCAGGTTGCGTTCTCTCTCCTCTCTCGTCCTCTCTCTCACTCATCATGCTTGTGTCCATTTCACTACACTGCTGGAGAGTCTACTTGATACAGTTGTTCGAAATCTATTTCAACAGTCTAAGCTTGCTGTGCACAACTGGGGCATCTCACTCTTCTGCTCCTTTCTCCTCTCGGTTCTTTCTCACACTGCTCTCTAAGTGGGCAAGAGTTGATTGAGGCGCTTCTGCCCCCCAGCTACTATTCCCCCAGGAAACATTGTTCTTCCCCATCCTGCAAGATCGAATCTCGGAAATTCACCCACAGTATCGACTACAAGGCTCTGACGCCTTGATGCGGCTCACAAATCTTTTTCCGTTTGCTTGTCGGCGGTACTGTTGTACAGCCTGGCCATAACTTATTGTAATCAACAGGAATATCATCTTCAAATTTGCCCAATTTAGTGCACCTCTTATCCTGTATTATATATTAACACCGTCTCTACAACTTCGTTTCTGTATTTCGCATGATTATTACCTCAATGAGATTACGGTTGTAGGTGTCCAACACAAACCACATCAAGGTTTTAGAACCCTGCTTTTTACATGGAACACCAAGAGCCATAGTTACCATATCGCAAAAGGTTTCTCAATTTTACGTTGACTACAAGTTTGAATATGAAATCGCGATATTAACCTCATCATTTAATCAATCAATTCTTTCTTCATGTTATTTGTATGTACATATTGATATAGGCACTAGGAACTGGTTCCCTCTATCAAGTGGTAAATTACCAGAGATTAGGTCCCTGCGATTTCTGCTAGCTTTCTTCTCTCTACCAGTCCAATTTCATGTAGTAGCTCTGTTTGCTTCTCGCACTCTCTCACTCGGTGTTACCTAGTCATCGTTCCTTCGTTTCATTAATTCTTTGATACAAATGATTCCCAATCTTTATTGTTAATGTTTTCACAAGATCTGATGTGTACTATTAAAGTCCTCTAGTTTTGGTCTTATATTTTTATTTACATTTTAAAGGGGTAGTGGAAGCTGCTGCCAAGTTTCTTCTATACGCCATCACTATAATTACTTATCTTCATTAGAAATAAGTTACCTATAACACGTTAATAAGCCATATATAACAGAGTAGTCAGAGCACTATATATCTATATCATGTGGTTATCAAAACAACACGTATTCTATTGTATCATAGGCATCTGTACCACATTCAAGAGTATAAATATTATATGTTTATAGTGAGTAGTTTTGAATATTAGTGGGAATCATCATCATCAGTCGATATCATCAGTCACCAACATCTTGTCATAATATAATTGACATTGTGCCAATCACTAAACAACTAGTATCCTGCGTATCATAAGCTCATTCTTATCATCATTATCAAGTGAGCAATACTATTGCTGATGACCAGTTGAGCGGGACTTCCAGACAATGCGCAAGTGCGAAGTAGGCAACTCATCACAATTAATACAAATTATAAGTGAGCATTGGACTATCTTGTATACAAAAAATTATGGTACATATAACAAATATATATATTTATAAATGACCATATAAGTTTCTACATCATAAATAGGCATACTAGACTATATTTAGTGTGTGTGTTGTTGTGGTGTCATGTTGCTTCCTCGTGTGTTGTTATTGTGTGGTGTTGTTTGTTTTGTCGTCGGTTGTGTGTGTTGTGTGTCGTTTCGTTGTTAGTGTAGTTCGTGCTGTGAGTGTGGGTGTGTAGTGCTGTGTGCCGCATCGAATGTGATGTCACAGTCGTGTTGGGCGGTGCTGCAATCGGCATTGTTTAAGCAGACATATTTTGGTTGGCATGCAGGGAGTTTAACATCATGTTTTTAGACTAGTTTTCTCACACACGTGGTGTCACAGGTGCCAAAATTAGGTAGAGGAGCCATACGGAGAATAAGAGTTTATATCATCGACTAGAGGTTCTGATTACTTCTAGTGATGTTTATTGTACATTTAAGCATAAAAAATACAAAACATATAATAGAGAGATATCTTGACACCACCATTGAGTACTAGTCCCCATTCTATAACACTATTGTTCATTTAATAAATTCGACACATTATATCTTACAGAAAACAATCAGCTTGGAAACTGTACTATAGGAGTAATAGACCAAAAGACAAGATTAGCTTAGGAATAGGCAGAGAAAGATATAAAGGTACAATTCCCCGGGAGAATAACTCACTGAAGCAAAAGACGACTAATAAACCTTATTATCAGAAATATTCAAAGCCAATTCCAGAGATATGTTAATTTCTGCACGCAAATCTCTGTCAGAATTATTCATAACATATAAATAAAGAGGAGAAAGAAAAATGGATATATGAACCATGCATTCTAAAACAACAGATAAGGAAAAAGTAAAATGAGCACCAAAAACATATATGACACTCTCAGAATTCCACGGGGCCGATATCTTAAGAGATCAATATAATGCGTGACGCTAGGATGGATGGGCACAGGGGAGTGAGAAACGGATTTAGCAATTCCAATTCTCTGGGGGGGCTCGTCCAAAAGAAAACAAAAAATCAAAGGGACTAGCACAGCGGTTCCCCCACTGTCTGTACCTTATCTGTATTATGCTGTATACATTTGATTCATGTTCGTATCTTGTCTTGTGTTTAAATGATATTATTATTATTTTATATGTCTTAACTTACTCTTCGATATTATTATAATATTAATCATCACTAATGATAATATTATATATTGATACTATTTACACGTGTCAATCCTCTCTGCGCTGGGCGTGCGCACATCTCGGGGGCCTAATCTCTTTAGATTGTGCACGGGGGGCACGGCTCCCTTCTGTTCGTTCACATATGGAATCACCTCTTGTTGAATCATCAAATTCAATTTATGTGGGCGATGTGATCCCCCTCAGTGACAATCGTTTTCTTTTTTCGCATATGGCAATATTAGGGTGTCGCCCACCACCTACCCACTCTCTGGAATGGTTGATTGGAGGTGAGACAGGCCGTATAATGCTAAACCACTCCTGTGATGTATACTCCGAATTCGACGCCAGCTCATATTACACCGTGACTAGCTGGCTTGTACTCGTGATCTGAGCTATACTATTTGCTTCTCCTACCGGTATAATGTACCGAACTAACTGTTGATATGTTATTGTCTCACTGTGATATCTTTTACAATACATAGAGATTCTCGTATTGACCCCCGGTTCTACATTATTGTTCTTCAATAGAAATACCCACGCTCAACCCATCTCTGTAATTGGTAATACCCCCGGTCAATATACATCTCTTGTGGTTGTGAAGATATCCAGTCTCATTCATATCTTTTCTACATTTGTCAAACATGGATAGGGGTTCATTTCTATTGGCTAACCCCATCAGTATTTCTTTAGAACTCACTGCGTGTAGCCTTTCGCACCGCTAATGGCTAATTGAATACACTCTTTTATTCTTATTTGAGTTTGTACTATGATATGAATAACCACTTTATATACACATTTAATATATATATCCGACACAAATATCTGTTACTAGGTCCATGAAGCTGGATTATAGGGCTCATCTGGCAACGGCAGCGAACATAGTGGAGGTATGTTACCATCATCCGACCCCTTATTACAGCAATTTCATATTGATTGCTCGTGAGGTAGTTCTTTTTATCCTATCTGAATTATTATGTCCATCTATGAAGCATGTGGGAAATTAGACTAATGCAGCTTTCTTAAGCGTCTCTTTGTTCCAAGTAGTGTCGCTGGAATGGAACTTACAGATACTCTTGACCATCTTTTACTCCTCCACAGCTACTCTTATTAACAATATTGTGGCATAATTTATCTCGTAGCAACACTCAGAATTGAGTGCCGTAGTAACGTACGGGTCGGTATTTATCTGTGTACTAAGCTCGAGAGCTTCGGGTTTTTTTGCTTCGTGAGGAGGTGGTTGTTCGATCGAAGAAAGGTTATCAAGGTGGGATTTTTTTTTTGTTATTTTTTTAGGGTGGAAGGTTTGTCTGGGGTGGTGAGGGTGGGGGTTGGAGGTGTTGGGGATATGAGTAGTAAATGATGTTTATAATATATAGGAGAGGATTAGAGTGGGGGAAGATTATATGTGTTATGTATGGGGAATCAGATGGAAGAAGAAAGAAGGCTTCGAGACGATCAGTGAGCAAGGACAAGTTTTCTGTCAGTGGAAACGTATGTTAACACGTTAAACACAAAGAATCATTGGACTATGCTTATACAACTAAAGAATGAAATTTATTACAAAACTTTAATATTTTTTAGTATATGCTATTTTCTTGCCATGCAAATCTGCAGTTGGTCAGATACTTCCAGGGTCTTGTAAAAAATTTTACTTATATTTTTTACATTTTACCAACTTGCTACTCCTCCCAAGAGTCTGTGTCTGGCACATGTCAGTTAGATTTTTGGGAAGCGAAGGAAAATTTTAGGGGGAAAATATTGATATTCACATGCCATAGGCCTACTTTCCTGGATGGGCTTGATTACATGTAAATACACTAAGATCTTATGCTGTAGTGGTAAAAGCAAATATAAATTGATTGGAAATTTTTTAAAAACTTTGCTAATACATCAATGTACTCTTCTGAATATTTACATTTTTCTCTTGGGTGTAAATCAAAATAAAATTATATATATGTTTGGCAATGTACAACCAACATGTTCTGCTTGATGCTGCATCTTCTGACCCTGACATCCTATAAACACCCGGAGGTACACCTCACTAGCAATCTTACGTTTAACACTCACATTGACTCATTCACAAACAAGGTAAACAAAACATTGAGTTTACTGAGGAGGATCATACCCAACACTATGCACCAGACATCAAATACATAGCTTACAACACACTTTTATGCCCAACTCTCAAGTACTATACAGCTTTATGGAAGCTGTACACAAAGAGAAGCTGGAACAGGTCAACACTATGTCTGCCAGGTTTATTGCACACAATTGCAAGCCTACACCTAGTAAATTTGTTACATACCACACCAAAAACGATTGTTACAAGCACTCTTTCTTCCCTCATACCATATACAACTGGAACAGGCTACCCCAAACAGGCTACGGACAAACTGAACAAATGCACTGCGCTACAAGCACCTTCATAAACAACAGTGCCACTTTTACTTCAATCCTTTCCCCCACCCCAAGCAACCAACCGTAAATGTGTGTGATGTGCACTTACCAGCACCCTCTGCATTACCTTTGATATTAAGATTGAGATTGAGATACTACAAGTGATACTGTTTGCCCAGGCATATGTAGTTATACATACTTTTAATGAAACAAGCAATATCTATTTTGTTGTAAAAATCTATTTACTTTTCTGAATTATTTAAAGATTTTTGGTTCTAAAAAGGAGAATTGACTACATAATTTTTTTTTAGATAGTGCCAGATATCTGTGTAAAGTTCCTCTCTCACATCTGCCTATAGAGAAGACTATCCAATAGAAATCATGTGATGGTACAAATTAAGGAAAATGACAATTTTACAATAAACTTATGAAAGATGGGAGAGCAAGGCTTGGGTGTATATGTGACAAGCCTCTTTATGCAGTTAATTTGTTCTGCAGCAACTGTTAACATATATACTGTTTAACTGTATAGTATTTGTAAATGTGTATTAGAATCTTCTTTTTTCATGTTTGCCTCCTATTATTACATCATTTTGCTCATCATTCTCAATGTGCTCATCAGATGATGCTCTGATGTGGCACTTGAAAGTGCCGCATCACTATTAATTCTCTCACCAAATTCTTCTCTGTGTAATAGAATCACTTCTTAGTTGGTTGATTTATCAGTTCATTTGTATTTTTTCAAATGAAATTTATGCCTTTTATGCCAACAGTTCAGTGTAAGTAGTAGTCGCATCCAGTTTCTACCGTGGCTCGGATATACGAGTGTCCTAGCAGCCATAGCCTTCTTAGCTCAACTACATACTCTTCATCCAGCGTGGCTTCTCACAGCTGTCCTAACGCAGCTAGCAACACTTTTGTACAGAGTTCATCGAAAAGTTGTTAGTGGTTAGTATAGTATTTCAGATGATAACCTTGATTGTGTATGCATAACTCGTGTCTTTTGTGCATGCATTTTTTTATATTCTCTCAGCAAGCTTGTGTGTCCCCATACGAGATCTGAACTCGACGAGATACTCTGCCTAACTCATAACACCTCTCTAGAAACAAATCTTAATCTCAATTATCACGTCTTATCAGATTTCCCACTTTCCTTGTCCTTTCATCTCAAGGCCTTCTATATATAACTGAGATATCGCACTGCTCATCCATGAAGTTACAACATTTAGCGACACACTGAACACTATACCAATCACGCATCTATTTTGCTCAAATTTATCCAGAAACTTTTACTTGTAGTAGTGGCTTAAGGGATCCAAACTATGGACTTATCTACCAGTGGTTCGATCAGCACACACACACCTGCAGCTTTATTCCTTGGGAGACAAATTATTACGAACGTTAATCATTCACACGCAAGAGCACACACAAACACACATAACCATGGTAAAGTTCATTTAAGCACTGATTATTTTCTTTTGTTTTGCCAAACTAATTACATTTTTTTCTTTCTTACACACACACATCCACTTACTACTTATTTAATCACCTTTTATTTTTTATGTTACAAAATGAGAAGTTAGATTATACATATATATGAGTTTATCTTATACCTATAATATGGTCGTGTGTGTGTGTGTGTGTGTTGTGTTGTGTGTGTGTTGTTGTTGTTTTGTCGTGTGTGTTAGAGTGTGTGTTGTGTCGCTATGTGTGCTTGTGTGTGGTGTGTGATGCTGTGTGATCCTTGTGTGTTGTGTCGTGTTGTGTGTGTGTGTGTGTATTTGTTGTGGTGTTTTGTCTTTTATCACTATTATCATTACTATATTATATTTTGTTAACTTATATATATATATCACCTTCTTCTTCTAATTATTTTTACATGTTTTCTATATACTATTTGTCACATTAGTTTCTATCTATATGACTTTATGATTTATTATTATTTCTTGTGATTTTTATAATCATTACTAATACTAATCAAGTAATCATTCAACCTAATTACTATAAGAAGAAAGAGAGAGAGAGCAGAGAAGTAGATGAGAGAGTAAGACGAGATGAGAGAGAGATGGATCCATATATAGTATCACATATAGATATCATTAAGATATCTATTATTATAAACCATATATATCATATATATGTAATGTATGGTATGTATGCTTATATAATGTTAGTTATTTAAATAATGATTTTTCCATTGTTCACTTGACATTTTTTAATTATACTTATATATTTAATAATCAATTATAACCAGATACTCACCATATTAATACACACACTACATCTTCATTATTGTCAATTATTCATCCACATAATTTTCTTTATTCTTAACCATACATTATCATCAATCATTATCTTTCATTATCTATATTAATCATAGTAGTAGTGGTTTTAGTGAAAAAAGTATTTGTTTTAGTAGTTGTAACACTTTATAATACATAATATTATATTATATTATATTATATATATATATATATTATTACTAGTATATATTATATATATATATATATATATATATATATAGTATATATATATATATATATATATATATATATATATATAATATGTATATATAATATATATATACATAATATATTAATAGTATAATATAATTATATAATATATATATATATATATAATACATATATAAATATAATATATATACATATTAATAATATATATATAATTATATATATATATATAATATATATATTAATATAGATATAAATAATATTATATATAATATATATATATAATAATATACATATATATAATAATAAATATATATTAATAATTATATATATACATATATACTATACATAATGATATATATATATATATATATATTAATATATAATATAATATATATATTAATATTATATAATATATATATTAATAATTTAATATATATTATGATGATCAATTTATTATCATCTTTCAAGGATATTGAATTATTGAAAGAAAAAAATGAACACATCTACTCTCTCTCTCCACACTACTATATATTTATATGAGCCTTATATTAGCTCACTCACTCCACACATCATATAAGAGAGAGAGAGACATTAATTGAGCATTGAAGTCATGAATTATCATCACATAATAATGTCACACACTCATTTTATAAGTCAGTGTATATATAGATGTTAAGAATTCAGTATTGGTGTAATAAAAAATCATAAATAAAAGTTCATTATAAATACACATATATATATACCATATAGTATCATATATATACGTGTGGGTGGTGGTGTGTACTCCTTCCTACCTGCCTCTCACTGGGGTCGGGTTACAACATGCTTTCTTTCAACAATGCTTCACATGACAATCGGCAGACCTAGAAGAAACTATTAGGATTCTGTTAATTTAGGATGAAGCTCACTCTCTTATTTCCACGTCTATTATCTCTTGTTTATTTCTATTCTTATTTTTCTCTCACCACCTTCTTATCTATTTGGCTCTTTGCTGGTCTCTTGTGAGTCTTATGTTCTGTAAGTATGGGAATCCAAAGCTAACCAGAAACTATTACCAAACTCTCTTAATGTCTCACAGTTCTTCTTCTCTATTAAAGTGGTGAGTATAGAGGAGTGTGACACACTATATGAAAGCGTGAGAGAAGAGATGGTGTATGGGTGATAAATAGAAGGCTGAGAGGGATTTTATGACTAGCACATAAGACTTTGACGAGAGTAGAGGTAGGAAGTATTGTGAGAAGTAATGGAGCAGAGAAGAGAACGAGAGGAGAGAGAGGAGAGAGAGAGAGAGGAGAGAGAGATGTAGCAGAAGGGAGAGAGACAGAGACAAGAGAAGAGACAGAGAACGAGAGAGAGAGAGAGGAGAGAGGAGAGAGAGAGAGAGAGGAGAGAGACAGAGCAAGGAGAGAGAGAAGATGAGAAAAGAGAGAGATTGATGTATAAGTCAACAGAAGAGAGTTAAGAAGAGAAGTAGGCAAGTAGTTAGATTAGCGACTGTTTCATAATTGTGTGGTGTAGGCTCAAATGGTTTGAGTGTGCATAAGATAAAACTTTGAGGAAATGTGGAAGTTTTATTTATAGCTTGTAAAGAAAACTGCAAAGAGAAGAATAGGAGAAGGCATGAACATTTTGAGGCTCTTTTCCCTGTGTTATTTTTTGTATCGTTTACCCTTTCAGTGTTGGTTTAGTTAACGGAAATTTGTTATATTCTTTAGTGTTACCGCTGTTTGGTTTTCAATTTTCCATTTAAATTTTCTAGTAAATATTTCATGTTTTGATGTTCAAAGATGTTCAAAGGTGATTCTGAACAAAAATACAATACATATCTTAACTGAGACAGCCCCATGGACTGAGGATAATTTTCAATAATTTTTTGTGAGGAACAAAGCTTGTGATTTATAAGGCCTAAATCAAGAATGCATTTGAATATTGTACAAATGATGGTAAATAAAATAAGGTTTTCTCAATATGAGTACACAATTTTTGCATTACCTCCACCTCATGATTAGATGATATATCTAAACTTTTTTTTTTTTTTTTTTTTTGCTGAGGTATTTCCTGGAATTTCCTATAACTTACGCAGTTGATTGTTGACTAAATTAAAATTTAGATGTGCGCTATTTTGAAAGAAGAATCTATTAGATGTATAAAGTTAATATGATACAGAGAGAAGTAAAAAAGATAAAAAAAATTGTTTCATGGCTAAATCTGGTGGCAAACATTCTCTTTCCTCATCATATTAAAATTCTATTGCAGTATACCTGTTTTTGCTCTTACTGTAATGCTTCATAATACTCTTCTCATCCACAGAATACTTGGCCGCGGTTAGCCTGCTTGAGGCATATCTACTGTGCATGCCAAGAAGTTCTCTCACCAAATTCTAAGTTAAAATGATATTTGATGATGATGCTGTGGTGATAGTGAAAGATGTGCTCCGTTACACAAAATTTTTAGAAAAATATGTCCATGATCATGTGTTGTTATTGTTATATGATATTTATAGGAAAAGATGAATGGAGTTGTTTTAGTCATAATTAGATCTTTGTTACTTGTGATTCACATTTAACTTTCCACCTTGAAAATATTTAAAAGACTTATCTAAAGATGCTGTCATAGAAATTACCAATCAAAACAAGTTTTAATTTTTTAAATCATTCATATACTCAAACATGAATCTTGTTATTTGTTGTGACAGCAAGTTTCAACAGACAAAAATGATATAATTTTCTAACTTTTATAACTGATGATTATACAGTGTGGTAATTATGGAAATCAGAAACCCAAACTTTAAACTGTTTCATTGGACTTGTAAAAGGTGAATGATAAAAGAGGTCAGCCAAAGGCAGAAAAAAACATGTCTGGGGATGACTTGGCATTGAAGGTCAAAGCATTGATAAGTCTGCATA
>NW_020871636.1:366332-376332 GCF_003789085.1 Penaeus vannamei | reverse complement strand
TAAAATTACAATACTTATCAAGATGGCGGGCATAGTAGTAGTAGCACTTATGATAGGAATAATAATCATAAAGATGACAATAATCACGCACACTTACGCACACGGGCATACGTATATGTGTGTGTGAATATATCTATATATATATATATATATATATATATATATATATATATAATATATTATATATATATATATATATATTATATATATATATATCGTATATCTATATCTATCTATATCTATATATCAATCAATCAATCTATATATATATATCTATATATGTATATCTTTATATATATATCTATATCTATCTATCTACATGTATATCTATATGTATATATCTATACCTATCTATCTATCTATCTATATATGTATATCTATATGCATTATCTATATCTATCTATCTATATATGTGTGTGTGTGCAATGATAACAATGATGACAGTGTAACAACAAATGACTACAACAATGATAGCACATCTACATAGGCATTCAACAGAAGAAGACTATGCAGGCTGACGGCTGACTGCTCTATGCAATGAGTCATGTTGCTGTCTGTAAACCCGCCCGTCTCCTCTCCTTCTCCTGCGCCTCTCCCATATCTCCACACACGCTCGCGCAATAAAAGTAGAAGCCGGATTGTGTTACAAAGCCGCACACGTCGGGCAGCCTAGTGTTGCAATGTTGATGGGCCAGCGGGTGTGCTTACGGCTGCTCCGGCCGCGCGGAATGTCTCGTCTGCAGGTCCAGTGCAAACAAAAACAGAAAAGGCTCCTTCTCCTGAAGTTATCCCCTTCCTCTCCTCCTCCTCCTTCTCCTTCTTGTTCTTCCCCTCCCCCCTTCGTCATGACTGAGGCGGCCCTGCATAGGCCCGTAATCATGCATTTATCTCGGGCGATCGCATGACTCGAGCCGACTGCGAGTGGCGGAGAGAGGTCGCCCGCGAGCCGCCGATTCGCCCACGGATCACATGCGAGGAATGCCAGGAACGCCGCCCAGCGTCTCGGGGCAGACTGTTTCCAGGGTCAGCCGCCCGCGCCGCTGCTACCGGGCCCGCGCGCTGCCACGCCGCTGCCACCGCCAGCGCTGCTGCCACCGCATACCGCTGCTGTCATTCCTTCTGCCAACAGCACCTTAACGCCGCCATTGGCACCACCCTGTCACCACCATCACCTCCGCCACCATCTACGACGAAGCCTCCAAGACTGCCATCATCCCCACGTCACCCCTGCTGCTGCTGCTGCCTCCCCTGCCACCGCTGCCCCGGTATGTCGCCGCTGCCACCGCCGCCGAGCGCTCCTGTTATTGTTGTAATGCATGTGTCGGGAAGACCAGGCTTCGTCCAGCCGCTGAGGCCACACGCCGGCCCTTGCCTTCCCTCCCTCCTGCGCCTACGGCCTCCGTACCCCTCTCTCCTTTTGCTACTTCCTTTCTCTCATTCTCCTCCTTCTTCCCTCTTTCCCTCCCCTCTTCCCTATTTCGTCCTACTACTACTCCTCCGTAGTTTCTTCCCACTTTCCTCCTTCCTCCTCCTTTCCCTTCTCGCCTCTCTTAACTCCATCCCCATTTCCTCCTCTTCTTCCATCCTTTCCTCCTCCTCCTCCTCCTTCTCCTCCTTCCTCCTCCTCTTTCCCTCCTTCCTCTCCTCCTTTCCCTCCCTCCTTCCCTCCTTCCCTCCTTCCTCTCCTCTTTCCCCTTCCCTCTCCTTCCCTCTCCTTCCTCCTCTCCTTCCTTTCCTCCTTTCCCTCCTTCCTTTCTCCTTTCCTCCTTCCTCTCCCTTCCTCCTTCCTCTCCTTTCCTCCTTTCCACTCTCCTCCTCCTTCCTCTCTCCTTTCTCTCCTTCCTTCCTCCTTTCCACCACTCCTCCTCTCTTCCTTCTCTCCTTCCTCTCTTCCTTTCCCACCTTCCCTCCTCCTTTCCTCCTTCCTCTCCTCTTCCTCTTCCTCTCCTCCTTTCCTCCTTCCTCTCCTCCTTTCCTCCTTCCTCTCCTCCTCCCTCCCTCTTCCCTTCTTCCTTCCTTCCTCTCCTCCTTTCCTCCTTCCTCTCCTCCTTTCCTCCTTTCTCTCCTCCTCTCCTTCCTTCCTTCCTTCCTCTCCTCCTTCCTCTCCTCCCTTCCCTTCTTCCTCTCCTCCTTTCCCTCCTTCCTCTCCTCCTTTCCCTTCCTCTTCCTCCTTTCCTCCTTCCTCTCTCTTTTCCCTTCTTCCTCTCCTCCCTTCTTTCCTCTCCTCCTTTCCCTCCTTCCTCTCCTCCTTTCCCTCTTCCCTCCTCCCTTCCTTCCTTCCTCTCCTCCTTTCCTCCTTCTCTCTTCTTTCCCTCCTTCCTCTCCTCCCTCCTTCCCTCTCCTCCTCTCCTCCTTTCCTCCTTTCCTCCTTCCTCTCCTCCTTTCCCTCCTTCCTCCTCCTTCCTTCTTCCTCTCCTCCTTTCCTCCTTCCCTCCTCCTTTCCCTCCTTCCTCTCCTCCTTTCCTCTTCCTCCTCCATCCTCTCCCTCCTCCTCCTCCCTTCCCTTCCTTCCTCCTCCTCCTTTCCCTCCTTCCTCTCCTCCTTTCCCTTTTCTCTCCCCTCCTTTTCCTCCTCCTCTCTCCTCCCTCTTTCCTCTCATCCTTTCCTCTCCTCCTTTCCTTCCTCCTTCCTCTTTCCCTCCTTTCTCTCCTCCTTTCCTCCCTTCCTTCCCCTCCTTCTTCCTTTCCCTCCTCCTCTCCTCCTTTCCCTCCTTCTCCTCCCCCTCCTTCCTCTCCTCCTTCCCTCCTTCCTTTCCTCCTTCCCTCTCCTCCCCCTTTCCTCTCTTCCTCTCCTCCTTTCCCTCCTTCCTCTCCTCCTTTCCCTCCTTTCCTCTCCTCCTTTCCCTCCTTCCTCTCCTTTCCATTCTTCCTCTCCTCCTTTCCCTCCTTCCTCTTCTTCATTATCTTCTTCCTCACCTCCTTTCCCTCCTTCCTTTCTTCCTCTTTGTTATGTTCTTCCTCTCCTCCTTTCCCTCCTTCCTTTTCTTTCCCTTCTTCCTCTCCTCATTTTCCTTCTTACTCTCTTCCTTTCCCTCTTTCCTCTCCTCCTTTCCCTCTTTCCTCTCCTCCTTTCCCTCCTTCCTCTCCTTTCCCTTCTTCCTCTCCTACTTTCCCTCCTTCATCTTCTTCATTATCTTCTTCCTCTCCTCCTTTCACTCCTTCCTCTCCTCCTTTCCCTCATTCCTCTCCTCCTTTCCCTTCTTCCCCTCTTCCTTTCCCTTCTTCCTCTTCTTTCCTTCCTTCTCCCTCTTCCTTCCCTTCTCTCTTTCTTTCCCTTCTTCCTCTTCTTTATTATCTCCTTCCTCTCCTTCTTTCCCTTCTTCCTCTCCTCATTTCCCTCCTCTCCTCCATTTCCTCCTTCCTCTCCTCCTTTTCCTTCTTCCTCTCCTTTCCCTCCTTCCTCTCCTCCTTTACCTTCTCCGTCTCCCCTTTTGTCTCCTTCCTCTTCTCTTCTGCCTTCCTTCCCTTTCTTCACTTCCTTCACTTCTCCTCCTTTCTCTTCTAACGAAGGGGATGAGGACGAAAGACGAAGAGGAGGAAGGAGAAGTAGAAGTAGAAGGATTAGGATTAGGAAGATTAGCATTAGGATAAGGAGAATTCAGATTCAGATTCAAATCATTTATTTAGCCAATACCGGCATTACGATTATACAGTATACAAGCATATAGTTTTGGCTGAGCCATTTGAGGGCAGAGCGCTCTCTTCAAAGGCACCTGAATAACTTTACATTTATATAGACAATATATTGACATCTAAATACATACATATACACTTACATATAGGATTAGGAGGATTAAGAAGATGAATATGATTGGAAGGAGAAGGAGGAGGAAGAGGAGGAAGAGGAGAGGAGGAGGAGGAGGAGGAGGAGGAGGAGGAGGAGGAGGAGGAGGAGGAGGAGAGCAGCAGCAGCAGCAGCAGCAGCAGCAGCAGCAGCAGCAGCAGCAGGAGCAGGAGGAGTAGGAGGAGGATGATGAGGAGGGAAGAGGAGAGAAGAAGAAGAAGAAGAAGAAGAAGAAGCGGGAGGAAAGGAGGAGAAAGAGGAGGTGGACGAGGAGAGGAGGAGGAGAAGAAGAGAGAAGAAGAAGAAGAAGAAGAAGAAGAAGAAGAAGAAGAAGAAGAAGAAGAAGAAGAAGAAGAAGAAGAAGAAGAAAAAGAAGAAAAAGAAGGAGGAGGAGGAGGAGGAGGTGGAGGAGAAGGAGGAGTAGACGGAAGAAAAGGAGGAGGAAGAGAAGGAGAAGGAGAAGAAGAAGGAGAGGAAGAAGGAGGAGGAGGAGGAGGAGGAGGAGGCGAAGAAGAGGAAGAAGAAGAAGGAAGAGGAGGAGGAGGAAGAGGAAGAGAAGAAGAAAAAGAAGAAGAAGAAGAAACAGAAGAAGAAGAAGAAGAAGGAGGAGGAGGAGAAAGAGGCAAAGAAGAGGAAGAAGAAGAAGGAAGAGGAGGAGGAGGAAGAGGAAGAGAAGAAGAAAAAGAAGAAGGAGGAGGAGGAGGACAAGAAAGGAAGAGGAGGAAGAGAAGAAGAAGAAAAAGAAGAAGAAGAAGAAGAAAAAGAAGAAGAAGAAGAAGAAGAATGAAGAAGAAAGAAAAAATGATAATAAGGAGGAGGAGAAGGAGGAAAGGAGAAAAAGGAGAAGAAGGAGAAGAAAAAGAAGAAAAGAAGAAGAAGAAGAAGGAGAAGGAGGAAAAGGAGGAGGAGAATAAGAATTAGAATACGAATAAGAATAATAAGAAGGAAGGAGGAGGAGGAGGAGGAGGAGGAAGAGGTAGAGGAGGAGGAGGAGAGGAGGAGGAGGAAGAGGTAGAGGAGGAGGAGGAGGAGGAAGAGGAGAGGAGAGAGGAGAAGAGGCAGAGGAGGAGGATGAAAAAGAAGAAGAAGAAAAAGAAGAAAAAAATGGAAGAAGAAGAAACAGAAGAAGGAGAAGGAGGAGGAGGAGGAGGAGGAGGAGGAGGAGAGGAGGAAGAGAGGAAGAAGAAGAGGCATAGGGAGAGGAGGAGCAAGAAGAAAAAGAAAAAGAAGAAAAGAAGAAAAGAAGAAGAAGAAAAAGAAGAAGAAGGAGGAGGAGTAGAAGGAGGAGGAGTAGGAGGAAAGATGTTAACAATAGGAAAAAAATGAATGATAAAGATAATAAAAATACTAATAAGAAAAAGAAGAAAAAGAAGAAAGAGAAATAAGACGAAGAGAAGAGGTAGAAAAAGAAGAAAATAAATAGAAGAGCAAGAAAATAAAAATAAAAATAAAAAGAAGGATGATGAAAAGGAGAGAGAGATTGAGAAGGAGAAAGATAGAAAACAGAGATTAACAAATGTAGATGGGGAAGAAGGAGGAAAAGAAAGAGAATATAAAGGAAAGGCGAAAGAAAACGAAGCGAGTGAAGAGAAAGTGAGTGAAAATAGAGAGAAAGACAAGGAAAAGAGAAGAAATATGGGAAAAATAAGGGAAATTAAAAGCAGAATTAGAAGATAGGACGTTGAAGGAAAAAGAACGAAAAAGAATGAAAATGAGAACGGAGGAAAAAAAGAGAATCAGTAAAAAAAAGAAGAGAAAAGAAATGAGAAAAAATAAAAATGTGAGAATGTAAACGAGGGAAAGGTAAAGAAAATAATTAGAAGATAAGAGTATTGAAGATAATGATACCAATAATGATGATCTTTTCAATAAACAACAACGGTAACGATAATATCAACAACAATAAAAGAAAATCATTGATAATGATTATGATGTTAGAAGAGATAACAGAATAGCAAAGACAGTATTGGTGATTACTGTAGTCCTTCACACGTGCATTGGAAAATGTAATAATGGTTATGACAAAAATAATTACAGTTCTCTTTCTCCTCGCAGCTTTCTAGAGAAAAAGGTTCATTGTACCCTTCTCTCTCTTTCTCTCTCGCTCTCTCTCTGTCTCTTTTTCTCTCCCTCTCCCGCCCCCTCCCCCTCTCTCTTTTTTATCTCTCTCTCTTTGTCTTCCTCCCTCTCCCCCCCCCCTCCTCTCTCTTCCTCTCCTCCTCTCTCTCCTCTCCTCCTCCTTCTCTCTCTCTCTCTCCCCCCTGCGTCCGCCTTCTCTCCTTCTCGGTTCTACCAGGAAGGACATCAAGTTCTACGTCTTCGAGACCTTGCCGCCGCTTTTTTTTTTTTTTTTTTTGCGTTTTTTTTTCTTTTTTGTCTTTGCGTTTCGTGTTTGTTTGCGTCGCTGACTGAACTGCGTCTTCGGAATGCCGTTGCGTTAATTTTTTTTTTTTTTTTTTTTTTTTTTGTCTATAATTCTGTGTTGGTTCGTATTTTTTCGTTACTTTATTTGTTACTATTATAATTTATTTCTAGGGGTATAAAATCAATCAAAAATGGGAGAAAGAAAAGAGAATGAATAAATACAATTCAATAAAGAAGAAAACTAGAGAGAGAGAGAGAGAGAGAGAGAGAGAGAGAGAGAGAGAGAGAGAGAGAGAGAGAGAGAGAGAGAGGGGGGGGGAGAGGGAGAGAGAGAGAGAGAGAGGAGAGAGAGAGAGAGAGAGAGAGAGAGGAGAGAGAGAGAGAGAGAGAGAGAGAGAGAGAGAGAGAGAGAGAGAGAGAGAGAGAGAGAGAGAGAGAGAGAGAGAGAGAGAGAGAGAGAGAGGGAGAGAGAGAGAGAGAGAGAGAGAGAGAGAGAGAGAGAGAGAGAGAGAGAGAGAGAGAGGAGAGAGAGAGAGAGAGGAGAGAGAGAGAGAGAGAGAGAGAGAGAGAGAGAGAGAGAGAGAGAGAGAGAGAGAGAGAGAGAGAGAGAGAGAGAGAGAGAGAGAGAGAGAGAGAGAGAGAGAGAGAGAGAGAGAGAGAGAGAGAGAGAGAGAGAGAGAGAGAGAGAGAGAGAGAGAGAGAGAGAGAGAGAGAGAGAGAGAGAGAGAGAGAGAGAGAGAGAGAACGAGAGAGAGAGAGAAAGCACCCAGAGAAACAAAAAAAAAGTTTTTTACCTCTATAAACCTGATTACAAACAGCGGAACCATTTGCAATCAGCCAGTAATTACTTGTATTAATCAAAGTGTAGTTTAACTTCGCATTAACAAAATATGCAGAGTTCCCGCGTCAGTGTGGCTAGCTTCAACCGACTCGCTTTGTATACACATTATTTTTTCTTTTTTTCCCACTATTCTACAGGTGGTTTCAAAATTCATCGGTGGTAGAAATTCGCCGCCGTATTCGCATCAACGGGATTACTTCAATGGTGACTTTTTTTTCGTTCGCTTGTGAATGAGTGACACGTTCGTTGGTCTCTGATCGCTTTTAGTCGGATATTCTTTTTCGGATTCTTGATTTCACTGAAGCCTTTTTATCTACGGAATGAAGGAAGATGATAGGGTTAAAAGGGAATCAATAATATGGCAACATTGAGATCGTGTGGATGTTTGAGTTAAAGGGCGTAAAATTGGGAATTTGTATGGAAATTGCACATGCTTTACAAGATGACGGTTTTATCTTTGCTTACCCACACATGTGCAGACATACGCACACACACACACACACACACACACACACACACACACACGCACACACACACACACACACACACACACACACGCACACACACACACACACACACACACACACACACAACACATACACACACACACACACACACACACACACACACCACACACACACACACACACACACACACACACACACACACACACACACACAAACACACACAACACACACACACACACTCACAAACACATCATACACGCACACTCACATACACATAGGCACACATAAAAGGTTAGAGAGAGAGAGAGAGAGAGAGAGAGAGAGAGAGAGAGAGAGAGAGAGAGAGAGAGAGAGAGAGAGAGAGAGAGAGAGAGAGAGAGAGAGAGAGAGAGAATAAATAATTGTAATATACGTGTGCAATGATAATTATAATACATGTAATGTTAATGATAAAAAAACATCTATAATGGTAATAACAGTAATGGCATGATTAAAACAGTAACAGCAATAATGTTAAGAACAATCATAACAATAATGATAATAATGAAAAGAACAGGAATAAAGATGATCATTATAACAAAATACAAACACAAATAGCAATAATAAAGAAAGTTATAATTTTCATATCGTCAATATCACCATAACAGTGATAACAACAAAAATGAGAAAAGGTCCAACAAATCAGAATAGTTTAGATGCAAACTTATTGCAGACCTCATGCTGCATCGCAATTGGACTCGAATGAATGTGAAGCATCTCCATCCATTGTCCTTATCTCTCATACTTGTATCTCACGCTGACTCCCCCCCCCCTCTACCTCCACCCCTCCCTCTCTCTGCAGCTCCCTACTCGCTGCCTTCGATTGCAATACATTTCTTTTTTGAGGAGAAGCACTTAGGTTCTCACATACATTGAACAGCCTATCCCCTCCTTAAGTGACTACCAGATGGTTCCGTAAACTAACAGCATGCGAGTTGCCTCCTCCCGTGAGGTTTATATGCAAGACATTTACAGCCCTTCAGCTTCTCAAAATTCAATGTTTTATTGGTCAGAAACTGCATCATATATTTCTTATTACTGGGGACTATAATAACCTGTCGCGAGATAGAATGTGAATACAGTATTTAAGGATTATTTTCTCACACTGTAATACTCTTACTTGTTTGACAACCTTGCAAAGAAAACCTGGAATCAAGGCAGCGTTGATACTCAAGCCGATCTCCCAACTGCAATTAACAAATCTCTTAACAGTTATGTCGTCTAATCCAATGGAAATAAATGTCCCGTCAGAGACATGAAAGCACAGGTATCAAATAAAACATTCAGCCTCGCGTGATGTGGATGCCGAACGACCTCGATCTACATACAGGTGTCTCCGGCAAATTGCTAGAAATGAACGGCGTGCGGCGAATCTAAACAGCGCGCATTTCTTCATTACTTAAGCGACTGCATTACGGTTCTGTTGAATAGTAACATCTAGTATTGGCATCAGCACCGGGACGAGGCCAGGGCGACGATGAGGCTCTGGCGTTCATACACAGCGCGCGTTCACAAATGTCGCCTTGCGTGCTGTAACTAAAACAGCTTAGCCAGTCAGTAATGAGGAACCGTTTAACCATTCGCCGATGGATATTGTAAATGCATAAAGAATTAATAAAAAACAAGCCAAAGAAATGCCGTTACGAACGTGATAGATAGACAGGTAGATAGATAAAACAAGTAAAAGAATTGCCGTTATGAATGCCAGCATAATCACCATCATTTGTAAAAATCAGTTTTATCAAAATAATTACTTTAATTCCTTTCGGTACCATAATTCTCCTTAATCACTGCTCACCAATAACGATCCTTCTTTTCCTCCTCTCTCTCTCCCGATTCCATCATTCGCCATTTCCATTTTTTCTTCTTGTCCATCCGCATTTTCCTACTGTCCTCCTTCGCCTTCGTCTCCTGAGGGTGCGGTTCCCACGCCACAGCCATCACCTGCAGCGCCATCTTCGTCTCTGCTCTTTTATGCACTTTTATTCCCCCGTCACTCGTTTTTCTTCGCTTTGCTCCTTTTCTTTTTTTAATCCTCTTTTTGCCTTGTTGTCATTGAGTTTTATCCTTACTTTTGTCTTTTTTTTTTCTTTTGTGTGGATGTAACTGATATTACCAGTATTGTTATTAGCATTGATATCATCATCATCATAATTATCATCACCATCATTATCATTATTATAAGAGCTTTCATTATCATTATTACTATCATCATTTTTATTACCATTATTATTTTCATTATAATTATTACCATTATCATTATCATTATCATTTTCATCATCCTTATTATTATCAACATTATCATCTTTATTATTATCATTATTATAATCATTATTATTATCATCATCTTTATCATGACCATGATCATCAACATTATTATCACTATATCATCAGTATAATCATTTTGATTTTCATTAATGATATCATTATTATCATCACCATCATTATCAATATTATCATTATCATTATAATCAAAACTATTGCTATCATTGTTGTTGCTATTGTT
>NW_020871636.1:351332-358832 GCF_003789085.1 Penaeus vannamei | reverse complement strand
ACAGATATATATATATATATATATATATATATATATATATATATATATATATAATATATATATATATATATATATATATATATATATATATATATATATATATATATATATATGTATATAAGTATGTGTATGTGTGTGTGTGTGTTTGTGTATACACACACAGATATATATATATATATATATATATATATATATATATATATAGATAGATAGATAGATAGATAGATATAGATATATATAGATATACATGTATATATATATATATATATATATATATATATATATATATATATATATATATAATATATAATATATATATATATATGTATATATATAATATATATATATATATATATATATATATATATATATATATATAATATATATATATATATATATATATATAGATATATATATACATGTATATATATATATATTATATATATATATATATATATATATATATATATATATATATGTATATAATATATATTATATATATATATAGATATAGATATATATATACATGTATATATATATATATATATATATATATATATATATATATATATATATATATATATATATATATATATATATATATATATATATATATATATTTATAGGTCTATGTTTGATTAAATGCTTGTGTATTTACGCATGAAAATATACCAAGGTATAAAGGACAGAGAAACAATGACTTGAAATTGATCGTTGCTTAACCGCCTTGTCTTCACGCATCTCGCGAACCTTCGTCAGCAGCAGACCAAGAGGTGTGAGTTGAACATTCAATCATCTAACTCTATTTATGGAAATGTCGAAGTGGTTTGTGAATAAGGCCGAAAAGCCGTTTTCCTGGACAATGATATTATATTTGTTGATGTGATTGTCTGGAATGAGAGCTGGGCGATTAAACACGATTTAATTTGTAGACTGATATACAAGCCAAATCCCAAGTGCGCGCATGCGCTGTGCAGCATGTGGATGAATTACTGAAAGTGCTATTCATGATTCGTGCGGATGAATCGGATTTTGAAAACATTTCCAAACTTACAGTAACCGAACAGTAATCGCTCTACATCGAGTTTATATTTCATGTATGTACTAAATCTGCTGAAAAGTTGATATGATAAACACGCTCCATATATATGTATGTATATGCTTTGCTATATCTATCTATCTATATATCTACATTCATATACATTATATATATATATATATATATTCATATATATATATATATATATATATATATATATATATATATATATATATATATATATATATATATATATATATATATATATATATATATATAATATATATATATATATATATATATATATATATATATATATATATATAATATATATAATATATATATATATATATATATATATATATATATAATATATTATATATATATATATATATATAATATATTATATATAACATATATAATACACATACACACACATACACACAACACACACATACATACATATACACACATTATACATATATATATATATTATATATATATACATATAGATAGATAAATAGATATATAGACAGATATATACGCACAAACATCCCATACTTATGCATTAATTAAAGAAAATACAGTAGTCCCTTAGGAATAAAGAAATACAGTAGTCCCTATTAGGAATAAATAGATACAGTAGTCCCTATTAGGAATAAATAGATACAGTAGTACCCTATTAGGAATAAATAGATACAGTAGTCCCTATTAGGAATCTAAAAATACAGAGTCAACAACAAATCAGTTCCCACGAAAGCAATTACGCAATCCCCGAGCGGCTTCCCCCTCGTGCCTTCGCGGCGGACGAGCTCGCTTCGGGAACGAGGAACGCGGCGCCAACTTTCAAAACAATAATGATAATAATTCACGATCTTTGCCCAGAATATTTACACGTTGTTTATAAATACATATAATCTTGTGATAATGTTTCCTGACATGAGAAGGTCCATACCAATAGTTTATGAAGAAACGAATCATTTTTTTAGAAGTAAAATACAAAATACTAAAGAAGCGCGTATTATTCAGCGTGTACAACAGATTCATTGACATGCCTATGCCAAAGAGATGTACTACTAGCCGCGTTTACTAATACTTAGTGCATATAAACACTTCCCAATATCCAGACAGGCAGTATCGGGAGTGAGGTGAAAGAAGAAAAAACACAACAATTTCGTCAGGATGTGTTAATTGTAACTCCAATGTTGACCTGACCTCACCTTAAGTCGTTGCCTAGTGCGATTTTTTGTGTACAGGTGAAAATGCAGGAAGAGTATTTATATCCTCTTATTAGTGCAAATCTACACCATTATACCGTATTTATTTTCTTCATCTATTGGACTTGTTTTTTATATAAATTAATTAGTCCATGTATAGTTTTATGAATTTGATTTATCGCAGATCACATGAGCCGGATGGGGAACATGATATGGCTTATCTTGCTGTTCAGGTTGGCTTCACTGAACGCTTTAACTGAGGTATAATCACTTTGTTTTGCATAAGGGAATACGCGTTGTATGGGGGAAACAGATGTCAAGCTCTGATCTGATTAGGAGAAATTATATTCAGGTCAATCTGATACCCGGTAATTTAACAAATACAAGATTAAGCAAATAATACTCATCCACTACATCCGATTGCTCTCAAAAGAACCGCGAAAATGTATAATTTCACGAAGGCACAAAAGAAAACCCAAGTGACACGCACGACGAAGGCAAACTGGCTTTCCCCAATGCAGTCACGGCGAAGGAAACAACAACAACAACAACAACAAAATGCATTTCATTAAGAGAAATAACTCGAAATAAGTACAACATGTCTGTCTGTGTCTCGAGAAGGGACACGTTTCCCCCGAGCAAGGGCAGGCGGAGGGCCTCGTCGTGGGCGCTGGAGCCGTAATCTAAAGACGGCATTTCTCGTGTGCTCCGAATATGAAATACGGGAAAAGGTAACTTCATTTTTTAGAGAGGACTTTCCAGCTCTTCCCCAAATGCTCTAAAACTATGTAATATTCACCGACTTTGATTATATAATAGCAGCGCGGCATTGGACACAAAGAGAATAATAATATTACTAAAATAGGATATGTATTTGATATACAATATGTGATTAAAGTTTACTGCATATTGCATTATACAACATCTAATTACTATAAACACGCTGCAATTACAATACATTCCATAAAGCCATTCTACAGCGAATATGAATATGCTACACCGTGCATAATTAGGCTATATCGCCTATGGTTACGCTATGCCCTATACAATTATAGCATATCGCATCCTATTATAATACATACTATACAGATAGACCATATAATCACGACGCATAACTGAAACAACATACCAATTACAGCAAATTCGGAAACACCATCACAACCACTGCAATAACAAACACTAAATACGGGTTGAGGAAGGGGACCATATCCTTGAAGCCGCGAATCGACAACTTCAGCCGGAAATATGTTAAGCACTTCCTTGTGCTCAATGCGACTCGGTTACTGATTTGACTTATTCATCTATTTATCTATCAATTCATCTATTCATTCATTTGTTCGTTTGTTTATTGGCCTATTTATTCATCTATCTATCTATCTAATCTATCTATCTATCTATCTATCTATCTATCTATCTATCTATCTATCTATCTATCTATCTATCTATCTATCTATCTATCTATCTATCTATCTATCTATCTATCTATCTATCTATCTATCTATCTATCTATCTAATCTATCTATCTCTATCTATCTATCTATCTATCTATCTATCTATCTATCTATCTATCTATCTATCTATCTATCTATCTATCTATCTATCTATCTATATCTATCTATCTATCTCTATCTATCTATATCTATCTATTTATCTATCTATTTATCTATCTATTTATCTATCTATTTATCTATCTATTTATCTATCTATTTATCTATCTATCTATCTATCTATCTATCTATCTATCTATCTATCTATCTATCTATCTATCTATCTATCTATCTATCTATCTATCTATCTATCTATCTATCTATCTATCCTATCTATCTATTATCTATCTATTATCTATTATCTATCTATTTATCTATCTATTTATCTATCTATTTATCTATCTATTTATCTATCTATTTATATCTATCTATTTATCTATCTATTTATCTATCTATTTATCTATCTATTTATCTATCTATTTATCTATCTATTTATCTATCTATTTATCTATCTATTATCTATCTATTTATCTATCTATTTATCTATCTTATTATCTATCTATATCTATCTATTTATCTATCTATTTATCTATCTATTTATCTATCTATTTATCTATCTATCTATCTTATCTATTTATCTATCTATATCTATCTATTCTATCTATCTATTTATCTATCTAATTTATCTATCTATCTATATCTATCTATCTATCTATTTATCTATCTATTTATCTATCTATATTATCTATCTATTTATCTATCTATTTATCTATCTATTTATCTATCTATTATCTATCTATTTATCTATCTATATTATCTATTTATCTATCTATATCTATCTATTTATCTATCTATTTTATCTATCTATTATCTATCTATTTATCTATCTATTTATCTATCTATTTATCTATCTATTTATCTATCTATTTATCTATCTATTTATCTATCTATTTATCTATCTATATCTATCTATCTATTTATCTATCTATCAATTTATTATCTATTTATATATCTATTATATCTATTTATCTATCTATATCTATCTATCTATCTATCTATCTATCTATCTATCTATCTATCTATCTATCTATCTATCTATCTATCTATTTATCTATCTATTTATCTATCTATCTATCTATCTATCTATCTATTTATCTATCTATTTATCTATCTATATATCTATCTATCTATCTATTTATCTATCTATTTATCTATTATTTATCTATCTATTTATTCTATCTATTTATCTATCTATATCTATCTATTTATCTATCTATTTATCTATCTATTTATCTATCTATTCTATTTTCTATTTATTATCTACTTATCTATCTATCTATCTACCTATCTATCTATCTATATCTATCTACCTACCTACCTACCTACCTACCTATCTATCTATCTATCTATTATCTATTATCTATCTATCTATACTATCTACCTACCTACCTACCTACCTATCTATCTATCTATCTATCTATCTATCTATTTATCTATTTATCTATCTATCTATATTTCTATCTACCTACCTATCTATATATCTATCTATCGATCTTTTTTATCTATTTTTTCATCTATCTATTGATCTTTCTATTTATCTGTCTACTTACCTATTTATTAATCGTTCTATTTATCTATCTATTTATCTATTTATCTATTTATTTATCCATCTATTCATCTATGTATTTATCTATCTATCTTTTTACTTATCTTTGTATCTATCTATCTATTTATCTTTCTATTTATCTATTATAATAATAATAATGACAATAAAAAATAATGATGATAATAATAATAATAATAATGATAATAATAATAATAATAATGATAATAAATGATAAATAAATATGATAATAATAATAATGATAATAATAATAATGAAATAATAATATGATAATAATGATAATAATAATATGATATGATGTAATGACAATGATGATAATAATAATGATAATAATAATAATGATAATAATAATAATGATGATGATAATCATAATGATATAATAATATATAATAATAATGATAATGATAATTATCATGATAATAATGATAATATAATAATAATAATAATAATAATGATAAGAATAATAATAATAATAATAATATAATAATAATAATGATGATAATAATAATAATGTAATAATAATAATAATAATAATAATAATAATAATAATAATAATAATAATAATAATAATAATAATAATAATAATAATAAATAATAAAATAATAATAATATAATAATAATAATATAATAATAATAACAACAACAACAACAACAATAACAACAACAATAATAATATGATCAATAACACTATCTAATAATATGATCAATGACACTAATAATGAATAACACTAAATAATATGATCAATAACAAAAATACCAATAATAATATCAATCATAACAATAATAATAACAATAACAATAATAGTACCAATAATAATATCATCAATAACAATAATAATACCAACAATAACAATAATAATATCAACAATAGCAATAATAATAATATCAAAACAATAATAATAACAATAACAACAATAATATCAACAATAGCAATAATAATAATACCAATAATAACAATGATAACATCAACACCACGTTTCGCAATGAAATCTTTGCTCCTCCTTCCCATGCTTCTCAGGACCAACGCTGGACCAGCAGCTGAGCCGCCGGAGACTGGCCCGCGTCCGGCGATCGGCTGACTCTGAGACGGCCAGAACTGATGTGAAGTGATGGCCTCTGAGGCAATAGGTAACTGATGCCAATACTGGTGCTACATTTTGGGTGGTTCACAGTTTTAATATTTCACATAATATAATAATAATAATAATAATAATAATAATAATAATAATAATAATAATAATAATAATAATAATAATAATAATAATAATAATAATAATATTAATAATGATAATAATAATAATGATAATATTACATTAATATAATAAACAATAAAATAATAATAATAATAATAAATAATAATAATAATAACAATAATAATTAATAATTAATTAATAATAATAATAATGAATAATATAACAACAACAACACAATATGATCAATAACACTAATAATATGATTCAATAACACTAATACTGATGTAATATGATCAATACTAATAATATGATCAATACAATAATGATAATACATACAATATAATAATCAACAATAGAAATAATAATATATCACAATAACAATAATAATACCAACAATAATAATATCAACAATAGCAATAATAATAATATCAGCAATAACAATAATAATACCAACAATAACAACAATAATATCAACAATAGCAATAATAATAATACCAATAATAACAATGATAACATCAACACCACGTTTCGCACTGAAATCTTTGCTCCTCCTTCCCATGCTTTTCAGGACCACGCTGGACCAGCAGCTGAGCCGCCGGAGACTGGCCCGCGTCCGGCGATCGGCTGACTCTGAGACGGCCAGAACTGATGTGAAGTGATGGCCTCTGAGGCAATAGGTAACTGATGCCAATACTGGTGCTACATTTTGGGGTGGTTCACAGTTTTTAATATTTTCACATAATATAATAATAATAATAATAATAATAATAATAAATAATAATATAATAATAATAATAATAATAATATAATAATAATAATAATAATAATAATGATAATAATAATAAATGATAATATTACACTGAGGGGGAGGGGGTCAGGGAATGGTGCAGGCTTAAAAAAAAAAAAAAAAAAATGTCGATCGTTCAATCACCTTCGTGAA
>NW_020871636.1:338832-341332 GCF_003789085.1 Penaeus vannamei | reverse complement strand
GCAAGCGATAATTATTACATCAAAACTCAGAAGTATTGGGCAGCAGCGGCAAGCGAGAGTGAGCGTCACGCCGAATTTAACATCAGTGCTTTTTTCTAATAAATGTTCTCTGGAGTTTCTGGAAGAGAACTGTTGGACCAGATTAGATGCGTGTTCTTTGTATTGTTTTATGATTAGATGTTCACAAAAGATTAACGATCTGGTAACACAAAGGTCGATGTGCGTGTTAGTTTCTACCTATCTATCCATCCTTATTTCTGTCGATCTATATCTTTATATATGTATCTATACATGTTTTTACGATATATATTTATTTATCCATCTACCTATATACATATATACACATAAATTTTTGAGTTTGTAAAGTTGTCAAATGTTCACTCTCCTTTTTCCTAGTCACCCTTTTTCTTTATCTTTACCCTCATCTCCTTTCCCCCTCCCATCCCCCCCTCTCTCTCTCTCTCCTCTCCCTCTCCCTCTCTCTCTCTCTCTCTCTCTCTCTCTCTCTCTCTCTTCTCTCTCTCTCTCTCTCTCTCTCTCTCTCTCTCTCTCTCTCTCTCTCTCCGACAAGGTGGGCACTTATGAATAAATTCTCTGACAGTCTCCGGCCGCGACAAAGTTTTCAGAACCATCATCAGCTATTCTGGGTAGAGTGCTGCTTTCTACCCGCTTGTCCGCCTCGCACTTGTCGCCTGTCGTTCCTCTGGCTGGACTTCCACCGTGGAGGCTTCCTTCCTTCCTTCCTCGATGGCCAAGGGCTCCGCGTCGATCGCTTCAAGGGGGCGAGGCGGGTGTGGGTGGGTGTGTGGGTGCGGGAGGTCGCGCTATCGGAGCAGGAGCCAGAGACAACGCTCATAGACTGATGGTCCTCCCCCCTTTTTCCAATTTTTATTCTCTTCCTCTTCTTCCTTTTCCTCCTTCTCCTACTTCTCCTCCTCCTCTTTCTCCTCGCCTTTCCCCTTCTCCTTCAGCTTCCTTCTTCTTCTCCTCCGTCTCATCCTGCATCGCCAATGGCAGTATATTTATTCTGACATATAAGAGAAGCATTTTATTATGATAATAATAATGATCGATAATGATGATAATGATGATAATAATGATGATGATGATAATAATGATGATAATTGATGATAATGATGATAATGATAATAATTGATGATAATGATGATAATAATGATGATGATAATAATGATGATAATAATGATGATAATAATGATGATAATAATAATGATATAATAATAATGACATAATAATAATGATATAATAACAATGATATAATAATAATGATGATGATGATGATGATGATAATAATGATGATAATAATAGTGATATGATAATAATGATGATAATAATAATAAATAATAATGATATAATAATAATGATATAACAATATGATGATAATAATAAATGATAATAATAAATTAATGAAATATGTAATAAATAATGATGATAATAATAATGATATGATAATGATAATGATGATATAATAGTAATAATAATGATGATCATAATGATGATGATGTAATAATAATAATGAATGATGATAATGATGATAATAATAATGATGATGATGATAATATATGATGAATATGATAATAAATGATAATAATGATGATAATAATAATGATGATAATAATGATAATTATGATAATAATAATGATGATAATAATAATGATGATAAAATAATAATATAATGATGATAATAATAATGATGATATGATAATAATGATGATAATAATAATGATGATAATAATAATGATGATAATAATAATGATGATAATAATTGATGATAATGTAATAATAATTAATAATAATGATGATAATAATAATGTGATAATATAATGATGATAATAATAATGATGATTAATAATTAATGATAATAATAATGGTGATAATATTAATGATAATAATAATGATAATAAATGAATAATAATGATGATAATAATAATGATATAATAATAATGATGATAAAATATATGATTAATAATAATGATTAATAATAATGATGATAAAATAAATGATAATGATAATGATAATAATAATGAATGAAATGATGATGATAATAATAATGATGATGATTAATGATAATCAATAATGATAATAATGATGATGATGATAACAATAATGATGATAATAATAATGATGATATAATGATAATAATGATGATAATGATATGATGATAATAATGATGATGATAATAATGATGATATAATAAATGATAATGATGATAATAATAATGATGATAATAATGATGATAATATGATGAATAATAATGATGAATAATAATATGATGATAATAATAATGATAATAATAATATGATATAATAATAGATGATAATAATAATGATGATAATAATAATGATGATAATGATGATAATGATGATGATAATGATGATAATGATAATAATGATAATGGTAATAATGGAAAAATAATAAGGAAAATAGTAATTTCAAGAAAAATGCTAATACTAGTAATACCATCAGTAATGATAATAATGAT
>NW_020871636.1:323832-333832 GCF_003789085.1 Penaeus vannamei | reverse complement strand
CGGGTGTGGATTTGAGAGCGTTGTATCGTGCAGACACATGTGTTATATATTTAACCTTCAGGTTTTGTGTATACTTGGCAATAGGTCTGTCCATTGTGAGGGAAAAGAACATAGTTATTTGTGTTAGGCTTACACTGAAACGGCGAGTGTCTAGGATACCTGCGTCGAAAACTGGATCTTACTTTGTTTTTCATAATTATGAAACGGACCTAAATGCCGATAGCTTTTTGTTTTGCATAATTATTTTTTGTTGACTTGCAAATGTCAAGTGGCGATGGTAAGGGTACATGACCAGCAATCACTTCCTCATCCACCCGGAAAGACCAAAAGACAGACGCGAAAAAGTGCGATTTTCCCAATGGCAACGCAAGCAAATCTACGCGTTGTTCGGCGTGAACGGAAAGGGAAGTAAAACGCAAGTGATGCGCGTTGAAGTCATGTCGAAACAGAGTGCGTAAGTGTTTAATAAAGACAAAACATTACTGGCGTCTGAACCACGCGGTGCTGGTAGGTAGTGAGGCAGCGACCCTGAACTAGTGAGTGTAGCAGCTCATCCAATCAGGGTCGGTATTTACCCACTTCCTGTTTAGCATGATTGACCATTCCGAGGCCATTAAATCAAATCACAGGCGAATAATTAAATTTTGCTGTGCATGACTTCAAAAGCTGGGTAGATGCATGTGCGCGGGAAGAGCAGCAGGACAGGCGTGTGTTGTGTAGAGGAGCGGGAGTGAGAGAAGCAGAGCGGGGCTATTTCCTGATTAGAATGTGGACTCACGGTGACGGGAGCGAAGGCTGTGGCGGAACACCGTGCTACACTGTTGATGCAAGGACCTTTGGCTTTCCTCGTGGAGCCCTTGTCCTGCTCCAAGGATCCCTCCATCACACGCCTCTGCTCGCCGCGCGTAAGCTCCATCGTGGAATTTCCTTCGCAAATACAACACGTACAATAATACTTCGGTCGCGTAGGTTCAGAGGCCCAGTGCACGCGAGAGAGAATTTTACGGTTCGTAGAAGTGTGATATTATGCGACAATATTCATCAGCGAAATGTAGATGGAAGCCATAAACTTGTTCAGGTATTACATCCGGGAAGCGAGATGAAGGAATTTGAGAGAGGAAGAGAAGGGGAAGAAAAAAAAGAATCCATCCCATATATCCTCGCGCGGTTGAAGGAGGGAGATATTATATGGAAGATGTAGCAGTATGTAGGCTCACCTGGTGGTCGCTGTAGCAGGCGTGGTGGAAGGAGGAGGGGAGGGCGAGGGGTGGGGCCTAGGGAATAGGGAAGGGGGGGAGGGGGAGAGAGGAGGCTAGCAACGCCGTGCTCACTAACACTGGAGGGCTGCCGTGCTTAGCTTTGGTTGTTCCTTCTTTCCGTGGGTCGTCGTGTCGTGTGTCGTCTACGGAGACCACAGCTGTCGAGGTGAGAAAACAATATTGCTTGTTCTCGTTCTTTATTTCTTCGCTCTCTCTCTCTCTCTCTCTCTCTCTCTCTCTCTCTCTCTCTCTCTCTCTCTCTCTCTCTCTCTCTCTCTCTCTCTCTCTCTCTCTCTCTCTCTCTCTCCCTCCCCCTTTTCTCATTCCCGTTTATCACGATTTTGCTGGTGCTCCCATTTCTCCTCCTTCCGTATGAAGGTAAAAACATTGATAGATGATCGGCTCTCGTATATTATACATATATAAGCTGCGGCGTTCGAGCTCCTTCGTTTGGCTTTGTGAGCATGTGTGTTTGTGCGCTGAAGGTTTATTTGTCGAGCAGGTTAACTGTAACACGCGGATGGGTCTTGGCTGCTCTTTCCGCGGATGTAGCTCGGCAATTTACATATCCTGTAGTCTGTCTCTGGCTCGAGCTGTCTCTGTCCGTCTCGCTGTTTGTGTCTGTCTCTGTCTGTCTCGCTGTTTTTCTGTTTATGTCTGTCTCGATGTTTGTTTTCTGTCTATTTCGCTATTTAATTCTGTCTATTTCGCTGTTTAATTGTCTGTTTGTCTCGTTGTTTGTTTTATGTCTGTATATTTCGCTGTTTCCTGTCTGTGTTTGTCTCGCTGTTTATTTCTGTCTGTGTCTGTATCGTTGTTTATATGTCTGTCCGTTTCGCTGTTTCTGTCTGTCTGTCTTTCTGTTTGTCCGCTCTCTCTCTCTCTCTCTCTCTCTCTCTCTCTCTCTCTCTCTCTCTCTCTCTCTCTCTCTCTCTCTCTCTCTCTCTCTCTCTCTCTCTCTCTCTCTCTCTCTCTCTCTCTGTCTGTCTGTCTGTCTGTCTCTCTCTCTCTCTCTCTCTCCCTTTCCCTCTCCTTCTCCCTCTTTCCCCTGTGCGTGTGTGTCTCGCCCAACGTCGCGCATGTTCAAACGTGGTGTATTGTTTGGGCAGAGGAGAGTGGGGGGGAGGGGAGAGGAGGAGCCGAGAAAAGTACTGTCTTTAAGGTCAGGTTGGATATTGTGCTGTTTTCACGTCGAAAGTTTGTGATATTACACTGGTTTATTATTTTTTTTAAAATCTCTCTCTCTCTCTCTCTCTCTCTCTCTCTCTCTCTCTCTCTCTCTCTCTCTCTCTCTCCTCTCTCTCTCTCTCTCTCTCTCTCTCTCTCTCTCTCTCTCTCGTTCTTCTCTTCTGTTCTCTATTTATTATCTCTCTTCTCGGTCTGTCAGTCTTTTCATGGCAAGTTATTGATATATATTTTTTCCTTGATTAAAAAATGTAACGATCTTTTCTATGTCTCACTTTCTCATTCTCTCGCTGTCTCCCGTTTTCTCTCTCACTCACGCTCTGTCTCCCGTTCTCTTTCTCTCTCTCTCTCTCCTCCCTCTCTCCCTTTCTCCCTACCGCCCTTCACTCCCTCTATTCCCCTCTCTCTTCTTTTCTACCTTCCTTCCTTACTCTCCCACTCCCTCCCCATCTCTCCCCCTTCCTCTTCCCTCTATTCCCCCTCCCTCTCTTCCCCCTCCCGTTCCTCCCTCCATCCCCCTCTTCCTCCTCCCTTACTCCGCTACGAAGGTAAAGGCATTACGTAGCTTTAGGAGGAAAGGGGGTCCTGATTACATTTTTTAGTGGTTTGGGCGTCGGAAGGTGAGAGAGGTTGAGGGTGGCGGGGAATGGTGTTTAATAGCCGTGTGTCGGTCAGGTTGATGGATTGTGTTTTTTGTGATGCGAATCTGAGGTTAGCAACCCCCCCCTTCCCTCCCTTCAGATACACACCCCTCTCCCCCTCTCTTTCTCTCCCTTCATTTGCTTTTCCTCCTTTCGTCTCTCCCTCATTCTCCCCTTTCGGCCCTTCCCGTCTCTCCCTCATTTCTCCCTGTCTCTCCTTTCCGTCTCTCCCTCATTTAACATTTTCCTCATTATACTCCCTTTCCCAAACCCCTCTTCTCCTTCTTCCCCTCTCCTTTTCACTCATTATTTCACTTATTCCTCTTATCTGGTATTTTGCAGTTTGATTCTTAACAGCGGGGTATGAATAGATATCCGGTGTGGTTTTTTAGAATATATTTTTTGAAACAGAGATTTGCTATATATGATGGAGGGGGTAGGGGTGGGGGGCTGGGGGTTTATTTATCTCTCGCGGATGGAATGACCTGTAATAAATTTTGTTTATCTTGACATCAGCTTTGATTTACAAACAAAAAGATTAGGGAAGGGAGGGGGAGGGGGGGAGAGAGGGAAGGGGGAGGGAAGGGAGGGGATCTCTTCCCCTCCCCCCCTCCTTACTCCCCTCTCTTTCCCTGCTCCCTGCCCCCATTCCTTCTTCAAATGTTAATACTTCCGCACTGTAGGGATGCCTTTCCCACGCCCCCTTTGGAAGCAATCTCTAAAAATCACACACAGTTGTCGACTGAGTTTATGGCGTGCGTCGAATGGCAGATATTGTTTTCAACCAATTGTCCGAAAGCTATAAAGATGGCCTCGACTTCGACTTCGGTGGCCGCGGAGATGGTCCATCTTTATTTTCTCGTTTCTTTTTCGGTTTATGGCGACCCGAAAAGCTGCAAGATTCATACGCCGAGGGAGGAAGGGAGTGAAGGAAGAGGAGGGAGGCGGAAGAGGAGAAGGGAAGAGAGGGAGTGGGGGGAGGGGAGGGGAGGGCTGGGACAGGGGCATGGCAGGGGCAGGGGTAGGCCTATGTCTTAACTATATTGCTGGGTCTCATGCCTGAATAAACAAAAGTATAGGAACCGCCGCAGGAATAACGGCATCTCGAAGACCGCGTCGATGAGGGGGAAGGAGAGCAAGGATGGAGAGAGAAAATAAACGTCCGTATTTCTAAACATGAAATTTATTAGATTACAAGAACTCCGGATTCTCGGGAAATTATTGAATGTTCCCTTCATTATTTACGGCATACATTTTATTGAATGTTCCTCTAATCATTCAAGGTATGTATTTATAAAGCCACAGGAAATCGCGATTCGACTGATTATAACCCACATTGTGCTTCAGTGATCGAGTAAGCGTCCCATGACCCATTTTCCGAAAGAGCGCTTTTCTCTCGCTCTCCCGCTGGGTCCACGCCTTCATGGTAACACGCCATTGCAATAGGATGCGATACCGTAGTTTCCTTTGATCCTTATCTTGAAAAAAAGAATTTCGAAAATAATCCATATAGAGATGTTAAATGGCGCCCTCGAGCGCCGTGGAATGCTGGTGATTAGAGAGACGTCTATTATAAATTATTCTCGGGTGAGTTACTACACCAAATTCCATCTGTGTCGGTCTTGGATGTCCAGCTAATAAATACATTTTAAGACGAGGCCAGAGTTACAAAATGTGGGGTATAGGTTGTTATTTATTTTCTGGGCCGAGCGTCACGCCATTTTCGCTCCTCCGCTCCTTAGGCGTAGAGGCCATATGGAGTGATCGATGCATCTCGAGGCACCTTCTGCCAATAACAGGGCGATGTTGCCATATTTCACGTTGCCGTCCCATGTTTCAGACGGAATCAAGATGAGATAGACGCGGAAATACGTTCATCACTGCCATTATTTCCCCGTTAGCCCTTGCATAGACACGTTTGAGGGCTTTAAGAATGCGCTGGCTCCTTATGTCTCTCTTGAGTCTTCAAGACATTGTCTTGTGAAGCCATTTTTTAGGATGGCCCTTGCTCGCGAGTTGCCATCTCGTAAATTGAGAAGCGGGGGATGTTGCCGTAACGAGGTGTTCTTGCCGCCGACGACTTACTCGATGCAGCCAATGAAAAAGTGCAAAAAAGTTTAGTTTAATAGGCTTTACTGGATGAATGAAATCCCTGTTGTTACTAAGCTCTGCCTGGCGACATGCGGCAACTTTCGGCGTCCAAACCACGTGACTGAATTCGGTAGGGGGACGGGGGGGAGGGAGGGAGGGAGGGCCTTCAGAATGACCAAGATAATCAGGTTCTACCTTTGTGATTTACAATGAAAATACTCCAAACAAAACTTTTGCTTTCTGCTCCGGTGAGACACGAGAGGGAGGAGGAGGGGGAAAGAGATGGTTATGCAAATGCGAGTGTGCACAGTTTAGCAGTATGATGTTTCTCAAGACATAGGTCTGTCTCCAGGCTATTCTTGAGAGAGAGAGAGAGAGAGAGAGAGAGAGAGAGAGAGAGGAGAGAGAGAGAGAGAGAGAGAGAGAGAGAGAGAGAGAGAGAGAGAGAGAGAGAGAGAGTTATTTAATAAGTTATAACTCTAAATATAATATAGTCACCTGCGAGCGAATATGTGATTACTGAATCAAAGCTTAGGCATTCGGACATTAAAAAGAACATATATTATTTATAGGTAATTGTTGGTTATTCAGAGCTCTAAATATAGCAAGATTTGATTCCGACCTTTCCTGCGCTTAATTGTACAACTATTTAATTATACTTTTCTTTTATCATTATACTTTTCTTGTACATATTAATAGCGAATCTCAAGACCAAGATGGTTGTTATTATTGATCTGCAAGTCAATGCCGGGTCGTGTTCTATGGCCGTGGGGTTTCGTCGCTTATGTCAAGTAGCATGACTCCAAGGCTCCAAATTAAGCCTTGCGTAATCTGTAATTGGTTTCCTGTGTTCATTATACGGTATTAATGTCATGATTATATTTCTCATACCCTTTTTCCTCTACCCAGAAAACCCTTTATATAAATCACCACTAAAATATAAATACGGCGGTCCCATGTCCTTTTCCTCCTTATTTCCTTCCTCTTTCTTCCTTTCGTTAAAGGAGTCTTGCCGAAGTAACTGATGTTTCTCCTCTCCCGTGCAGGTCAGGTGTCCTTGGTGAGCGGCCGGGCAGCTTAGGCCGACTCACAGAGAGCGGACGGTCCCACACTCCCTGGCGGTGAGCGCGCCAAAACGGAGCCAGCGCCCGTCGAGAGCGCACGTGTGTCTCTCACTCTCCCGCGGTCACTCGAAGTTCCTCTCTTGTTCGACACGTGTGCACTTAAGGTCTCAGTGATGCCCCGGCCAGCAGAGGTCCGAGGCCGGGTCCCCGTGGGCCGGAGCTAGCCATGGCGAGTGGGTCGCACCATTGCAAGGACTGCGGCTTGTATTTCGAGAGCGCGCGGTCCCTCGACGTTCATCTTCAGTATCACAAGGAAAATTTAATGAACATGTGGATGGGAAGTGAAGAGCGTCCCCGAGAGGGAGGTGCCCCGGCGCCCTCACCTGTGCAGGGAGAACTGACGCCCCTGGGAGTGAGCAGCAGTGAGGGGGGTCTAGTGAGCAGTTCGGTGCAGAGTGTGAATTCGGGAGTGAGCTCGAGCTCGTTTACGGCGCCTTCGCCCATGCAGTACGAGTACAAGATGTCCCCGGGCCTCCAGTCCCCGCAGGGAGGAGTCGTGCCCCAGGGACCGCCCTCGGGCCACGGCCTCTCCGTCGGCTTCCCCCAGCAGTCCCCGGGCGGCTATTACCCCGACTACGGGCAGCAGCAGGCGCACCACCAGCCGCAGCAGTACGGCGGCTACCAGACAGGCTTCCTCAACGGCGGCTTCGACGACGGCTTCTACGGCAGGCCGGCGGCGACCACCCCCAGGTTCCACCCGTACATGGGTCGGTCCCCCGTGCCCACGCCCTCGCCCGGAAACACACACTCCGAGGTGAAGGACGAGCTTCCAGCGGCGGACACGCCAGAGATCCTCGACCTCGACTCGCAGAAGGTCCTCGGCAGCGGCGGCATGCAGCAGCCGCAGCAGCAGCAGCCTCAACCACAGCCACAGCAGACGGGGCCTCTGCCGCCCATGTGGCGCCCACACGAGCAGTTCGGCCCTCCTACTAGCATGGCGCCTGCTATGGGCGGCCTCCCGCCTATGCAGCAGCCGGGCTTCCCTGGCCCGCCGCAGCCTCCGCCGCAGCACCTCCCTGGCCTCGGCGTCGGCAGTGCCTTCCACTCCAGCGGAGGCGCCATGGGCGGCTACAACCCCCAGGGCTTCGGCGCCGCGCCCCAAGCCATGAGCAGCCCCAGCTCGGTGTACGGAGCGCCGCCGCCCTCGCCCAGGGACGCCGGCCCGCCCTCCGAGTTCGCCTCCAACGTGAAGCGGCCCAAGAGCTTCAAGTGCGAGGACTGCAATAAGTGGTTCACGAGCCACGGCCACCTCAAGCGGCACTACAACACGACGCTGCACAAGAACATGACCAAGCTGAACGGCGGCAGCGCCTCGCGCTCCACGCCCGACCCCACGCGCCCGCCCATCCTCTCCCCGGGCGCCAAGAGCATCGGCGAGGCCTCCAACCTATCCAGCCAAGACGAAGAGTCCAACCTGTCCGCGGCCGACGCCCTAGAGACGCCCCCGCCGCCCAGCCTTCAGCAGCCTCCGCCTGCTTACAACCCGCCGCCCTCGTCGCTGTCGGGATACCAGCCCCCGGGCGTGCCGGGCCCCTCGCAGGGCCTCCACCCCGCCCCGCCGTACAGCCAGGCGCCGCACTACCTGGGCGGCGAGCAGCCCCCGACGGCGCCCACGCTCTACCACGGCCACTTCAGCACCAACCCCAATGGGTTCGGGGGCCAGGCCCCCCCGCCGATGGGAGGAGGCCCCCCTTTTTTCCCCGGCAGCGGGAATAACAACTTCACAAGCTACCAGCCGCAGGGGGGCCACCAGGGCCCGGGGTTTCATTCCATGAGTGATTTCCCCGGGCAAGCCCTGGATGGCTTTAACAGTTTCAAGTTGGAGAGCGAGCGAGGCGTGGGCGTGTCCCGGTCCCCCGACCCCGTGGGCGGCGACACAGGCTCCGAGGCGTCCATGGACTCGAGCGAGTCGGGCGGCACGACGTCCAGCACCGCCACAACCACGACGCCGGGCGAGGGCTCCTTCCGGTGCCAGGACTGCGGCAAGCTGTTCAATCGCATGTGCTACCTGACGCAGCACCGCACCACGTACCACGAGGGCGAGAAGCCGTTCAAGTGCGGCACGTGCGGCAAGCGGTTCCCGGACGAGATCTCGTTCAGCGACCACCAGAGCAAGCACGCGGGCGACAAGCCGTACAAGTGCGAGGTCTGCCCCAAGCAGTTCAACCACAAGACGGACCTGCGGCGCCACATGTGCCTTCACACCGGCGAGAAGCCCTTCACGTGTGAGCAGTGCGGCAAGGGCTTCATCCGCAAGGACCACATGCTCAAGCACTTCCAGACGCACCGCAAGAAGGCCATGGCCGCCGCTGCCTCTGCTGCCTCATCCCACCCGCCCCCGGGGCCACCCATGGGCCATGGCCCACCCGGCTTCCCTGGCCACCACCCGGGCCACCGACCTGGCGTCCCGCCCATGGCCCACCCAGGCCACGGCCCGCCCGGCCATCCAGGTCATCCTCAGCACGTGGTGGCGCCACCTGTTTACTGATGATGGCCCACGCGTGGCCCCGGAGTGGGCGCCGTGTCCCCCCGCCGGTGACCTGGCCCCGGAGTGGGCGCTGCGGTCCCTTCGGTGACCTGGCCGCATGCGCCCGCGCCCGTCTTCCGCCGGTGCTGAGTTCCTGTGGCCGCCACGCCCTGCATCTACCTCACGCGGCTCCAGCCGCCCTGTGATACCGCGCCAACATTCCATGCCGCGGGCGGCCGCCCCTGTGCCATACTGAACCGCCCGTCGTCCTCGTGGGCGGCGGGCGGTCGCCCCGGCCCGGCCTCGTGCCTCGCGTTCCGTGCCTGAGGCGTCCGTTACCTCGCATCGTGTCCTCCTCTTACTAAGAAACACACCTGCTCTCAGAGGCTCAACACTAGTGGTCGCCGCCAGTGTGCAGGGAATCTACCTGTAGCAGTATTGTTGTGGCCGACGCCCATCCGGAGTGGGGGTGTCCCCCACCGCACCCTCCCCTCTGAGCCATCCCGCGACCCCCCCCTGGCTCCTTCCGTGCCATCCTGCCCTTCCTGCCCGGCTCTGCCCCGGGCCTGTGCCACCGCAGCCCCACCACCGCCCAGTGCCCGAGTGCCAGCCCGCAGACAGTATTACACACATGTTGTAGGTGACGTGCAGTGCCATTGTGTCAGTGTCAGTGCTTGTTGATCCGATGGTGGTGGCGGTGGTGAAGACACCCGGGTGAGGACAGCCCACCACCAGCGACATTTCGTTGCAGATGCAGCGGCTGTCGCAGTAACAACAGCAACAGCAGACAACAACAGCAGCAGCAGCAACAACAGCAGCAGCAGCAGCAGAAGCAAGAACGGTTATATACAATACCTCACAATACTCGGTATACCTCAGCATGTGTCAAAACTTATGCACAAAACCTAACAGGGTTAGTCTTATGCAAGTGATAATATGCTATTTGGTGTTATGGTGACGTTGTGAATGTGATGGTGACGTCACAATGGAACTTTACCTGTGACTCATGTATGTCTTCAAAGTCTACCAGATTTTGTAGCCATTTTTGGCGATTATTATTTTTACATAAATAGCTGTCTCTTTTAAATGAAACAGAAAATGATGAAAAATGATTTGGTGTTCAGATTAATGCCAAAAAATGATTTTTTTGTTTCATAGGATCTGACTTCTGAAATGTTATCAGTCATGTCTTCAGGTTTTCTCCCTCCCCCGAAAAAAAGATAATTAAAACAT
>NW_020871636.1:301332-308832 GCF_003789085.1 Penaeus vannamei | reverse complement strand
TTTATGACGAACGCACGCACAAACACACACACACACACACACGCACACACACACACACACACACACACACACACAACACACACAACACATCACACACACACACACACACACACACACACACACACACACACACACACACACACACACACACACACACACACACACACACACACACACCACACACACACACACACACACACACACACACACAACACACACACACACACACACACACACACACACACACACACACACACACACACAAACACAAATACTCCCATTTCGCACACACACGCACGCACGAACGCACAAATAGCTGATTATATCCCCAAAGCCTTGCTCTGGGATCAGCTGACTCTATACACCGGAGCTCACATTAAAGGTGCTTACGATTTTCTTAACAGTCTTATCTTTTATAATATTTCATATCAGTGATTATACGTCTCAGGTGGTAATATTTTATTACATTTCTGCTTGCTCCTGATGTAAAAAAAGGTCAATCTAATCTGATACAAATCGTTATTAATGTAATCATTGCAAATATCTGTGTAATCTTCCGCTTTGGTTTATAGTCTCGCTGCGCTCTTCTTCAAAAGCAAGAGACGGTATCTTTCGAAAAACACTTGGGTTATTGTTATTACTTGTCTCTGTTACTACATTCTTTCGGTCTCACTCTTCCAGTCAACTTTCTCTCTCTTCTTCCTTTCTTAACGCTCTGTGTTTTTCTGTTTACCTGCCTTTATCCGTTTCATTGTTGTTTGCCTCTGTCTGTTTCTGTCTCTCTCTCTCTGTAATTCTTTCTTTCTTTCTCCCTCCCCAACTACTCTCTTTCTTTCTTTCTTCCCCCCTCTCTTTAACCCTCCTCTCTGTCTTTCTCTCTTCCCCTCCTATCTCTTCAGCGCCACGTGGTAAGAGTGCCATTACCTGGCCCCGTAGCATTGGCACTGGATCTGCAAGGAGGCAGCGAACGCATGGCTTGTGACGGCAGCTCCAACTCGGGCCAGAGGTTCAAGGCTACAATTGATTTTAGTCTTCGTAGGTCCCGCGCACATACGGGGGAACGCACGCACGCACATACCCACTCCCGTACATAAACATAAGTGTACGTGCGTATATTTACCCATATATAGAGGTAAGTACAGATCGTCGCAAGAAATTGGTAATGTCTTTTTCTCTTTCTCGCTCTCTGTCTCTGTCTGTCTGATTGTCTGTTTGTCTCTTTCTCTGTCTCTGTCTCTTTCTCTGTCTCTCGCCCTCTGGCTGTATGTTTCTCTCTCTCTCTCTCTCTCCTCTCTCTCTCTCTCTCTCTCTCTCTCTCTCTCTCTCTCTCTCTCTCTCTCTCTCTCTCTCTCTCCTCTCTTCTCTCTCTCTCACTCTCTCTCTCACACTCTCTCTCTATCTCAGTCTCTCTCTCACTCTCTCTCTCTCTCACTCTCTCTCTCTCTCTCTCTCTCTCTCTCTCTCTCTCTCTCTCTCTCTCTCTCTCTCTCTCTCTCTCTCTCTCTCTCTCTCTCTCTCTCTCTCTCTCTCTCTCTTGGCCGCCTCCTCCTCCGCGGCAGGTGTTATCATCTTGCAAGACTCTTATGGCGATGTTTTGTTTACTTGAGGATGTGAAAATGTTGATGTTTGTCTGTCAGGCACAGCTGTTCGCTTGCTTTTTCTATTACTATTATTCTTCATTTTCATTTATCACATTTTCTCTCTTGGTTGTTTTGCCTGTCTGTCTGCTTGTCTTTTTGTTAGTGTGTGTGTTTGTTTGTGTGTTTTTATGCGTGCTTGTCTCTTTGTCAGTCCGTCAATCTCCCCCTCCCCCCTCTCTCTCTCATTCTCACCCCCCTTTCTCTCTCTCTCTTTCTCTCCACCCTTACCCCTCTCTCTCTCCCACTCTTTCTCTTTTTCCTTGGTCTCTCTTACGTTCTCTTCTCGAGCAGAGGAATAACGACGGTTGCTGACATCATTTGCTATTCTCTTTTCATATACATCCATAATGCATATGTTAGTAATGTTTCTTGCGCTAATGACAATAAGACATTGATCATGGCACCTCATAAGAATGATTGCAATTAATGATTATGATCACCATGCTTATCAATAGGACCAACGATAAATACCATTGCCCCAAACATCAGACAATTTGTGAAAGTCATTATGATAAGGATAAGCGATATCGGTCACCGAATGAAATGGCAGTGGTCGATATTAATCGGAAAAAGGACGAAACGCAATCATGACAACAACGATAAAAATATCTGGGGCGGAATTCACGTAAGGTCATAGACTCCGCAGTTTGTCTTTGACAGAAAAAAAAGTCTTTAACTCCGAGATTTTGTTGTGACTTCGCGAAAATGTCCTTAGCACTCGATCTTTGTCTATGACTCGACCGAAGTTTAGGACAGGTCCGGAGGTGTCCCGCGAGCGTTAGGACTGCCTATAAAAGTGTTCGTATGAGACGCCGACAATACTGCATATTTAATTCCGCATCGGAAATAATATGGAATTTTCCTGCCACTGTTCTGCTTATTGCTAAACGTTAATTGGGACGTTTCCTCCTTGTCCATCGCTGGTTTCTCGTAGATAACTACAAATGGCGCAGCGCCTCCTCAGCTGACACGATCGTAACAAATGTAGAGGGAGCCACGTAAACATCTAGCAGATATTAAGCATGTAATGTTAGTCATTATATACTTTATATTCACTGCAACAGTAACTTTATTTCACATCTACAGTGAATCATAAAGACAGGGTCGTCTAAAATGTAAATATTAGTTCTAATTAGATGTTAACTATGGCATATGGCAACAGTGCGTGCCAAAGACAAAATCGCTAAGGACAGTCAACAGACAGAGTAATAAACATATTTTAAAGTCAAAGACTGCTTTTAGGACAGTCTTAAGTTTGACAGAGAAAATTCCATGACCTCTCTTGAGTGGAAAGATGCAATGATGTGGCAATATTTGCGGCGACGAACAAGCATACTAAGTTGAAATATAAATATTTGCAATTATTCGCAAGCTTTGATGAGGGGTTGTTGCGTGTGCGAGCGTACGGCACGAAATAGAAAGATAAAAGGATAATGCTGATGATGGTGATAAAAATAAGTGTATCATGGAGTGTTTGTGGTTTTATTCTCTTTGGTCTTCCTTCCTTTATGATTAAAGCTCGCCAGTTCACCTTTTTATTCTATCTGTCTGTCTGTCTGTCTGTCTGCTTCTGTCTTCTAGGTTGTCTGTGAGTCTGTTTGTCACTTGGTTTATCGGTCCGATTCTTTCTGTCTTTCTTCCGTCTTTTCATCGTATTATTTTCTTTTTCTCTCTCTGTCTGTGTCTGTGTCTCTGTCTTTGTCTTTATCTTTGTCTGTCTGTTTCTCTCTCTCTCTCTCTCTCTCTCTCCTCTCTCTGTCTCTCTGTCTCTCTCTCTCTCTCTCTCTCTCTCTCTCTCTCTCTCTCTCTCTCTGCTTCTCTCTCTCTCCTTCCCTCTCTCCCCATCACTTCCCCCTCCCCGCCTCCCCCCCTTCCCGGCCCTTCCCCATCGCGTGCCCGGGACCGAGAACTTTGTTTATCGTTTTGTACTTCAATGTTCTCGAGGGAAAGTGTTGCCGGATTCATGAATGGCGCTCCAAGTAATACTATATACTACGCTTTGGAAGATAGGCAGTCAAGGTCGCGGGTGTTGCGAGCAATTCCCCGAGGTTTGTTGCTTCAATACAATTTTACCAGCTATGTAGGTCATACAATATGTATATGAGTTATGTATATACACACACACACACGCACGCACGCACGCACACACACACACACACACACACACACACACACACACACACACACACACACACACATATGTGTGTGTGTTTGTGTAGTTAATCATATGCATATAGAGCCGATAAAATGGTATTAAATCTACAGACCGCCTCGCCCCCTTCCCTCTCCCATTTCCTTCCTCCCTCCTTCCCGCCCTCCTTCAACCCGCCTCACCTCCTTGCCTTCCTCATCAACCTCCCTTTTTCTCAATACTCCTTTCCCCTCCTTTCGCCCTCTCTGTTTCTCCCTCTCTCTCCCTCTGTTTCACTCCTCCCGTCGCCTCTTGCTTCGACGACACCCTTTCCTCTCCTTTTCTTCCTCTTCCCCCTCCCCACCACCTCCCACCCTCTCCCCTCCCTAACCCCTCCCCATATCTCCCTCCTCATCCCCCTCTGCCCTTTTCCCTCCCCACCTCCCACCTTCTCCATCTTCCCCCCTCTCCCCTCTCTACCCCCTCCCACCATCACCCCTTCCCTACCTCCTCCTCCTCCACATCTCCCACCTCCCCCTCCTCCCTCTCTCCCCTCCCAACCATCTCCTCCTCTCCCCCTCTCCCCCATCTCTCCCCCTCCCCCCTCCCCCTTCTCGCGTGGCGTTGCATGTCGGCGTTATTTGCAAGATTATCGTAACAGTTCCGAGCTCTTCGTGGCGCTCGCATAAAAGTGTTGATTTCTCTGGGAAAGACATAGTTAGCACGCGAATTCTCCTTCTGCGGGGGGGGTTGGGGCACGGTGGTGGGGGTGGGCTGGGGGTAGGGGTGGGCTGGGGTGGTCGTGGGGTGCTTAGAGGGAAGGGGAGGGGAGGGAAGAGGGTGTGGGGGTGGATGATCAGAATTTGTGTGTGTGTAGGTATGTATGCGTCTGTGATTGTTAATGTTTTTTTTGTGAGCATTTAGTGTGTGTGTATGTGTGTGTGTGAATGTGCGTGTGTATCCTCGGCATGATGCACAGTAAAGAGATAGCTTTCTTCTCACGTTCTCTTGATCTGCCTATTAATCCGTCTATCATTATCTCTAATGTCTTATTCGTATCTCATACATCCTCCGTTTTTTTCTGCCTGTCTTATTCCTTTTCATTTATCTATTCATCCTATCATCGTCCCGTTGCACTTCGACACTTTCTTAATAGTAACTGTCTCTATAACTCTATAAAGCTTTACATTAATTCCTTTTCTTTTCCTGCTCATGTTCCACCTCCTCATTTCCCCAATCTAGCGCTACCTGTCATACTCCTTTTTACTCATTTTCACTCAGCTATCCTCCCTCATAAACCCTATAGTTCATCTTACTCATTTTCTTATTCAGCTTCCTCGTTCCAGGCCCTAGAAGTTTACTCTCTCTGTTTGACTTTCTCTTCGGTTGAATAACTTCGAGTGCGAGTATGAGAGAGAGAGAGAGAGAGAGAGAGAGAGAGAGAGAAGAGAGAGAGAGAGAGAGAGAGAGAGAGAGAGAGAGAGAGAGAGAGAGAGAGAGAGAGAGAGAGAGAGAGAGAGAGAGAGAGAGAGAGAGAGAGCGAGTGAGAGAGAGAGAGAGAGAGAGAGTGAGAGAGAGTAGGGAGCAGAAAGGGAAACACTGAAAGTCAACAGACAAAAAATAGAAAGAGAAAGAGGTACAAAGACGAGAGACAAAATATAGATCGAAACAGAAAAAAAGGAGAGAAAGACAAGAGAAAGCGAAGAAAAAGAAAGAGAACCACGATTGAAAGGCAAGGAAAGAGAAGCAGAGAAAGACAAGAGAAAGCGAAGAAAAAGAAAGAGAACCACGATTGAAAGGCAAGGAAAGAGAAGCAGAGAAAGACAAGAGAAAGCGAAAGAAAAAGAAAGAGAACCACGATTGAAAGGCAAGGAAAAGAGAAGCAGAAAGACAAGAGAAAGCGAAGAAAAAGAAAGAGAACCACGATTTAAAGACAAGGATAGAGAAGCAGAGAAAGACAAGAGAAAGCGAAGAAAACGAAAGAGAACCACGACTGAAAGGCAAAGAAAGAGAACCACGAGAAAGAGAAGCAGAGAAAGACAAAAGAAAGCGAAGAAGAAGAAGAAAGAGAACCGCGAGCAAAGGGCAAGGGAAGAGCGGGCAGCGAGGACCGTAAGTCAATTAGCGAGAAGTACGTTAAACAGTCCAGTCACTCTCTGGCCGGCGGAGGAGACTCATTTCGGGCCAAGCGCAGAAAGGGCACGTCACCGGGGGGGGGGGGGGGGGGTAGAGGGAGGGAAGGGAAGGGGAAGGGAAGGGAAAGGCAAGTAGGGGAGGGGAAAGGGGGTAGGGAAGAGAGGGGGAGGGAGTGTAGGGAGGGGGAGGAAAGAGAAAGGCAAGTAGGGGAGGGGAAAGTGGGTAGGGAAGAGAATGGGAAGGGGGGGTAAGGGAAGGAAAAGGCAAGTAGGGGAGGGGGGTAGAGGGAGGGGGAAGGGAAGGGGAGGGAAGGGAAAGGCAAGTAGGGGAGGGGAAAGTGGGGTAGGAAGAGAGGGGGAGGGGAGGAAAGAGAAGGCAGTAGGGGAGGGGAAAGTGGGGTAGGGGAAGAGAGGGGGAGGGGGTGTAGGGAGGGGAGAAGGGAAAGGCAAGTAGGGGAGGGGAAAGTGGGGTAGGGAAGAGAATGGGAAGGGGGGGTAAGGAAGGAAAAGGCAAGTAGGGAGGGGAAAGTGGGGTAGGGAAGAGAGGGGGAGGGGTGTAGGGAGGGGGAGGGAAGGGAAAGGCAAGTAGGGGAGGGAAAGTGGGGTAGGGAAGAGAATGGGAAGGGGGGGGTAGGGAAGGAAAGGCAAGTAGGGGAGGGGAAAGTGGGGTAGGGGAAGAGAGGGGGAGGGGTGTAGGGAGGGGGGGAAGGAAAGGCAAGTAGGGAGGGGAAAGGGTAGGGAAGAGAATGGGAAGGGGGGGGGTAAGGGAAGGAAAAGGCAAGTAGGGGGGAAAGTGGGGTAGGGAAGAGAAGGGGAGGGGGTGTAGGGAGGGGGAGGGAAGGGAAAGGCATGTAGGGGAGGGGAAAGTGGGGTAGGGAAGAAATGGGAAGGGGGGGGGTAAGGGAAGGAAAAGGCAAGTAGGGGGAGGGGGAGTGGGGTAGGGAAGAGAATGGGAAGGGGGGGCTAAGGGAAGGAAAAGGCAAGTAGGGGAGGGGAAAGTGGGGTAGGGAAGAGAGGGGGAGGGGTGTAGGGAGGGGGAAAGGAAGGGAAAGGCAAGTGTGGGAGGGGAAAGTGGGGTAGGGAAAGAGAATGGGAAGGGGGGCTAAGGGAAGGAACACGGGCAAGTAGGGGAGGGGAAAGTGGGGGTAGGGAAGAGAGGGGGAGGGGTGTAGCGGGGGGAGGGAAGGGAAAGGCAAGTAGGGGAGGGAAAGTGGGGTAGAAGAGATGGGAAGGGGGGGGGTAGGGAAGAAAAAAGGGGCAAGTAGGGGAGGGGAAGGGGTGGGGTAGTGAGGGAAGAGAGGGGAGGGGGTGTTTGGGAGGGAGAGGGAAGGAAAGGCAAGTAGGGGGAGGGAAAGTGGGTAGGGAAAGAGAATGGGAAGGGGAGGGGTAAGGGAAGGAAAAGGCCAAGTAAGGGGGAGGGGAAAGTGGGTAGGGAAGAGAGGGGGAGGGGTGTAGGGAGGAGGGAGGGGAAAGGCAAAAGTAGGGAGGGAAAGAAGGGGTAGGACGAGAATGCGGAGGGAAAGTGGGGGGTACCGGTAAGGGGGAGGGGGGAGGAAAGGAAGGCAAAGTAGGGGAAGGGAAAAGGGGGTAGGGA
>NW_020871636.1:296819-298173 GCF_003789085.1 Penaeus vannamei | reverse complement strand
ATATGATGATAAAAAAGGTAACAACAATGATGATAATAATGATGATAATAAAAATGCAAATAATCTAATGATAATAATCATGCTAACATAATGTTGATAATGTTAATGATAACAGCAGTAACAATAATAATGATAATGATAATTATGATGATAATAATGATTATGTTAATAATAATAATCATAATAATGATAATGATAGTGAAAAAAGTAATGATCATAGTAAAAATAATAATAATGATAATAACAAAAATGATAACAACAACAATAACAACAACCACAACAACAATAATAATGATGACATTGATAATGATAGTAATGATGATAATAATAATAAGGATATAGAATAATATTTAATAATATTACATGTAACAACGATAGTGATACTAATAACAATGATAATAATAATAATGGTAATAATAATAATAATAATAATAATAATAATAATAATAATAATAATAATAATAATTACAATTGTAATGACATTAATGATCATAATAATAATGACAATAATATGAACATTTATGATAACAATAACAATAATAATGATGATGCTGATAATGATAATGATAACGATAATAATAATAATGATAATGATAACAACAATAATAACATTAATGATATCAATGGCAATGATAATGATGATAACAATGATAAAAGTAATATTGATGATGATAATAATAATAATAATGATACTAATGATACGGAAAATAACAATAATAGTAATGATAACTTTGATGATAACAACAACAAAATGATAACCTTGATAACAAATAAATGAAGATAAAATTTTGACCGTTGAAATATACGTAACTTTGCCCCTTTCGTCACAATACCTTTACCATAGTGCCATATGAACTTTGATGTCAAAAGCACGTTTATTTGTTTAAAGCATGGAAACTTTAGATCAATAAGATAATAGAATAGTTAAGGTAATATAAACCTAAGAGAAAAAACCTGGAGGTGCCGGGGATCGAACCCGGGGCCTCTCACATGCAAAGCGAGCGCTCTACCACTGAGCTACACCCCCGTGACCAAAGAGGGAAAGTGTCTGTGTATTTCCCTTTCTGTTTGTGTTTGCGTCCATGCTTCTGTCTCTGTGCCTTCGTTGTTGTCTTTGCCTCTCTCTTTCTGTCTCTGACTGCCTCTGTCTCAGTCTCTGTCTGTCTCTTTATCTATATCCATTTGATTTGTGCCTGTCTCTTCTCTGTCTGTCTCCGTCTCCGTCTAGGTCTCTGTCTATCTCTCATCCTGCCTGTGTATCCGTCTTTGTGTCTGTCTCCATCTCTGCTTCTGTGTTTGCCTCCGTCAACGTCTCCGTCTCTGTCTCTGCCTTTTGCTTTGCCTGTGTCTCCGT
>NW_020871636.1:284319-289319 GCF_003789085.1 Penaeus vannamei | reverse complement strand
CTTTTTTATTTCTTCTCCTCCTTCTTTCTTGCTTCTTCTTTCTCTTCTTCCTTCCTGCTCCTCTGTCTTCTTGCTCCTTCTCCTTCTTCCTCTTCTCCTTAATTTTTTTTGTTACTGATAATCTTTTTTTTCTTCTTCTTCTTTCTCTTCTTCTTCTTCTTTTTTCTCCTTCCTCCTCCTCCTTCTTCCTCCTCTCCTCTTATTTCTATTCGTCCTTTTTTTCTCCTTCCTCTTCCTCTTCCTCCTTCCTCTCCTCTTCTATTTTTATTCTTCCTTGATCTAGCATAACCATAATTGATTATTGTTTATTATCATTATCATTTATTATTATTATCATTATTATCATTAATCCTTCAACTTCTTCCTATTCTCAACTTCTTCTCCTTTTCATCCTCTTCATCTCCTCCTTCCCTCCTCTCTCCTCTCTCCTCCTCTCTCCTCCTTCCTCTTCTTCTTCTTCTTCTTTCTTCTTCTCCTTCTTCAAATTCTTCTCTTTCTTCAAATTCTTCTTCCTCTTCTGGAAAGTGGAAAAAAGGGGGAGGGAGGGGGAGGTGAAGGACGCTAGAGAAAAAGGCCTTTAATTCCTGACGTAAAAATAGTGAAAGAAAATGACGGAAAAAATAAGAAAAAAGAGAAAAAAATTGGCCGTAAATCTTCTTTGAAATGTGAAGGAAAATGGGAAAAAAAAATCTTGGGGTCAAAATGGCAAGGTCTTTTAGAGAGAGGAAACAGCTGATGGGTCGATAGATAGATAAATAGATAGATAGGTAGGTAGATAGATTGATAGATAGATAGGTAGATAGGTAGGTAGGTAGGTAGATAGATAGGTAGGTAGGAGGTAGGCAGTAGATTAAATGTATAGATAGATAGATAGATTTATGTATAGATAGATAGATTGATAAATCGATATATCGATAGATAGGTAGGTAGATAAATGTATAGATTGATAGATAGATAGAACTGATTGATTGACTGATATAGACAGAAAGATAGATTAAGGGCCCAGAGAGAGATATAAAGAGAGCGAAGAAAGAGGAAAAGAGAATGGAAGAGAGAGCGAAGAGCAAGAGAATGAAGAGAAAAGAGAGAGGAGAGAGAGAGAGAGAGAGGAGAGACGAGAGAGAGAGAGAGAGAGAGAGAGAGAGAGAGAGAGAGACAGACAGAGAGATAGATAGATAGAGAGAGAGAGAGAGAGAGAGAGAGAGAGAAGGGGCCAGAGAGAGATATAAAGAGAGCGAGAGAAAGAGAAAAAGAATGAGAGAGAGAGCGAGAGAGCAAGAGAATGAAAGAGAGAGAGAGAGAGAGGGAGAGAGAAAAAAACAGCCAAGCACCCCCCCCCCCCGACCCTCATTCCATTCCTGGATCCGATGACGCAAATCCACATTTTCCGTTGAGCTTCTCTGTCATTTGTCAAGGCTGGCCTGTCTGTCCTCTCGTCTCGCTCTCTCTCTCTCTCGTCTCATCTCTCTCTCTCTCTCTCTCTCTCTCTCTCTCTCTCTCTCTCTCTTCTCTCTCGCTCTTCTCTCTCCTCTCTCTCTCTCTCTCTCTCTCCCTTTCTCTCTCTTCTCTCTCTCTCTCCTTCTCATTCTCTCTCTCTCTCTCTCTCTTCTTCACTCTCTTCTATTATTCTCTTCTCTTCTCTCTCTCACCCTTATCTATCTCTCATTCTCTCTGTCTCTCGCTCTCTTTCTCGCTCTCTCTCTCTCTCTCTCTCTCTCTCTCTCCTTCTCTCTCTCTCTTCTCTCTCTCTCTCTCTCTCTCTCTCTCTCTCTCTCTCTTTCATCTCCTCTCTCTCTCTCTCTCTCTCTCTCTCTCTCTCTCTCTCTCTCTCTCTCTCTCTCTCTCTCTCTCTCTCTCTTCTCTCTCTCTCTCTCTCCTCTCTCTCTCTCTCTCTCTCTCTCACTCTCTCTCTCTCTCTCTCTCTCTCTCTCTCTCTCTCTCTCTCTCTCTCTCTCTCTCTCTCTTTCTCTCCTCTCTCTCTCTCTCTCTCTCTCTCTCTCTCTTCTCTCTCTCTCTCTCTCTCTCTCTCTCTCTCTCTCTCTCTCTCTCCTCTCTCTCGCTCTCTCTCTCTCTCTCTCTCTCTCTCTCTCTCTCTCTCTCCATTTTCTATTTCTCCTTCAATTGCCTTTTCCCTCCTACTCCATCTCCTCCTTTTCCTATTCCTCTTTTTCCTTTTCTTCCACTTCTTTACCTTTCCCATCTCCCCTTCGTATTCTTTTACCTCCTGCACCTCCTCCCTCCTTCTTTTCTCTCTCCTCCCCCCACCTTTCTCCTCCTCCTCCTTCTCCCTACTCAACCTCGTCCTCCATCTCTCCCTTCTCCTCCTTTTCTCTCCTCCTCCTCCTCCTCCATCTCACCATTCTTCTTTTCCACTCATTCACCTCCTCCTCCCTCCTCCCCCTCCTCTTCCTCACCATCTTCTTTTCCCACTCATTTCACTTCTCCTCCTCCTCCTCTCCTCTTCCTCACCATCTTTCTTTTCCCACTCATTCACCACCTCCTCTTCCTCCACCTTTCTCCTCTCGATTCCTTCCTAGTGCTTTTCTATTCCTGTTTCGCCCACATTCGTTCTTTTTTCCCCTCACTTTCTCTCTTTACCTTTCTCTCTTTTTTCTCATATCCCTTCCTCTCCCATCTGACGCCTTCTCTCCACATTCTTCTCCTTCTCTGCCTCCTCCTATTCCTCCTTCACTCGCATCCTCCGGCTCCTATTCTTCTCCTTGATGCATTCTCTCACGTTCGTCCTAGATCACGTGACCTCTGCCCCTCATCCTCGCCCCTCTCTCTCTCTCTCTCTCTCTCTCTATTTATCTATCTATCTGTCTGTCTGTCTGTCTGTTTGTCTGTCTATCTGTTTTTTTTTTTATCTTCTAATTTTCTCTCTCTCTCTCTATCTATCAATATATCTACTTTATCTATCTATCTATCTGTCTGTCTGTCTGTCTATCCATCTATTTATCAATATATCGCTCTTTCTAATTCCCTCACTTTTTCTACTCTCTCTCTCTCTCTCTCTCTCTCTCTCTCTCTCTCTCTCTCTCTCTCTCTCTCTCTCTCTCTCTCTCTTCTCTCTCTCTCTCTCTCTCTCTCTCTCTCTCTCTCTCTCTCTTTCACTCTTCCTCTCTCTCTATCTATCTATCTATCTTCCTTATCTGCATATCCATACTTTCTCCCTCACGCTCTGTCCTTCTTACTTTCTCCCCTTTTTTCCCCTCCTCCCTTCTCCAAAACTTTCCCACACTCACCTCACTTATCTCACTTCAAATCTCAGGTCACTTCACTCCCTCCTCTCTCTCTCTCCCTCCTCCCTTTTCCCTCGCTCTTGCTTTCCCTTCTCACGCTCATTCTCTCATCTCATGGCACTCTTAATATTTAGCCACATGTCCTTCACACTTCACTGTTTCTCTCTCTCTCTCTTTCCTTCTTTTTCTCTTTTTCTCTTTCTCTTCTCTTTCTCTTTCTCTTTCTCTCTCTCTGTCTCTCTCTCTCTCTTCTTCTCTTTCTCTCTCTCTCTCTCTCTCTCTCTCTCTCTCTCTCTCTCTCTCTCTCTCTCTCTCTCTCTCTCTCTCTCTCTCTCTCTCTCTCTCTCTCTCTCTCTCTCCTCTCTCTTCTCTCTCTCTCTCTCTCTCTCTCTCTCTCTCTCTCTCTCTCTATCTATCTATCTATCTATCTATATCTATCTATCAATCTATCTATCTATCTATCTATCTATCTATCTATCTATCTATCTATCTATCTATCTATCTATCTATCTATATCTATCTATCTATCTATCTATCTATCTATCTATCTATCTATCTATCTATCTATCTATCTATCTATATATATATATATATATATATATATATATATATATATATATATATCTTTCTCTCCCTTTCCTTCTCCCTCTCTCTCCCTCCCTCTCCCTCTCCCCTCTCTCCCTCCAGTTCAGATTTATCGTTTATTATGCTTATCGCACGCTTTCTTCACCTCATTTCTCTTTCCCTTCCCTCTCCTCTGATCTACTTTCCCTTCGGCTTTATATGGTGTCTGTGCTTTCTAATTTTTCACTATATATGAACGCTACATCAATGTTTACTTATTTATGTTTTATATTTACATTTTTTATGTTTTATATTTACATTATTTGTTTTTGTATATTCTTTTATGTTTGTAATATATGTTTATACGTAATTTTTTTTATGCTTTATATTTGTTTTTGTTATGTTTTATGTTTATTTTTGATGTTTTATATTTACAATTTTATGCGTTTTTATTTGCATTATATTTTTGTATATCTTTTATGTTTACAATATATGTTTTATGTTTATTTTTTTATGATTTATATTTATTTTTGTATTTACATGCTATGTTTAATGTTTATGTTTTATATTTTATATTTACAGTTTTTTGTTTATATTCACAATATTTACTTTTATACTTTGTGTCTGTTGATTTCTCTATCTATTTATCTATTTTCTACTTCCTGCTGTCTATCTATATATTTCACTGTCTACCTATAACTATGTATGTATATTCATCTATTTGTTTATCTTTCTTTCTATCTATCTGTGTATCTAATTGTCTTTGTGTGTGTGTTTTTGAGTGTACATGTGTTTGTGTCATGTGTGTGTGTGTGTGTGTGTGTGTGTGTGTGTGTGTGTGTGTGTGTTGTGTGTGTTGTGTGTGTGTGTGTGGTGTGTGTGTGTGTGTGTGTGTGTGTGTGTGTGTGTGTGTGTGTGTGTGTGTGTGTGTGTGTGTGTGTGTGTGTGTGTGTGTGTGTGTATGTGTGTGTGTCACGTGTGCGTGTGTGTGTGGTGTGTATGTATCGGCGTGTGTACTGTGTGCGTGCGTGTGTGTGATTTCCTTCTCTTTTTCTATCAATCTAAATCTTTCGCTTTTCCATTCTCGCCGAATCTCTCTCTGCCCCAATCTCTCCCTAATCCTACAGATCCGAATCATAACCAGAATGCTTTGTAATATCTGTGTCTATATTTGGCTGTGTATTTTTCTCTCTT
>NW_020871636.1:264319-269319 GCF_003789085.1 Penaeus vannamei | reverse complement strand
TCTCCGCCTATTCCAAATGTTATCAAAGTATTCATTCCGTGTGTAAAATACTTAAGTCATTGACATTCAAGCAATACATAGAGAAAATAGGCATTTTCTCTGTCTCTGTCTCTGTCTGTGCCTCTCTCTCTCTCTCTCTCTCTCTCTCTCTCTCTCTCTCTCTCTCTCTCTCTCTCTCTCTCTCTCTCTCTCTCTCTCTCTCTCTCTCTCTCTCTCTCTTATTTATTATATTATTGTGCTCATGAAGGTGTTTGAGTCGCCATGATCACTCCGGACAGGAATTTGCAGCCGAAACAGGATAAGAAAAGCTTATAGGAAATCTGTAATTACAAGCTCGAGATGCACGTAAATATAGGTCTATGTGTAGGGATGAATTGTAACGGTGTTTGGCGTGTATGTTTTTGTTTGTCTGTCTGTGTGTGAAAGAGAGAGAAAAGGAAAAAGAGAGAGAGAGAGAGCGGGGAGAGAGTGCGTGTGTGTGTAATTATCGGTATGTCTACGCGTGTACATGTTTGTTGAATGAGCTTGCGTGTGCAACTTGTATGTGTATATACAGTACACAAACTCTAACTCCCTTGCACCCTCGACATATTACTCAAAGAGCGACTTTACACCCAAGAAGCTGCAGTTAAACCCCGCCCAGCACTGCCTCCTGTGCCATTAAGAATCGCAATGGCTTCTCCTTGGAAATACCGCTGCTACTGCTGATTACGGAGCCGAGCAGGACAGCAGAGCTCGTTAAGCGAAACTGCGATATTATGATCATTCAGAAGCTGCAGACGAGAGGGAATTTGGGCCCCCGTGCTGTAATCAAGAGTAACAAGCGAGGTTATTACAGGTGCATGTAAATAAGGGTGATTATTGACTCTGAGAGGTCGCTGCGGGAGTGATTTTGGCGATGCTACGCGTCATAGGAATGGGATAAACAGTGCGGAGAAACAGAGAGAAAGGGAGGAATGAGATGGACAGAGAGAGCGTGGGGGAGAATGTAGAGAGAGAGAGAGAGAGAGAGAGAGAGAGAGAGGAGAGAGGACAGAGAGAGAGGGGGAGAAAGGGAAAGAGAAAGCAAGGTAAGAGTGAGAGGAGGGGGGGCGAGAAAGAAGGAGAGTAGACAAAATATAAACAGAAAATAATATTTATATAAACATCCCTTTCCATTAAGAAAAGCATAACCTCAACATTAACTACTTGGTACGTGTCTACAGTATTAATTTTAACTTCATGAAATTGTAAACTAATTAAAAGTAACCCAAAAAGTGTGAAATTTTAAGAATTATTGTCTACAGGAGGAGAATAATATTTTAAGGTAGACAGAATACTTACTTAGATTAACTGATGACTTGAGGTTATATAAATTATATAGAACAAAATTATGTACCATTTTTCTATATTTTTTTCATATTTTGTATTTTGTATCATTTTATGTTTTCCATTCAGAATTCTTTGACTGTCATGTACATTCTCATCTTTTAAAATATGGTTTACACACGCAGAGGGTTAATGAGCATTATGATTATGTAGTGTGTTTCATGATGATAATAATTCATAAGTACTTCTCTTCCCCGTTTTTTTGCTATTTATCATTTCCATTCTGAAAATTCTTATTATTTCACTTTTCTTATTTCTCCTTTTTTCGTCCTCTTCTTTTTCTCTTCCTTCTTTTTTCTCCTTCTTCATTCTTCTTCTTCTCTCCCTTCCTCCTATATTCCTACTCCCCCTCCTTCTATATGTATTTATCCTTAAGTTACTGAATAATACTTTCCTCAGTAAGAAATGTTTTGATTCCCTCTCTGCCATTTTACTTCAATCTTCTCCATTCCTCCATACCTCCTTCTCATTTCTACATCCCTACACTTTCTCCTCCTCTTCCTCATTCTCATCCATTCCTCCTGCTTTGTGTTGTTGTTTTTTTCTATCTGTCTTCCTTCCCCTTCCTCCTCTTCTTCCCTTCTTCCATTTTCTCCTCCTCTCCTCTATTCCTCCTCCTCTCCTTCATTTCTTTTTATTCCCATTCCTCCTTCTCTTTTCCTTTTCCTCACGTTACATCCTCCCTTCCTCCTCCCCTCCATTCCTCTGTATCCTCCATTTCTTTTCCCTCTCCTTCATTCCTTTTTTCATTCCTCCTTCTCCTTTTTCTGTTTCCTCCGTTACTTCCTCCGTCCTCGTCCCTCCCTTCCATTCTTCTTCATCCTCCTCTTCTTTCTTCTCCTCCTCCTCCTCTCCTGCATTCCTTTTATTCCATTCCTTCTCCTTTTCCTTTTCCTTCTCCCGTTACATCCTCCCTCCTCTCATCCCCTCATTCCTTCATCCTCCTCCATTCCTTTTCTTTCTCTCCTCCTCTCCTTCATTCCTTTTTTTTCCATTCCTCCTTCTCCTTTTCCTTTTCCTCACGTTACTTCCTCCATCCTCTTCCCTCCCCTCCATTTTTCTTCATCCTCCTCCATTCCTCCTCTTCCTCCATGCTCGTAATACCCCCCCCCCCAGCTGTCAGTTGGAGCCGTAATGAAGTCGTTAGTCATGTTGATGACGTCATTTCTACGGCAGTGGAGTGCAGAGAACAGTAGATAGAGGGACTCTAATGAAGAGGGAGAGAGGGAGGAGGGAATGGAAGGGGGAAGAAGGATATAAAGGGAGGGAATGGAGGGAGACAAAGGGAAGGAGGGAGGGAGAAGAAAGGAAAGGAGGGAGAGAGACAAAGGGAAGGAGGAAGGAGAAGAAAGGAAAGGGAGAGAAGCAAAGGGTAAGGAGGAAGGGAGAAGAAAAGAAGGAGGGAGGAGACAAAAGAAGGAGGAAGGAGACGAAAGAAAGGAGGGAGAAGAAGGAAAGAAGGGGGAGACGAGGGAAGGAGCGAGGAAGATGAAAGGAAAGAGACAGAGAGAGACAAAGGGAAGGAGGGAGGGAGACAAAAATAAGGAGGAAGTTTACCGAAGATAAATGCTGGTTGGATAAAATTCGAGGAGATTTTTAGGTCACTGAGAGGTTAAAATCATTTTAGTGATTCTTGAAAATGGGAGAATTTTTGTACGTATGATGTGAAGTTTAATATCGTTGTGGAAAATCGCGAGTGATAAAATTCTTTGCTTTTTTATTTATTTCTTAATCTCTGTCTCTGTCTCTGTCTCTGTCTCTGTCTCTGTCTCTGTCTCTTCTCTGTCTCTGTCTCTGTCTCTGTCTCTGTCTCTGTCTCTGTCTCTGTCTCTGTCTCTGTCCTGTGTTCTCTGTCTCTTCTCTGTCCTGTCTCTGTCTCTGGTCTCTGTCTCTGTCTCTGTCTCTGTCTTGTCTGTCTCTGTCTCTGTCTCTGTCTCTGTCTATCTGTCTCTGTCTCTGTCTCTGTCTAGTCTCTGTCTCTGTCTCTGTCTCTGTCTCTTGTCTCTGTCTCTGTCTCTGTCTCTGTCTCTGTCTCTGTCTCTGTCTCTGTCTCTGTCTCTGTCTCTCTCTCTGTCTCTAATTTCTCTAAACTTTATCTTGTTTAAGAATCAATTTACTTGGGATATGTGAAGCTCCCATTACTACACTCATCAATGTACATCATGTATAAGCATTGTGTTCTTTCACTCCAAGGGCGAGTGTCAAAGTGTGGGCGGGCGTGTGGTAGAGAGAAAGTGGGAGAAAGAGAAAAGGAGACACAAGCACATATACAAAGCGAGAGGAAGAAAAAGAAATCTTAGCTCTTCCCATGTGACGCCAAAAGAATTGAACTTAGAGTCCTCAGTCGCTTGATATATAAAAGTATGCTTAAGAAATTGATTATTTGATGAATAGAAAAAAATTTTTTTAATTAAAATGTTATCTATTAAATCAATTGAGATTGGGATAATTGAATTATTAAAAAAAGTGTGCTAGTCTTGGAGAAAAAAGTCCTCTTACCGTGATTTTATAAAAAGTCATTTTAGAAATTTTAAGTAATATGTGTTGATTAAGAGTTTTTACATTTTCTTTTTAGGCTTAAGCAAAATCACAAAAAAAATAGTTTGGTTGTGAAGTTGAACCTGAATAGTCACCTAAATTCATTTTATAATATCCGAAAACAAAAACAGTGATGATGATATTACTATCAATGATGATATTAACAATATTGATAATGATGATAATGATAATATCGATAATGATAATAATAATAGTAATAGTAATGGCAAGATTTTTTTTACAATAAATTGAAATATCCTCCTCTCTCTTCTCTCTCTCTCTCTCTCTCTCTCTCTCTCTCTCTCTCTCTCTCTCTCTCTCTCTCTCTCTCTCTCTCTCTCTCTCTCTCTCTCTCTCTCTCTCTTCTCTAATTATGGCACTGAATTATCTCTTATGAGGCATTGGTAGTAAGGCATTTAAATCATTCATGAAGACAGAGAAGTTCCCGTCTCTATTTCCATAAGGCTAATAATTCTATCTATTATTATCAACAGTTACCATGCCTGATCAACACGGTTACTTCTTTCACTTTTGGGGAAATACGGAAGTAAAACAGAATATACAGAACGATGGACATTAAGATCATATCTTATATCGGTTATTGAGACACTGCACATTAGGCATTCGGTAGATTTTAAGTCTGTCTGTTACATATTTCATTGGCGTCTGAAATTACAAGGATTAGACTTTAAAATTTGACCCTTCTGAAGCATTTTTAATTCATTGATCATTTTAAATAATCAAAACGCGCCAACGATTAAGGTCTTTAGCTGAGTGTGTGTGTGTATGTGTGTGTGTGTGTGTGTGTGTGTGTGTGTGTGTGTGTGTGTGTGTGTGTTTTAATATCAGTGTGCTAAGAAAACTAAAATTAATTAGAGTCATTAAGACCACGAAATATCTCAGTTATTTGCCGAAATCCTTGCACATCAAATTGACCTTAATAGACACACCGAGAAACCCCGAAACACGGACCTTAAAATTCATATGCGTTCGAGAGATCTCTCTCCTTGGCTTCGCTTCAGATCCTTCCCACTTCCTAAAGGACTTGACTCACTTGAACTGGACTGAGAGAAGGGAGGATCTGGAGGGTTGCA
>NW_020871636.1:224469-244469 GCF_003789085.1 Penaeus vannamei | reverse complement strand
ACTACTCGGTAGATATAGTAGATTCATAGACAACCACATATTCACCTAATGAATATGTGCTTTCAATCCGAAATGAATAGGGACTTGACATGACTGCCATTATTGCTATTTTCTTCGACTATGCGCAATATCAAGACTAATTTTCTTTCAGTCAGAGAGTCCAGATGTCCGAGGTAATTAATGAAGCTCTGAGAGATATGGAAGGTTTAATTATAATAATAAGGTCAGCTGTGAGTGTTACGGAATGAACCAGAAGGACCTAGATATAAAGGAAAAAAAAAGCCATGGATGTTAAAACTCTCGCTCTTTGAACAATCCTGCCCACTCCTGTCTATCGCCGACCTATCTATCAACTTCCAGCCACCAGCCGCTCCCTCCGCGTCGGTCGCCATGGGGTTCCTGAACACGAGGAAGAACGCGTACCTGTTCTTCCTCGCCTCCACCGCCGTTCTCATCTACACGACGCAGCGGGACCTCGTCGACCTCTTCGTCGGCGGGAGGGCGCCCTACGTCCTCCCCAAGAGCAGCTCGCCAGACGTCCTGCAGGATCTGAGGCAGCTGAAGGCCAAGGAGAGGACGAATGTCAAGAACAAGCTGAACAGGACGAACAACGTCAAGGGCGTGAGAACATCGACGCCCGTTCTGAAGCTCTCGTACGGCGCCGCCCTTCGAAATATCAGTTACTCCAGTTATAGCTCTGAGGTGGGCGTTTGATGGGCTGAATAGTAATGATAATGATAATAATGATAATGGTAATAATGGATGATATTAATAGAAATGTAATAAAAGCAATAGTAATAATAATGATAATAATATAATGGTAATAATGATGATATTAATAGAATAGTAATAAAACAATAGTAATAATAATGATAATAATAACAATAATAATAATAACAGAGATGATCATAACAGCAACAAAACAACTATGATAATAATAATGATAGTAGTAATAACGACAATAAAGACAACGATAAAAATGATAATGATAACAAGAATAATAATCATTATCATCATTACTAGTATCAACATTATCATCATCGCTATTGTCATCATTATCATCATAATCATTATTTTGTTACAATTACACATATATAATTTAAAATGACGAACAGTTGCATTGGCTTCCAGTTTTTCTATATACTTCAGTCACATAAATCGTAAAAAAAAAAAAAAACATAAACAGCCCAGCTCCATTAGTTATGATAGCGTTTATGAATTACTTTAATTATGATGAAATAGAATTGCCATAATGCAATCTTAGAATTTGATTGTCATTTGGGATTCTGCAGGTGTTTCCCTTATATAAGAATTCAGCATTAAAACTTGAATAAAAAGGGAATAGAGAAGTAAAAAAAAAAAAAAGATAAAAAATAATATTCTGCCGGTGTTTTCCTTATATGGGAATTCAGCATTTAAACTTGAACAAAAAGTGAATAAATAAATAAGATAAAATGTTTAAACATACATATATAAATAGGGTAATGATATATTTTTAAAAATAATAAAAACAACACAATACGCATAAATGTAACAAGCAAAAGATGTAAACAAGGATTTTTAATTCATATTTTCCAGGACGCCGCCATTTTGAAAAGCCGCGTGGACGAGATGGCGGGAAGGGCGAAGGTGCTCGGCCAGGTTTGCCAATCAACAACATCTCTTTCTTTAAAACCGAGTAGAATATCTGTTGTTTGGGACACGAAGCATACTCCGAGTATCGTCTGGTGCCCGGTGTATAAAGTACGTTATTTTTTTTTTTTTTTTTTTTCGTTCGTCTTCGTTTTCTTTTTGTTTTTTCCCGTTTTCTTTTTTTCTTTCTTCGTTTTCTATTTGCTCTTCGTTTCCTTTTTGTTCTTCGTTTTCTTTTTATTCTCCGTTTTCTTTTTTTCTTTCTTCGTTCCTCCGTTTTTTCTCTTCGCTTTCTTCTCCTTCTTCTTCGTTTTCATCATTTATTTCCAGGATTTTCGTTCGAGTCCAGAAAGTTTAGATCGTATTGCAATTCTCGTTATATTTTCTCCTTTTTCGTTTTTATTTCGCATTCGCTTCTAAACTCTTCTCAGGGATAAAGCGGAGGTCATGTCACTCTAAAAAAAGACGTTAAATTTTCTCTTCTTGTCTCCTTTGAATACAAAGAGCGTAGTTAGGATGGATAGGATCGTTATCTCTCTCTCTCTCTTTCTCTCTTTCTTTCTCTGTCTCATTCTGTCTGTATGTCTCTCTCTCTCTCTCTGTCTCTCTCTGTCTCTCTCTGTCTCTCTCTCTCTCTCTCTCTCTCTCTCTTCTCTCTCTCTCTCTCTCTCTCTCTCTCTCTCTCTCTCTCTCTCTTTCTCAAAAAAAAAAAAAAAAATACAAGTAAGCAACAGGTAAACAATAATGAAAAAGTAAACAAAAAATAAGTAAAATTCATTAAAAGCAAGTACGAACACAAGGAAAATACAAATAAGCAACGTAACGATAACAAAAAAAGATAACCCAAAAACATGTATATATTCATTTGAAGCAAGTACGAATGTAAAGAGAAAAAATAAAAATAAACATGTAAACGGTAATAATTTTTTTTTTCTAAAATATGTATATATTCATTAGAAGCAAGTACGAATACAAAGGACAAAAAATTAATATATAAAAAAGTCAGAAATGCATTATTCAGTCAAGGAAACGGATAAGAGAGTGACCTCGTCTGACCTCCAACTGCAGGTCGCCTCCACCACCTGGATGAGGAACTTCCTCCGCCTCGCCCACTTCAACGAGGACAACCCGAAGATCCCCAAGAATATACCGAAGGAGAAGCAGGAGAAGAGGAGGTTTTCGGTGAGTGTTGGAGGATACGCACACATACACACATGCACACGCACATACACACACGGCACACACACACCACGCACACACGCACACACACCACACACACACACACACACACACATACACCACACGCACACACACGCACACCACACACACACACACACACACACGCACACACATATATATATTTGTGTGTGTGTGTATATATAAATGTGTGTGTGTGTTTGCGTGTATGCATGTAAATGTAAGAATGTATACATACATGTATACACGCCCAACCCTTTTTAACCCCTCGACGTGTCTCGCGTGTCCGTCAGGTGCGGTTCGGCGCCACCCACAACCGCGTGTTCGAGCTGTATCCGGGACCCGAAGACGAAGCCGAGAGAAGCCGAGTCATGCAGGAGAGTGTTCGGGTCATCATCGTGAGGCATCCCTTCGTCAGGTATTTTTCTGGGGGGGGGGGCAGATTCCTGGATTTTTTCAAATGCTTTTTTTAGTTGTCTTTTTTTTTAATGTTAATTCATTTTTTTTTATTATTTTCATTTTTTTTTTTGAGAGTGTAGGTACCCTTTCGTACGTGTTATTTATTTATTTTTAGCCTTAAATTTATATTCTTTTCTATTCTTATCAGGCTTTCTTCCATAACTGTAGGCATTTTTTATTTATTAATTTTTCATTCTTATTTTTTTTTCTTTCCTTTTTTTTTAAAAGTTAATATCCATATATTATTCCCAGAGAGAGAGAGAGAGAGAGAGAGAGAGAAGAAAAATGTACAGTCCCCTTGCATTTCCACTGTCCTCCCTAACCGAAGCCAAGAGTGAACCGCGTCTCGACTCGCGTTCGAAACACGTGTCAGAGCTCACGCGTTTCGGAAAAGCGAGAGTCGAAACCGTGGGATTCAAACACTAGCAACTCTGGGTGAAGGGGACTGTACATTCCCCAAGAACATTCTCCCTAACAAAGGATCTCTACTTTACACGTATAATAAACTCTTATCTCCAGCATCTTAATCCTGATATTAATGTGAAAAATCCACCAGGCTCCTCTCTGCTTATCGGGACAAGATGATCAAGAAAAATCCCATCCCTGTCAAATTCAAGTTTAGGGAGTTGCAAAAATACATTATTGCGAAATATCGAGGCTCCAACAGCACTGACAATTCCTCTTTTCCGAGTTTTGCCGAATTCGTCCAGCACGTGATTGACTCCACAGAGGACTATGTAACTCCCAAGGACTGGACGGATAACGTTAGTATATATGCAATGTGAAAGGAAAAATCATCAATGGACATCCACTGTTATTAATGCCATCGACATTTCATTTCTCACGTAATATTTCTTATTTTTTCGCCCCCACGATCGTTTTTCGTCTTTCTCCATTCCCATTTTGAGCATGAAGTGTTGGTAGATTCACCGTCAACCGCGTGGATTTTAGGCTTCCATCTGCGTCAGGAACAAGTGGTTTCTCATTTTTGTTGTTTTCATTTATCATAATTTAGTTCAACCACACACACGCACACGTACACACACACGCACACACACACACACACATGCACGCGCACACACGCACGCACACATACACACGCACGCGCACACACACACGAACACTAAAAATTTTAGCTACTGAATAGAGTGAAGCAGTAAAAATCATTCACGTTAAAGTTGAATTATCACTTTCCATTTCATTACAGTTCATTTTCCCATTTTAAGAATATGAATTCCAGTTTCTTTTTAGTTTTGCTAAATAATCATCTTTTTCTGCCAGAATTTTCTAGTTTAGCTTTGTTAATTAAAGTTTTCTAAAGTTCTCATGAAGTTCTTAGCTAAAATTCCACAAATTGTGAGAGAGAATAGGAAAATATACAAGACATGTACAGCTCATAGAGAGACATACCAATTTTCACCTTTCTAATGCTAGTTTTCTGGTTGGGTATTTCCTCCCCCAGGTGAAATGCTGGCTGCCTTACTGGGTGCACTGCGGGGTATGTTCCTCCGACTACAACATCATCATGAAGTTAGAAAGCATGAAGGAGGACGAACAGTTCCTCATCACTCTTTCTCGTCTCGAAGAACTCAAGGTATGGCTACGAGTTTCGCGTCACAATGCACTGTTGATAACTTTATATTATTTCATATTAAGTGAACATGTAAGGTGATTATCTTCTTCTCTCGATACTGACGCTTCCCAATGCTAATACTTCGGCAGAACGTGGGCAGCTGGGTCCACCTGAAGGGGTCGTCCTCGGCCGATTTGGCGAAAGAGTACTACAAGGACGTGACGCGACGCCAGATGCAGGAACTCTACCAGCGGTATCAGCAGGATTTCGAACTCTTTCAGTATGATATTGACGACTTCCTTGCTATTGCCAAAGACGAGTAAAATCTGAGTGTAGTTAAGGCTACAACTCAAAATAACTATGCTTAAACAGGGTTTAAAAGTAAAGTGGTTTGATTACAGTGCAAATAACTAGTGCCTGAACGCGTCACATTTGACCGCTTGGCTTTGGGCATTGTCAGAATTTACTTTATATTAAAGGTTTATTATATATGCAGGGTGATTTCACCCCTTATTTATTGCTGAATAAAGGTGAATAAAAAAAAGTAAGTTATTTCCCCATTAGCTATTAAGTGTACCAATCAAAACCACTATTAAGTGTACCAATCAAAACCACTATTAAGTGTACCAATCAAAACCATTCTCAAAAGAGGTCACAAAATGGATTTACGGCAATTAAGTAACAACAATGGAGAATACACACAGCAATGGCCATAACAAAGTGTTTAACCATCGTTAGCTACTTTTTTGCAGTTATAACTTGACAGCGCCATCAAAAGAGCATCTGCGTTAATGGGAACGCTGGGATGAAGGGAAAGCCAATGAACTAGGCTATATATTTAACAGCTTTTCTGCAGTCCCATTTTCACGCTAAAGATCAGCAAGAAACCCGAGTTTGTTCAAAGAGATCTAGGCTGGAAACCCCTACAATCAATTCCTGGAAGGCACAGGGAAAGATTAAGCAAAGCAAAATAGTTTTAAAATGCACTCCCTCTCGTTGTCTCTATCTGATCTATAGGATATCCTTCAAACTGAATTCCCAATGAGGGTCACGTCACGTCATCTATAAAAAAGAAAAAAAGAAAAAAAAAAGAGAGAGAAGGAAAACAATGAGGGTCACGTTCGGCATCTATCAAAAAAAAAAAAAAAAAAAAAAAGGAAAACTATATTTCAGGAAACAATAAGAGCCGTGGTCTCGCTAGGCTTTTCTAACATGACTAAGTTGTGGGATTTACCGCCGTTCAGACCATCCCTGCGTTCACTTGAGCAAATCTGCACGGTGCCCTTCGCCCTGTCCCAAAACGCTCAGGGTGAACGCAGCGGGGAAGGCTAGATCAGTAGCAACTCGAGGATGTGTCATGGCGTCTGATACTATACGAAAAAAAAAAAAAAAAAAAAAAAAAGAGAAGGAAAACAATGAGGGTCATGAGGATGTATCGTGGCGTCTGATACTATACGAAAAAAAAAATAAATACATGGGGTTTTGATGACGTCACAAAAGTTACGGATGCTTTGCGAATTATTTTGGTCTGTTCAATTTTCAAAAAGAATGAAAAATAATAATTTTACTGGTTATATTTTAATTGATCAATTATCAAAACAGACGCCATGACACCTCCTCGAGTTGCTACTGATCTAGTCTTTCGTTCATCCGCGCAATGCACCGATCAGCTGATTATTGTAAACAAACAGTCCTTCCACGGCGAACACAGCTGAGACGCGTTAAGAGATTATTTATTTTCCTGATTAAGAACGTAATGAAGGTTCAGAACTGATATAGACGATTTATATAGCATATATTAGTGACTAACAAAGAAAGAAAGGTACGCGCAAGGCATGATTGCACTGCACCCCCCCCCCATCAAAAAAAGAAAAACAAATAACTGGCAACTTACACGAACTCTGGAGAACTTCACCAGAAAAATGAAATGGTGTTGAAGACAGCAGAAGTCAATAAAAATGAAATATATAGATTAATTAACAAATTCAGAACATATGCAAAACACGAGTAGTAGAGTAGTAAAGATCAGCGCATTAGAATAAACGAGAGACTTGGCCAATTGGAGTCCAGGGTAAGTTGCCAGTTTTCCCTTTTCTGAATGTATTAGAGATCCAGTGGGAGAAAGAGGAGGTACTACAAAGACCACGATCTTGGCCCAAGGTCCACTGATAAGTTCCTAGAACACTTTCCAGTAATAATATTATGATTGCGCCTAAGAGTACTACAAGTTTCCTTTATAAAGTTGATATGTCATTGACCTAAAGTCCGTAATCTGGCTTTGAATATATATATATAATATATATAAATAATATTTTATTATAATATATTCCAAAAATCGTAAGTCATACTGTATAGTACATACATGTACAATATTACAGTCGAATTACATATATACCATATACAGAGTATCCAATGATGGTTCAATGCCCTGAGATACTTTCCTGTCACATAACAACATAAAACACATAGGAGGCTAGGAGGTGAGCAACAATCCCTTATTCCTTGGAGACAATATACAGTTCCTCGCACAAATACAAGCATAAAAACATAACCTTCCTCTCTTTCCTTTTCCCTTCTTTGTCTTTCCGCACTTCCGGATCGCTCCCCATCCTACATCACTTGCGGGTAAATACTCACATGACTAAAACATCCTTTCTTTTTCTTTTCTTTCTCTCTTCATCTCTCGTCTCTCTCTCTCCCCTCTCTCTCTTCTATCCTCTGTGTCTTCTCTCTCTCTCTCGTGTTCTCATTTCGTTTCTCATCTCTTTCTTTCTATCTCTCCTCTCTCTTTCTCGCGTCTCTCTCTCTTCTCTATCTACTTGCCCCTGTCCTCTATCTGATAACCAAACATTGGATATTCAGATTTATGATTTTAATAATAGTGTGGACGAAGTATCAGGATAATGATTCTGAGCTGAATATTGATTGAGATTTGAATCCCTTGATAAACGCTGCATGCACCACACACACACACATAGGCAAACAACACACACACACACACACACACACACAACACACACACACACACACACACACACACATGTCACACACACACACACACACACGACACACACAGGAACACACACACACCACACACAACACACTATATGATATATATATATATATTTAATATATATATATATTATATATATAGTATATATATATATATATATAACTAAAGTATTTCATTTATAAAAGAAAACACACCGTACGGTGTATATGCGTTCCTTTCGCTGCTTATACTATTTGTCCTATGATGGCTCATTCCCGGCAAAAATCATCATAGTTATTATTATCAAATCATTATTGTTATTTATCATCATTATTATAACATCATTACTGATCAATCATCATCAATCATTATTATCATCATTATTATACCTACGATTCAGAACGGCTAACATAACATCCGGGTGCCGAACAAGGCCATTCACCCCTAACTACGGTGCTGTCATTGCTCTATGTCATATGGTCATGACAAGCTTAGCATTCATGCCGGATAGCCGTGTTCACAAAGCCCTCTGTGGAATGCGTAGCGCATTATTAATACGGTTAGAGATGCGCGAATAGTTACAATAGTATCCCCTTGAAAGAAAACGGGTACCTTAGGCCTGCGTCGTGGAAAGAAAACGACAGCCGAGGTGGTTTAAGGTTTCTCGTCACGGCGTTCGTGTAGGTCACTGCACGAACGCTTAAGAACAAGCCCAAAAAATAATGAAAAGGGAGAGATAGAGACATATATATATATATATATATATATATATATATATATATATATATATATATATAATATATATAGAGAGAGGAGAGAGAGAAGAGAGAGAGAGAGAGAGAGAAGAGAGGGAGGGGGGAGGCAGAGAGAGAGAGAGAGCAGAGAGAGAGAGAGAGAGAGAGAGAGAGAGAGAGAGAGAGAGAGAGAGAGAGAGAGAGAGAGAGAGAGAGAGAGAGAGAGAGAGAAGAGAGAAAGAGAGAGGAGAGAGAGAGAGAGAGAGAAGCTATGAAGATCATCGGAATGCAGCGACTAGTTCCATTTCCATGAGGTGTAGAGAGGAAGTTACCCCGATACGATAATATTAATATTATATAAATATATAAATAAAATAAAAAACAAAATCTATTTCTTTCTTGACACACGCACACAACAACCAAATTGGGGAAAAAAAATATCGATTAACTCGGTGCTTCACCACTAAGCATAATTTTTAGCGACTCACCGGGCGGTCAGAGTTCAAGTCCAGCCTCAGGGCATTGCAAGAAACGCTTTATGATGGCAATAAAAGGTAAGAGGAAGGGACTTTAATGGCCATTCTTGCATGCTATGATAATGTCTCGAAGGAAGCATAACCGCTCTTATTTCAAACACTTGAAGGTATTTCGGTAAAATAGCTGGCAAAAAAAAAAAAAAAAAGTGATCAAGGTATGTAAATAAACAGAAAAGGAGAGAGAAAAAAAAGAAAAAGTCTCCTTAGTTCCTCGGTAGACATTCCTTATGAGAGGTTAAAGACTTGACCTTTGACCTGTGCGTAGCGACGGCGTTCACACTATAAGATGGCAGACACTATGACTATTAGAAGACAACCCATATGTCACGCAGAGGCAGGGACTCTTTTAATGTCATATGTCATGCTGTTTTCGCTGTCATGCAGATGTAGAAAGGGTGAATAGACATATAAATAGATGCCTTTATAAACATATATAAAATAGCCATTGTGCACATACGCACACACACACACACACGCACGTGCGGACGAGTGCTCGTTCGCGAAAGAGAGAAAAAAGGGTAGACATGTGGGTATGTAGATATAGACATAGCAAAGAGTAAAGAAAGTAGCTCTTCTCTATACTATATATAGATATGATATAATAGGTAAATGGATATATAAACAAATTTGTGTATTCACATCCTATACATATACATGTATAGACAATAACACATATTTTAGACACCACACCACACACACACACACACACACACACACACACACACACACACACACACACACACACACACACATATACACACAAACACACACCACACACACACACACACACACACACACACATATATATATGTGTGTGTGTGTGTTATTATCATTATCATCAAACACAAGTGTGAATATTCAAAAAATACTATGTATACAACCCAATATTCTGTAACAATAGAAATCATAACCCCACAAAGATAACATATCTCTGCTACCCCCCCCCCCACCATCCCCTCTAGCGGAAGAAAACATCACTAAAACCACCACGAAAATTATTGAATTGCAGTTGAAATAGATCGAAATAAAAGGACAACCCTCTAACCCCCCCCCCCCCCCGCGAAGTCTACGAATTATGCAAATCATTTGGTTTGGCAAGATGGAGTCCGGCCAAATGTGCCATGTTCATGTTCCTACCTTATAAGGAATATATAGCGTGATCTCACTGAAGTCCGGTTATGTGAGTGTCGACGGTTACGAGTGGGCGTGTGAGTGTATATTTTTCTTTTTTTGAGTGATGTAGGTCTAGGTAAAGCTTTACCTAGATTATTCTAAAGCTAACATAACATAAAAGAATTGCAACTTAGTTAAGCTAATTCAGTAAAATATATGCACATGTACACACGCAAAACACACACAGATACGAGAGGAGAGAGAGAGAGAGAGAGAGAGAGAGAGAGAGAGAGAGAGAGAGAGAGAGAGAGAGAGAGAGAGAGAGAGAGAGAGAGAGAGAGAGAGAGAGAGAGAGAGAGAGAGAGAGAGAGAGAGGGAGAGAGACAGAAAGAGAAAGAGAAAGAGAGAGACAGAGAAAGAGAAAGAGAGAGAAAGAGAGAGAGAGAGACAGAGACAGAGATAGATAGATAGAGAGAATATAACATTTGCTCCTCCCACGCAATAGAGACGAAGCTCAACTAATCCGTCGACGCATAAACGAACACACAGGAACCCATAAAAGTCGGGCGTGAGATTTCGGACACAACTTTTTCTCCCGTAGAAGCGCCAAGTAACTTTTTCTTACTGAAATAAAATTAGAAAAGAGAAAAGAAAGAAAGAGTTTTACATTTGTATTTACAAGCATCCTTCTTTGTATTTTTCCTCTTCGTTTATTAATATCTTTATTATCAATATCATCATTTTTACTAATATTATTATTGTCATATAGATAACGTTTGAAATACTGTGTTAACATTTTCTTCATACAAATTGTTTTTGTTATTTTTGCTGTTGTTATTGTTGTAGTTATCATTACCATTATGATTATTATCATTATCCTTATTATAATCTTCATTATTATTTTTTTGTTGTCACCATCATCATTACTACTTATATCACTTTTATTATCACTATATAGATAACGCTTAAAATACGCAAAAATGCCAACAAACCATAAAATATTTAAAAAATATGTAAACCCTTTTTGTACCAAATTCATTAAGCATTCACTGTTCGCACGTACCATTCGCGTGCGAATTAGAGTCAGCATATAAAGTCCCTTCGAGCATGGTTCGAATACTGTTCCGAGAAGCAGCTGGCGTATCGCATAGTGAAATGTCTCGAGGCTTCAATCCAGCGAACGAGCTTGACATCTTTACTTACCATTGAGAATTGTAAGTGTTGAAGCAGCTATATTGACGGGAAAATATCACGAAGAGATATATTTTTACCCCCGTTTTTTTGCTTCTATCGCGGTGTGGTGTGTGTGTGTGTGTGTGTGTTGTGTGTGTGTGTGTGTGTGTGTGTGTGTGTGTGTGTGTGTGTGTGTGTGTGTGTGTGTGTGTGTGTGTGTGTGTGTGTGTGTGTGTGTGTGTGTGTGTGCGTGTGTGTGTGCGTGTGTTTCTAGTCATACTCTAGCTGCTAATCTCCCACTGTAAGATGTCACTGTAGCTCTTTGAAAGGGATCTCCCCCCCCCCCCGCCGTACTTCGAATAAACGATTAATGAAATTCTTTCCACTCCATCGCGAATAAAAGACGATTCCAACCGCCGTCAGAGCAGGGGATTAGGTGCGGCTGAAACTAACGGTCGGCGACACTGATACAATACAAGCGTAATGGACACTCATCCTTGCAAAAATCAACACCGTATTTTTTTCTTTCTTTCTTTTTTTTGTTTTGTTTGCCTGTTGATAATACCTAATTACAGCATAGATGTTAGTAAATGCAGCTAAGCCGTATGTAGATTAAAATGATGAAAAAAATAAAGGAAATGTGGGAAATGGCTGGAATAGTACGAGCATAGAGTTGGACCCGATTGATGATGGAAGATGGAGAGAGATGAGGTCCGTTAATCTAACCTTAATCAGAATTAAGCATTAAGATATACAGTATGGCGTCTCTCTGTTGTATAACTTGGTTCTTTATTCATTCGTGCAGAGACTTCTGACATGTTGAACTGGTGCTACTGGCCGCTCCTTATTTGTTTATTTGTTTATCATTACTTATTTTGCGTGGTTTGATGTTCCTATTTTTTAATCTTTATTTTGTGTTGCAGCAGTTTGTTGACGCCCTACAGCCCCCCCCAAAAAAAAAAAAAAAAAAAAAAAAAAATAAATAAATATAAATAAATATAATAAATAAATAGATAAATAAAAATAAAATATTGTTTACAAAATGACGGGGAAATAATAGTATACAGAAGTAAAGAAGAGAAGAGGGAGAAAAGGGACGCTAAACTGGGTCTATTGATAGAGTTATATTAATATATATCACATCAAAGCGAATTTTGTTGAGGATGTCATCTGAGTGTTGTTTTGTTGTTTTTTTTTGTTTAAAAATAACATCCTTATCATATTTAATAGATGCCCACAGAGTTGTTATGATCCTGAGCGTTGTATATAACTGTGTATGTAGTTTACTAACCATTATTATGGATATAACCAATTATCCAACAAAACAGGGTCTGATTATTACCTGAACGTGTGAATAGGGAAACAGATATTGTATGCAAACTAATTAGTTTCTTATGAAAGAAATTGGTGTATAAACGTATGGTGTGTGTGGGTGGGGGGGGGTATGTGGGCTTAAGTTTGCGACCTAAAATGTGGTTATAAGTCATGTTAAGTATCACATTACACGGGAACAAACTGCAGAACAAGAACACACTAAAACCGCAAGACCTCTGGTATAGTTACTAGAAAAGAAAACACTCCTAGAACAGTTTAATTACTAGAAATGGAGTCTATAATTGTGTCCCTTCGTCTCCGTGTCCCATTTTCTCTCTTAACTTCCTCTCCCATTCTCACTCGACTCAGATCAAAAGAAATTAGAAAACGGGGAAAAAATACTACCATCTTCGCACATTTCCATATTTTCAATACATGGAAGATAAGCGGTAGCCTTAAATGGTATGGCCAGTAAAATGAGATTCTTGTAAATCATGGATGTCAGGCTTACTGAGGCAGGCTAGATATAAGTTCAGAGTATGCCGGTCAAACAACACAGCAGGTGCATGAGATAAAAAGTCCTCATTCATAAACTGTTTAAGATATGATAAAAGAGAACCGCTTGCTTTGCTTTATAAAAAAAACAATCAAGAATTTGATATATGAGATATTCTAAAACATACAGAATACAATTAAAATGGGCCGCATGTTTGATATCATTACTATAAAAAGTCTTATATCAAACCCTGCACCACAAGTCTTCAATTATCAGGTTAAACACCCCTCAGCACACACACCCACCACACACACACACACACACGACAACTGTTCCCAAACAAAAAGTGATCAAAGTTTTATCAAGGTCCAGTACCCATCTCCTTAAGCTGAAGATAAACAACCGGCGTTGCGGACTGACTGTGACTGGCATACATAATTTCTGTGATTATGCAACTGATTTCTTGTTTTGTTTTAGAGTTGCAGAGTTGTTTGTGCTTTAAGCCACTGTTCACTTGAAACTGCCTGATTTTATATGTTAGACGTGTTAACTCGGCACACTTTTTACTCGAGGTCCAATATACCTTGTGGTCTATGAGATTGAACATGGCGTTCTTTCTTAAAACATTGCTACTTTTACAATTTTCTTGGTCGTAGTGTATTCAGTGAAATATCGCTTCTCGTCTTTAATCAATCAATCAGTCAATCAAATCCTGCGGGACCCAGAGGGATGCACAGGTCCTCAAGGTTTCTTTGGCTAGATAAATGGAGTTTCGCGACAACATCTCAGGAGCAGAGGACAGCTAACCTGTCCAGTTTCCCCGCACCCGCAAAACCCAGCTATGCTAAGGTTAAGTGCTCCAAACCGGCCACCGACTTGCTACAAGTTCTTCTGCCCGGCGGAGCATCCACCTCCTGCCTGCCGAGGGTTTTGATCTGCGTCGGTAGAGGAGCTTCATTTCCTCACTAATCCAACATCAGGATGGAAGTTAATGAGAGAGTAGAAAAAAAAACGCCTGTGAGGAATAACTTCACATTTATTTGTATTTGATATGTATATTTATACATTATATATGTATATATGTATATATATTATATATATATATATATATATATATAGAGAGAGAGAGAGAGAGAGAGAGAGAGAGAGAGAGAGAGAGAGAGAGAGATTTACTTTAACGACTGATTATATAGTAGAAATCATACCAAGCCCATCTACACGTAATTATATTTCTATTAATAAATGTCTCCACTCGACCTGTCTCATCCTGCATAACCCTGCCATTGCAGCTTGTTTTGAAAAGAGCAAGAAGAAGAAAAATGTTATATGTATAGAGAGAGAGAGACAGAGAGAGACAGAGAAAAGATTTTATATATATATATACATACACACACACACACACACACACACACAACACACACACAACACATATATATAATATATATATATATATATATATATATATATATATATATATATATATATATATATACGAGAGAGAGAGGAGAGAGAGAGAGAGAGAGAGAGAGCAGGATGATTAATGGAGCTGGGAAGTATTGAAAATAATAATAATAATAATCTGGTCAATAACATCCTGGGAATCTTGTGAAAACATACGAATATGATCATCAATATATGTAAATATTCCCCTCCTTTAAATTCGCATAGATCATAAAACAACATTGCAAAAAATGATTAGATGAATAGAAAAATAAATAGATAGAATAAAAACTAAAGCAGAAGCAACAAAGGTTATTACGAAAGACAAAAATCGTGGAATCGAGGCGGAATCCTCCTAACCTTATTCCCAAGATTCGTTTTTTTTTCGAGACGGAATTCGAAATAAATTTGACAAAAAAAAAAGAGTTCTAACCATGATTGTATATTTCTAACATAAAATACGGTATTCTTCGCTTGACAGGGAATTGTTGGGACGACTATAAAAAGTTCTTATCGACTGACGAACTGCAAAAAATTGAAACGAAAACCAAAAAAAAATCTTTTATTTTTTTTATTTTTTTTTTTTATTATTATTATTTTATTATTTTTATTATTATTTATTTTTTTTTTTTTTTTATTTGGAAACCGAGACATTCCGAAGTAAATAGTTCAAAGACAATTTGCGGTGGACGTTGTTGTTGAATTGGTTGAGTGGTTGTTACACCGGCCACTCGTTACGGCTTCGAAAACTGTTTACAGAGCTAAGCTAAGAAAGAGGACGACAAGGGTAAGCATGAAGATAAAAGAAAATGGAGATGGAAATGAAAAATGTAAAAAAAAAAAAAAAAAAAAAAAAAAAAAAAAAAAAAAAAAAAAAAATAATAATGATATAATAAATAAATAAAAATTAAAATAAATAAAAGGGTAAAAGAAGAGTATTAATAGGCTTTGATTTAAATTACCTTCGCGTCAGAAGCAAAGTCGTTAGCAGCACATTCCTCGAAATGAAATATATATATATATATTCTTTAAATTTTCATTCTGCATGTGTACAGGCTTACATCTATCTCCACATATTCATATATACCAACATATTCAATACGAAATAAGAACGCCCAGTGAAAAAAAGAAAGTAAGAAAGAAAAAACACCCAGTAAAAAGAAAAAGAAGAAGAAGAAGAAGAAGAAGAAGAAGAAGAAGAAGAAGAGAAGAAGAAAAAAGAAAAAGAAGAGGAAAAAGAAGAGAAGAAGAGGAAGAAAGAGAAGAAGAAGAAGAAGAAGAAGAAAGAGAAGAAGAGGAAAGAAGAAGAAGAAGAGAGAAGAAGAATGAAGAAAAAACCTACCTTGCATCCCGATTCCCTTCACAAAAACCACATTGCAAATCTCTCCCAATGCATAATTCATGTATATGGGGCGATGGGCACGAGAAAGAATCTTCGGTCAGATGAGTCCGCATATTCTTCTTCTTCCTCCTCTTTTTCTTCTTTTTCTTCCTCTCCTTTCCTCTTCTCTTTTTCTTCCTCTCCTCCTCCTTCTTCTTCTTCGTCCTCTCTTCCTCCTCCTCTTCTTTTTCGTCCTTCTTCCTCCTTCTTCTCCTCCTCCTCCTTCCTCCTCCTCTTCCTTCTTCGTCCTCCTCTTCCTCCTCTTCTCTTCCTTCTTCGTCTTCTTCTTTTCTGTGTGGATGACCGTTACCAGCTACTGACATCCCTCGCAAAAGAGAGGCATCACAATTCGCCATTTAACTACACGTGAGGTAATTTTGAGCCTGTCTTTCCATCGTTGGGACCTTGTTATAGATTCTTTTGTTTACATCTGATTTTTCTTCTGTATCTTTCACTACAGGAATGTATACAGCGCCCGCAGATGTTAAGTTTGCGTTGATATTCAGTGGAGAATTGACGGTGAATTGTATGTTTGACTTATAATTTTTTTTTTTTTTTTTTTTTTTTTTTTTTTTTTTTTTTACAAATCAGTACTTGGCATGGATTCAATAAGATAGACAAAATAGACATCTATGTGAACCGTTAGCTTCTTTTGTGTCTTCAGCATAACTTTTATGTTGCTGGGTCAGGCCTCATGCACTTCGTTCTTCATGACATTCCATGCGTTTGTTATGCGGTTCGGATGAGGTGAGTTACTGGCCGCTCTAACACATGAATTCCACTCATTTAGAAACTTTCGGAATGTCCCTGACTGGTGGCGTAAATCAACCATGTTTAAGGATTCCGCAAAGTGTGCTTTTTGTGTCACTCTCACACACACACACGCACACACACACACACACAACACACACACACACACGCACACACACACACACACACACACAACACCCACACACACACACACACACACAGCACACACACACACACACACACACACACACACACACAACATAATATATATATGTGTGTATATATATATATATATATATATATATATATATATATATATACATATATATAATATATACACGCATACATACATATATACATATAGGCTATATATATAGGACTATTGCTTGAAATTGCTTCTGAATATATATTTTTTCGAATATCGTAGCAACAAGAAAAAATAATGATAATAAAAAAAAAAAAATAATAATATAATAATAACATACAGCCAATGTTCAAGAGAAGGCAACCTGTAGAGTGAAAAGATTGCAGGCACTTCGAGTATTGCCTTTGATGAATCCGTACCAAGCACCTGAGAATTGTTAGACACTTGACGAAGTGCCTGTTGCTCGAGTCCAAACCCACGAGAGAGAGAGAGAGAGAGAGAGAGAGAGAGAGAGAGAGAGAGAGAGGAGGGAGGCGGAGGGAGGGAGGGAGGGAGGGAGGGAGAGAGAGAGAGAGAGAGGAGAGAGAGAGAGAGAGAGAGAGAGAGAGAGAGAGAGAGAGAGAGAGAGAGAGAGAGAGAGAGAGAGAGAGAGAGAGAGAGAGAGAGAGAGAGAGAGAGAGAAGAGAGAGAGAGAGAGAGAGAGAGAGAGAGAGAGAGAGAGAGAGAGAGAGAGAGAGATAGAGAGAGAGAGAGAGAGAGAGAGAGAGAGAGAGAGAGAGAGAGAGAGAGAGAGAGAGAGAGAAAGAGAAGAGAGAGAGAGAGAGAGAGAGAGAAGAGAGAAGAGAATCAAACGTGCCTGTTATTCGAGTCCAAACCACAGGACGAACGGGAAATGACACAATACAAGGAATGCTACAAGATTTTCCATGAAATTTTGACGTAATTACCAATTCTACATATTTTTCCAAAGCTCATTTTTTTTTATTCCTCTAGCCTTCCGTATCATCCTAACTTAGGAGGAAAATACCATAAAAAGCATTTTTCGACAGCAGAAAAAAACTAAAAAACCATAAAAACATTTTCGACAGCAGACAAAGAAAAGAAAAACAAAAGAAAAACTTGTATTCGGAAACGCTACCACAGACCACTTCTTGGGTCAGTGCGGAATTTCAGGAATCGCCAATACCACTTTGGTATTTCAGACTAGGGTTACTCGCCGCTAAACATACCAGAATAGACCTTTTAGTTATTCCTTCTTCTTCCTATCCTAAATACACCAATGGTAGCGAAGGATCTATCATGTCGATTTAAGCATTCTCATTCAAGGGGTTGGCCTATGACGGGTATTATCAGCTGATCTGGCAAAATAGCGTGACCCGCCCTATTCACACCTGTGCCCAGGGTATGCGGTGTGGTCATATCAATCTTCGGGCTGTTTGCCTGGATTAGGCTGTTTTGTAGAGTATAATACCCTCTCTCTCTCTCTCTCTGTGTGTGTGTGTGTGTATGTCTGTTTGTCTCTCTCTTTCATTCTTTCTTTTATTGCTCTCCTCTCTCTCTCTCTCTCTCTCTCTCTCTTCTCTTTCTTTATTGCTCTCTCTCTCTCTCTCTCTCTCTTTATTGCTTGCTCTCTCTCTTCTCTTTATTGCTGCTTTCTCTCTCTCTATCTATCTCTATCTTCTCTCTTTCTCGCACACACACACTCACACACACACGCACACAACACACACACACAGACCGCACACTCACACACACACACACACACACACACACACACACACACACACACACACACACACACACACTCACACACACACACACACCACACACACACACACACACACACACACACAACACACACACACACATACAATGCCATAGATATTCAAATTGCGGTGTACTAATCACCCTTTTTATTTCATGAATGAGAACTAGTATTCAAATCGTTCCAATGCGTGTTTCCAATCCTTCTCTTTCGTGTATTATGTCCTTATCTCAGCCTACGCCCAAGGTGATGAGTGTGAAAACGCTGAAAAAATGGTTTAATTCAGTGTACCAGCGAAGGCGAGCTAGTTTGTACCTCTGCTTATCTATAGAAATATATATAAAAAAGCGCTAAAGTTAACCAAAAAAAATCGAAATATGGCAACAGGAGAATGTTGCCATTACAATGTATCGCGATGTTTTTACTCTTTTTTCTCCAAAATACCCGCGAAAATCGTATAAAACCTTTACCTCTTCGTGCTTTGGTATCATATTTTCTTACTCTCTTCTTCTCCCTTTATCTTCCAACGTATTTAATATTCTCTCCTCCAGGCATAACCACGAATTGCCCAAACCCTCCTTCGCTGTGGTTAATACCCCGTTACGCGACTCCGCCCCCTTGTCTCTCAGCTGAGCGATCGTCTTCTGTTTCACGAACCTTTCTCGAGCTTATTCACATTCCTTTGCTTCAGAGTTTTGGGGCTGGAAATCGCTATTTTGGCGTGTAATTTTCTTGTTTTTTTATGATTAAAGGATTTTATTGTATTTATTTGTATTTGTATTTTTGAAAATGATTTTGCATTTGTGCCTCTCGATTTTAGTATTTTTGGTTGCCATAAAACGTACGACATAGCAGTACAGCACACACACACACACGCACACACAGCACAACACACACACACGCACACACATCAACACACACTACACACACACACACACACACACACACACACACAACACCACACACACACACGCACACCCCGACACAACACACACACACACACACACACACATCACACACAACACACACACACCACACACACACACACAACACACACACACACACACACACCCACAACCCGCCCCCCCCACCCCGCCACACACAACACATTAGGAATGAACTGCTAATGAGTTTAACAGCACGGTAAACATTCCTCTTCAACCGGGAATTCACGCTAAATATTTTTCTTTAACATTCGATAGTCATCCCTTAAACGACATTTGGAATGAGGCAGATATAGAAAACGCGTATGAAATAACAATAAATAACCTTACGTACCTATTTATTTTAACATAAAAAG
>NW_020871636.1:206969-219469 GCF_003789085.1 Penaeus vannamei | reverse complement strand
TTCCCTTATCCCCTTCTCCTCCTCCTCCCTCTTTCCCCTTCCCCTCCCCCTCCTCTCCCCCCCTCCTCTTCCCCTTCCCTCCTTCTCCCACTCCCTCTCCCCTTCCTCCTCCCTCTTCCCCAGTTCCCATCCCCACGTGTGAATTTACCCGTGGGGATACCGACCCCCCCCCCTCTACTCTTCCTTCTCTCCTTTGGACTCCTTCCTCCTACGCCCCTTGTCTCTCCTCTCTCCACTGAACTCCCCATTCATTCCCCTCCCTCCCTAAACTCCTACTCCCTCCTCCATCCCCATACACCCCTCTCCCTCTATCCCCCAACTAACTTGGACCATAAGACCGAGTTCCGGCAAGACCACGGATAAATCTCGCCCTTAACGACACCCATTGGGATGCCAGTCTCCTCATCTTCCCCCCCTACCCCCCCTATCCCCTACCCCCCCCTTTCCCTAGTATTTAAACCTATCCGCGTTGATTTCATTTATTTGAGTGAAATTACTTGCAATCACACCAACTATGAGCAAGACACCAGGACGGAGAATGGGCATCCCCCGGGAGCTGCTGGTATAGGCGGGTATACCAGACCCGGAAAATATACCCCCCCCCCCCGTGAAGGTATACCGCCGTCATACCGCCCGCGAAGTCCCGAGAACAAGCCTCGGAGGTCCTGAGGGAAGAGTCCCAGATTCCTTCACGGACTCTAAATCAATGACCATGAAAAAAAAACATAATTAAAAATAACAATAATTAGGACGGCTTAATTATGCATCGGATTACCCGAGAGAGACTCCAGTTGAGATGCCGATGGAGGATTTCTTGAGTGAAATTGCAAAATAGCGCATAAAAAGGAAAATATCCTGGTCTTGGCTAATTGGAAATGTGGCGGAGGTACGTACCCGCTGGACAACGTGTCGTGTTTTCTCTCTTTTGATTCTTCCTTCTTCGCTGGCGTGTGTGTGTTTGTGGTGTGTGTGTGTGTGTGTGTGTGTGTGTGTGTGTGTGTGTGTGTGTGTGTGTGTGTGTGTGTGTGTGTGTGTTGTGTGTGTGTGTGTGTGGTGTGTGTATCATATATATACATATACATATACATATACATACATACATACATACATACACACACACACACACACACACACACATTATATATTATATATATATATTTATATATATTATAAAATTATATATATTATATATCATAAACATATAATTATATAACGGGTTCCCCCCCCCTCTGTTTGTTTTCTGTCTGTCTGTCTGTCTGTCTGTCTGTCTGTCTTCGTCTCTCTCTCTCTCTCACACACACACACACACCACACACCACACACACACACACACACACACACACACCACACACACACACAATATATATATAATATATATATATATATATATATATATATAAATATACATATATATATACATATATATATATACATATATACATATATACACACACATACATCCCACTCTATTTCTCCCTCCCCCCCCCTCGCCATCAATCTCCGCCCCCCCCCCTCCCTCTCCCGGACAAAACACGCCACCAACAACTGACGTGAAAAAATGTCGACAAAAATCATGACGAATCCCTTTCAAGTCCTCATGGCTGCAGCCGCTACGCAAGATATATTAGCATACTCGATTATACTGACATACCCACACATGTCTCTGCCAGCCGGGGCTCTCCGCCTCGACCTCCGGCCCACGTACCTGTAACACAAGACAGTCGCGTTAACACAAGGCGTGCGCTGGCGGTGGGATGCGAAATACATGGAAGGAGAAATGTGAAATACAAAAAAAAAAGAGAAATACAAAGAAAAAAACAATACGAAGAAAAAAGAAATGCGAAATACAAAGAAGGAGAATTGCGAAATACAAAGATAAATAAATACGGAATGCAAAGAAAGAGAATTGTGAAACACAGAGATAAATAAATGGGAAATACAAAGAAAAAGAAAAAGAAATACAAAGATAAAGAAATACGGAATGCAAAGAAGAAGAAATGAGAAATACAAAGAAGGAGAATTGCGAAATACAAAGATAAATAAATACGGAATACAAAGAAAAAGAAAATACGAAATACAAAAAAAGGAAATATGAAATACAAAGAAAATGAAATATGGAATACAAAGACAGAGAAATACGAAATACAAATAAAAATAAATACGAAATACAAAGAAAGAGAATTGCGAAACACAAAGATAAATAAACACGGAATATAAAGAAAAAGAAATACGAAATACAACGAAAGAGAATGCGAAACACAAAGAAAATAAAAACGGAATACAACGAAAAGAGAAATGCCACAATACAAAGAAAAAAATGCGAAATACAACGAAAAAGAACTGGGTGAATATATTTCAATATGATGCGAATTCAGAGGAACATTTATATTACATGTCTACGTGAAATGTGAAACGATGTAAGGATTAAATATCGTGTTCATGCCAAGCTATTTACAATCTAAATTATATATATATATATATATATATATATATATATTATATATAATATAATATATTATATAATATATAATTATATATATATATATATATATATTTTGTTTTTTTTTTTTTTTTCATTCATTTTCTTCTTTGGATATTTTCACAAATAGCTCTTATGAAAGACTGGAGATTTTTGTTTTGTCACAAAAGATATAATATATACATACATATATACATATAATATATATATATATATATTATATTATATATATATATATAGATAGATAGATAGATATAGATATATACACAAATACAACAAATAGACAAATAATTAATTAGATACATCACACATACAAATGTAAGCAACAAGCAGCAACAGAGAATCTATTCGGTCATGGAAAGATCACAAACATCAGGCTACACAGATGGACATACAGACAGACAGACAGAAAAGAGGAACATAAAACAAAAAAAGGAAGCAAAACACCTCTTTCCTTTCTCTCCCTTTTTCCCTTCTTTCCCCTTCCTCTATTCTCCACCCCTCTCACCATTTCCTTCCTTCTACTTACTCTATACGTATATTTCATCCACCGACGCCCACCCTCCCGCCCACCCTCCCGAAGCATACGGGTGGGCCTCACGACGTAGTTTAAGCCCCCCCCCCCCCTTTAACCCCCTAAAAGGAAGGGGCACAAAGGGGGGATAAGGGTAGGAGTACAAGGCTAGAGAAAGGGGTGTGAATCGGGATAAGGAAGGGGGTATAAGGGTATAAGGATGAGGGTATGGGGCATGGGGTAAATTCAAGGTAAGAGGGTGGCTAAAGGAAATGAGAATAGGTGTAAATGGGGATAAGTGTAGATAAGCTGACTGGGAGGGGAGGGGGGGGGGTAAGCGAGGGAGTAGGGGAGGGGTAGGGGAGGGGGGGTAGCGGGGAGTAGGGGAGGGTGAGGGAGAGGGGGAGGGGGGTTCTTCGCGACGGGGGGTGACAGTTCCTCCTGGACCACCTGTCTCCGCCGTATGAAAAGCCTCCAAGATACTTTTAAAATCTCTTTTAGCGGAGGCCTCGGCGGGGAGACTGCCTGGGTGGTGGTGGGTGGGTGGGTGGGGGGGGAGGAAGGCAAGAATATGAAAAGTGTGAGGGAAGGGACATGGCGAGCGAAAGGGAGAAGTAAGGGAGGAAAATAAGAGGGGGGGAGATAAAATGAAATGAGATAGAGACATAGATAGAATGAGAGGGAGAGAGAGAGAGAGAGGAGAGAGAGAGAGGAGAGAGAGAGAGAGAGAGAGAGAGAGAGAGAGAGAGAGAGAGAGAGAGAGAGAGAAGAGAGAGAGAGAGAGAGAGAGAGAGAGAGAGAGAGAGCGAGAGAGCGAAAAAGAAAGAGAGAGAGAGAGGAAGAGGGAAAGAGAGAGAGAGAGAGAGAGAGAGAAGATACAAAGTAAACCAACACGCGCCAAATATTTGTATGGCAATTTTCACGAGGAAAGCGAAAACTATAAATATTTCTCCACCGTTGAATACCTACTCTCGTGCCCCATTATCAGCTGGCAACAGAACCGCAAAACCAGCCCGATAATCGCTTTCAATTCCTAATAATTACAATACCAACCAATTAAATAAAAGCACACACACCTGTAAAACGTCCACAGTACACGTACACGTAAAACGTCCACAGATACACGTACACACACACTTGTAAAACGTCCATACACGTACACACACACACAAAACGTCCACAGATACACGTACACACACACCTGTAAAACGTCCACAGATACACGTACACACGCACACCGTAGTACACAGTCCCAGTGTCATACAAATACCGTGCCACCCGACGAACACGCACAAAAAATGTCGAGATGTCTTAATCTGGGATTGGTCTTGGCACTTCCTCTCACCGCCTCGATCTCCGGGGGTAGGGGAGGGGGGGAGGAGAGAGGGGAAGCGGAGGAGAGAGAAAGGGGATAAGGGAAGAGGAGAGGAGAGAGGGGATAGAGTGGGAGACGTAAGAGAGGAGGGGATAGAGGTAGGAGAGGAGAGGAGAGGGGATAGAGGTGAGAGAGGAGAGGAGAGGGGATAAAGGAGAAGAGGTAAGAGGAGGGAGGGGAGAGAGGGAAGAGGGTACCCATGCTCAAGATGAGGAGAAGAGGCCCATACCCAGGGTTGTGAGATGAGAGGGGTTTCTCGCTCTCTCGCTCTCGATTCGCGTCTAATTCTTATCCTAGCTCTTTGCCTCTTCTTTATTTTCTGCCTTCTCTCTCTCGCTCTATTTCTTGCCTTCTCTTTCTCCTCCATCTTCGCTCTTTCCTTCTCTCTTTCCCTCATCCCTCCCCCCTTCCTCCCCTTCACTATCCCCTTCTCTCTCTCTCTCATAACCTCTCTACCTCTCCTTTACCCTCCCTCTCTCTCCTACCAACCACACCTAACACACAGTTCCACAAACATAAACACCGACGCACGCACACAAAGGAGACCTCCATTACGCCATCACTCCTCCACTCCCTCTCCCTCCCCTCCCTCCTCCCCTTCCCCTCTCCTTCCCTCCCTCCCTCCCTCCCTCCCCCCGCTCCTGACCTCCCCTACGGTACCGGTAATGAAGCGATAAGATCAATCTTGTGTCGTCATTAGCAATGCAAAGTGGACAGGTAAGTGCATCTTAAGCTACGTTTCACCTCACAGCCTCGCCACGGGGAGAGTAGAAAGGGAGGGAGGGGAGGGAGGGACGAGGGAGGGGGAGGAAGAAGGAGGAGGAGGGAGGATGGTGGGAGGGGAGAAGGAGGATGGTGGGAGTGTGAAGTAGAGGGGAGGGGGAGGAGGGAGGAGGGAGGATGGTGGGAGGGAGGGCAAGGACGAGGGAGAGAGGGAGGGAGGGAGGGTGGGTGGGAGGGCTAGATGAACTTATGGAACCTCCCACGACGGGTCGGGATAGGCCTAGGCAGGGCAGATGGGTCAATCACGGAGCATGTCAGGCCTACCTAGGGGGAGGGGGGTGCCCATGGAGGGGGTTTCGCGATTCTCGAGGTTTAAGAAGCTTAGGGTTTGTTCTCTCTCCATACTTTATGTTCTGATTCATATTATCGTAAAATAATTCGCTCTCATTACTGGTTCTCTCAAGACTAAAATTGTTACGAAAAAAAAACACATTGTCCTCTGTACCACCAAACAGAACCAAAACACAAGCACACACACAAACATTAATAAAACAAAACAACTATAAGGAACCAGACGAATAAATAAATAAATATATAATCCCATTAGATAACCATCACCAACACACCGAGGCCAAAATCCTCTCCAGATTTCCACGAGAATCATCACCACCCAAGCGGGTCTCCTCCTCTTCCTTCTTATCATCATCACCTCCTTCTCCTCCTCCCTTCTCATCGTCATCATCATCTTTTCCTTCTCCTCTAACCTTCTGCTTCTCCTTTTCCTCTTCCTCATCTTCTCCTCCTCCTTATCTTCTCCTTCTCCTCCTCCCTTATCTTTCTCCTTCTCCTCCCCCTCATCTTCTCCTTCTCCTCCTCTCTTCTTCTCCTCCTCTACATCATCATCATCCTTTCCTTGGGTCACCATTAGAGGCCGCCAGACTGTGAAGGAAAGGGAGAAGAGAGCGAAGGTAAGGCGATGAGAAGAGGAAGGAAGACAGGGTCAAGGAAGAGGGAAGGAAAGAGGGTCAAAGAAGAGGGAAGAAAGAGGAGAAGAGGGAAGGAAAGAGAGGGTCAAAGAAGGAAAAGAAGATGAAGAAAAAGAAAAGACGAAAACAAGAACCATCCCCGATAAAAAGCCGACCCTCCAGAACCACATCGAACCCCCCCCCCCCCCCCGCGCAAGAAGAGCTTCGCAGAAACTCGCATCCTCCAGCAGGATCAGCTGGCTGCTCGACGACCAAGGAAAGGAGCTCCTCTACAAGGCTTCACCGCCACCGGAATCCTCGTTTCTTTCCCGAGGACGACGACCAAACGCCACACACCTCGGTATTCCTCGACAAAATACAAGAAAGACCGAAGAGGATCATCAGAGACAGGACACCAGACCTCCCACAAGACCTAGACAGCCTTCAACACCGCAGAGACGTAGCTGGCTTGACGACGATGCCCCGCATTCATCGCCGAGAAGCCCCTCACTTGCAACCAAGGAGTCTGCCAGGAAGAAGAGCTGTGGAAGAAGCACCTGCAGCGCTGGAGGAGCCTCGTTGTTGCACAGCACACGACCAGCGACAGTTTCTCTCAGATACGGAAAGTTGAGTTCATTCGTATTTTTGATGTAGCTTACTCCTTACAAAGTTCCAAATGTAAAGTACATGTAAAATACAGGCTTGACTTTAAGATAGGAATCACTAATAAAAGCCTTTAGTCGAGAAAAAAAATTCAGTATGACCATAACGTCTAAAATGTGAATTATGTATGTTTTCAATAAAGCATAAAAAAGACGAAGAAGAAAGGAAGGAGAAGGAGAAGAGAGAGAAGAGAGAGAGAAGAGAGAGAGAGAGAGAGAGAGAGAGAGAGAGAGAGAGAGAGAGAGGAGAGAGAGAGAGAGAGAGAGAGAGAGAGAGAGAGAGAGAGAGAGAGAGCGCCCATAGGAAAGAATGAGGGAACGGCCAAGCATGTTTAGTGAGGAGAGGGAATGAAGAGGGACGCGTAGGATGCGCCTACATAGCTATCCTCTTTGTCCCTTTTCTTTCGTCCCTCCCTCCCCTTCTCCCTTCTTTAACCGCCCCCCTCTCGTTCCTCTACCCCCCCCCTCCTTCCTTCTCTCCCTTTCCTCCTCCCTCCTTTTCTTCTTCTCTTTCTTTCCATCCCTCTGTTCCTCCCTTCTTCTCCCGCTCCTTTCTTCTCCTTATTACCCCCATAATTCTCGTTCTTTCCCATCCCTCTCCCTCCCCTCCCTTCCTTCCATCCTTCTCCCTTCCCATCCCTCTCCCTCTCCTTCCCATCCCTCTCCTCCCTCCCCCTTCCCCCATCCCTCTCCCTTCCTACCCCCTTCCTTCCCATCCCTCTCCCTACCCTTCCCTCCCAACCCCCCCTCCCTTCCTCCCCATCCCTCTCCTCCCTTTCTCCCCCTTTCTCCTTTCCCTACACTTGTTGTTGATCGCCCCCCATTACGCGCACCAACTCGGCGATCGCTCTTCCTCGACAGCAAGTATGGGAGGCTGGAACGAGGCGACCCTTTGTTGCAAATTTCTCTCCTCTTCTCCATCTTCGCATCTTCGCTTTCTTTTCTCTTCATTTTTCTTTCTTTTTCTTTTCTTCCATCTTCGCTTTCTTCTCTTCTCTCTCGATTTTTTTTCTTTTTCTTTTTCTTTTTTCGGTTATCTGTGTTTTGATTCGTCTTGTTTCTTCCCCTTTTTCTCTCTCTTTGTTATGTTTTGATTTTTTCCTTCCTTCTCTTCTCTGCGTTTTTCTTTTCTTCGTTATCTGTATTTTGATTCTTCTTTTTCTTATCTTTCTTCTTTTTTTTTTTGCTTTGTTAACTGTGTTTTGATTCGTCTTTTCTTTCTTCTTTTCTCTGTATTTCTTATTCCCTTCATTCCTATTAGTTTTATTTCCCCTTCTTTCCGCGTTTGATTAATCTGATCTCTTTTCTTTATCTATTTCCTTTATTTTCTCTCATTTTTGCTTTTCGTTTTCTTCTCTTCTTTCCTCGTCGGCAGTATCAATCCAGTTATTCTTACTTCTCTATGTACTCCCTCCTTCTCCTCTCTCTCCCTTTGCCCCTAATATTACTTCTCATTGCTTTCTTCCTCCATTTGTTTCCTTATTTCACTTTTTTCCTTCATTCCTCCTTTCTTATCTGCCCCTATTATTTTTTTTTTCTCCTGTATTTTTAGCTTTATTGCAAACACCTTAAAAAGTCTTCACATTACGACGCTAACGACAGGACAGCCACTAAGACCTAAGCTATACTATCCACATTAATATATTTTATCTGCATCGGAGACCCAAGGTTTATCAAGGTTTAAAAACTCCAACCTAAATATTTTTCCCTCTCCCTTTCTCTCTTTTAAATATTTTCTTTCTTAGTTTCCTCTTTTATTTTTTTTTCTCTAATCTCTCTCTCTCTCGGTCCTCTTCTCTCTCTCTCTCTCTCTTTCTCTCCCCCCTTTCTGAACCACTAACCCACCCCTTTCATTTCCCTAATTTCCTTCTTCGTGTCTTTATTAACTTTCGTTCATTTTCTCCTTTGCTCCGCGTTTATTTCATTCCTTATCATCTTGCCTTATTTCTCATTTATTGCATTCATCCAATACCATAAGCTCTCGTCCTCATCACCCCTGACCCTACAATTACCTCTCCACCCTGGCGTAAATAAAAAAAACGAATTTGAAAAGACGGTCACATCGCAACAAACTTGATTCATTACAACTTAAAACCCCAGCACATTAGCATCCTTTGACGGAACACGTGTATCCTTTTTATGGGGATTTGCCAGGACTGCCTGTATGCCACTACAATATTAGCAGACCGGCGCAACTTCGACAGTTCCCTTTTCTACGTCTCCACCAGCAGTCTCAGTAACCACTCTTTCTCGTGATCTCTCTATCTCATCTCACAATCCGAGGCGATAGTCACTCTATGCCCTTCCTTTTCTCGTTTCTCTTCTTTCTCTTTTTTTCATTATTTCCTGTGTCATTATTTCGCCCCACCTAGATAGCACTTCCCCTCTTCAGGCCTATCCCTTCCTAAATCTTCCCGCACAGTCCTCTCCTAGATTTCTACTTTACACCGCGCGTTTCACTGTAATCACATAAATTTCCTCTTTCTACATTTCTTCTCTACCAGAGATATCCCCTATTCCACTACTCTACCATTTTACTCTCTATATATAAACACGCTCAGTTTCTTAACATTCCGCTCTTATTTGTTTGCGACTCCCCTGCCCTCCCTAATGATCCCATTTCCGCACAATAACTCCGGCTCGCCCACACAACGACGATCCTATCTACTCTATTCCCCCCTAACCCCACTAAATGCCACCCTACTAAACTACTTCACTCACACAATACACCACAAATTGCCACCCCCACAACGCAACCCCACACCGCACACACACACACCTACACCACGCCCACACATATACCACCCAGTCCACCTCCACTCCCCAACCCCAAACCACCCCCACACCCATACATCTCACCACACACCCCACTACCCACCTCCACATCCCCATACCCCCAATACATACCGCCCCACCTCGCCACACACACTTCCCACCACAGCGCATGCAGCCGCACACACTCTACACAGCAAACACACGACCACCTCATCACACATGCCCGCCGCACACCACCAGGTACTGGAAAAAGTTCCGACTATTGAAATAAAACACGTTGGACATTTACCCTTCCGTTTGTTTCTTTTCTCTCTTCTCTTCTTCTCTATCTTATGGCATTTATTTTATCTACATGCTTTACGCAAAGTTAAAAGAGGGAGCTTCTTTAACAAGGATATAATCGCGAACTCTTGAAGCTTCTCCGTTCAACGCCCGCCGATTATAGTAATAAAACACAATGAGGATTGAGGATGTATTAAGGAAATATAGATAAATAATACTAACTAAACCTCTATTTACACATATACTGCCATCTAATATGTCGATAGCGATAGTGAGATAATGTTGTAGTATGAACGCTTTCCGAGTCCTATATAGTCCCACGTTGAATTAATACTATCTAGTCCTGGAGTAAAATGAATGACTCTTCAGCATCGCATGAATTAATTAAATAATACTGATGAATGGCCATAATAATCTACAGATGACCAATGATAATGGGCAATTTATGATAATACATAGATCAAGGGATAGTTGATTAACATGGACCTACCGTAACTGCACTATGAGAGCGAGAGTGTAACTAGATAAGACAATACAATGATATCTGCGTAAATAATGCGCCAATCGATGAATATTTAATCTTAGCATCGATATTAATCTAACATATCTTTTAACGAACAACTCCCACGTGACAATAATACCATAAACATTATTCATCTGAGAGTGAAATATGATAATGATAATATACATGACAGAATTGTATCGCATGATAATGATGGCGCGCGAACTAATATGAGCATTCAATATCAATAACAAACATACAAGATCAATGGATAAATGTGATTGATAACGAAGATAGTGATGACTGTGCTGATCCAACCCAGTAATATGCCGCCCGAATATCAATGAAATCATCGAATAATAATAATGAAAATCCCAATACATAACAACCCAATATTAAAAAACAAATCAAAACAATTCAAAAAAACAACCGAAGACATGAAATTGATACATTAACACATCCCGCATGATGTAGAGTGAAAATAAACAATATGAAAACTAAATAGCTCTCTAGAAACTGATGAGATCCACTCGCCTTGAGATGTATTAATGACGGATAAAAACAATGAGAGCTATATCAAGAGTGCATAGACACACACACAACACCGTACATACTGGCAATAATCTGAAAGACAACCCTTCAACATGATAATTAAAGTGCATGATGATAATGATTATTGAATTAAGTAGATACAACGTGCTTAAATGAAGGTTGTGGTAACGATCTCTACACAGCGAATGCCCGAGAACAGGCTAAGCCGGCCCCCGACTACACACATCTGCCACACAAGATAAATCTCGCGCCGACTGTACATAAAACTTTACGAGCCTTTTTTCTCTCGGATTTTTGCTATTCCAAAGGTCATCAAAGAGCGATTATAATTAAGAGCGGCCGGGAGGGGGCACGGGGCAGGCTGGCCTCGGGCACCAGACGCCGTGACGCCGTGGGGAGCGACGTCGGCCTGTCAGCCTAGGATTGGCCGAGGGCGCCGCGGCCCGACGAGGCGATTGGCCCGCACGCGCGCCGCAATGGCTCGCCGATAGCCCGCCGCGATAAGCGTGGCACCTGAGAGACATTAAGATAAAAATGTAAACGAGGCGTCACCTCATGAATTAGCACGGCATCAACGCCCGAGTCGTGTCTGGGCTACTTGCACGGTTGCAGAAGCTGATAGTCTGCAATCAAATTAGCCGCAACACGCAACGGGATCCTGCAGGACGCTCGCTCGCCGGCAACCCCCCCCCCCCGTAACGAGCCAACGAGCGCAATGTTCGCCAAACGCCGAATGGCCAATTAATACCCGCAAACACCCTCGTTCTATTCATACGCCCGGGTCAGGAACGACCAAAACGACGCCACTACTTCTTCGCCTTATCTCTCTCACCAACAACACAACACCCAACCCTCTCTCCCCCCCCACCCCACCCCCCCCTTCCCTCCTCCCCCACCCACCACCCCCAAAAAAAATGCCCAAAGCACTGCTAAACGAGATCTTAAAATTCCTATCATCGCGGAGCATGTTCTCCGCCGAAGACACCCTCTTCTCGCCCATCTCAGCGAAGGGAGAAAGTCATCTATCCCCCGTCGATAAATTTCACCTCGCACCCTTTCATCTCCTCGCCCACAAAGGCGCGGGCTGATACAATACGGCAGTCGGCTGCACTAATATAAATTAAGCCGACCGGGCTTCGCGCACCTCTATGGCCGCGCCATATCGGGCTCCTCATAATGCAGAGGCGGCGAGGGGCGTGGGGAGGGAGTGGGGAGAGGGAGAGGAGAGTGGAGAGGGGGAGTGGGAGGGAGAGTGGGGAGGGAGTGGGAGAGGGGAGAGGAGAAAGGGAGGGAGTGGGGAGAGGGGAGGGAGGGAGTGGGGATGGGGAGAGGAGAAAGGGAGGGAGTGGGGAGAGGGGGAGGGAGGGAGTGGGGGAGGGGAAGGAGAAAGGGAGGGAGAGGGGAGAGGGGAGAGGGAGGGAGTGGGGAGAGGGGAGAGGGAGGGAGGGGGGGAGGGGAGAGGGAGTGGGGGAGAAGAGGGAGAGGGAGGGAGTGGGGGAGGGGAGAGGGAAAGGGAGGTGGAGAGGAGAAAGGGAGGGATGGGAGTGGGGAGAGGGAAAGGGAGGAGGGAGTGGGGGATGGGGAGAGGGGAGAGAGTGGGGAAAGGGGAGAGGGAGAGAGTGGGGAGAGGGGAGAGGAGGGAGAGGGAGTGGGGAGAGGGGAGAGGGGGAG
>NW_020871636.1:196969-199469 GCF_003789085.1 Penaeus vannamei | reverse complement strand
CCCGCCGATATTTATGCAGAACTCCGGTAATCGTATTTGCATGCCGATCCTGCGAGGGCGTCCCCGGCCGGAGTCAGCGCCGCGCCCGCGAAAGACGGCGCCTCGGCAGGAGAACTTCCGGCGTTATGTCTCAATGGGCCCGGGAAGGGGGGGGGGAGGGGAGGGGGGGGGGAGAATAAGAAGAGAGGGGGGTGGGTGGGAAGAGGGGAAGGGAGGGAGAATAAGAAGGGAGGGGGGGAGAGGGGGAGAGAAAGATAGAGGGGGGAAAGAGGGGAGGAGACGTTGGAAGATGGAAGGGGAGGGAGGATAAGAGGGGATGAGAGTTGGGAAGAGGGAATGCGAAGGAGAGAGAAGAGAGAAGAAGAAAGGGGGATAAGATGGAAGGAGAGGGTGAGAGGTATTTCTTCTACACTTTGCATAACAAAAAAAATAATGGTTAAAAAATCTGGGCACAATCACATTCTTTTTTTATTCATTCGGATATATTTGGAAATTATAATGGGAAAAACCTGGAAGGAATTGCCTTATTAAATTAAGTTATTTAAACTAGATTAAAAAAAAAATAATAATGGAGGGAAAAGATGGTGCTTCTTTCATTTTCTTATCTATTCGTCTTGAAGGAAAGATAATCCAGATTTATTACATTTTTTTCGATGGAATTCCTAGTTTCCTAGTCAAATCTATTTATCTATTTTCCATTTACCTTATATTTCCGTCTTCGTATCTCTTTCCCCGTCTCCCTCCCTCTCCCATTCGTAACTTAATCTCCTCCTCCTGCAGTTCTAAATATTCACTCTCTCTTCTTCCCCTTTCTTATCATCGTTTTTATCTCTACCATTTTACGTCTTTTCTCGAGCTCCTTCGGTCTCCAGTATCTCTCTCTCTCTCTCTCTTTCTCTCTCTTCTCTATCTTCTCTATCCTCTTTTCCTTTTTTATCCCCTCCTCTCTCCCTTCACCTTCTCTCTCCTTCCCCTTCCCTCTTCCTCTTCCTCACCCACTCCTCCTTCTCCCTGGTCCCACTTCCCATCTCTTCTCTCTCGTCTCTCCTTTCCCTTCTTCCCTCCTCCCCTCCTCTCTCCCTCCCCCCTCTCCCTCTCTCCTCTCTCCTCCCTCCCCCCCTCTCTCCTCTCTCCTCTCCTTCTCTCTCTCCCCCTCCCTCTTGCTCTCCCCCCCTCTCTTCTCTCTCCTCTCTCTCTCTCGTTACTCTCTTCACCCGCTCCCCTTTTTTCCCCTCTATCATTAAAGGGTAGATAAGTTTGTCGGCCGGTGGGTGAGCTTTGGCGGTCGCTAGAACGGGTTGATGTTTATAGCATGTGAAGCCCGTCGGCAGCTCTGTGATGGGGGGGTGGGGGTGGGGGATGGGGGGGGAGTACATGATGTGAGAATCTTTTTTTTTTTTTTTCTTTTCGTTCTGTATCTTTCTTCTTCTTCTTTATTTTGTTTCATTTTCTTCTTTCTCTTTTTTTCTCTATCTTCTATCTTTTTTTAATCTTCTTATTATACTCTAATTGTTTTCCATCTACCTTTATGTTTCCTTTTATCCACCCGCTTCTGTCATTTCCTTTAATTCTTTCAATCCCTTTCATATTACTTATCCTCTATTTCATATTATCCTTTTGTCTTTCCCTCCCTCATCTTTCATATGTTTCTACATTCTCTCTGTCTGTCAGTCTCTCTCCCTCACTAACTCACACTCTCTCTCTCCCTCTTCCCTCTCCTTTCCTCCATCCCTCTCCTTCTCCCTCTCACTCTCCCTTCCTTTCCCATCCTCTCTTTCCCCTCTCCCTCTACATATCTCTCCCCTCTTCCATCCCTCTTCTCCCTTCTCATCCCTCTCCTCTCCTCTCCCTCCTCCTCTCCCTTCCTTCTCTCCCTCTCCTTCTCCCTCTCCCTCTCTCCCTTCCTTCTCTCCCTCTCCGTCTCGCTCCCCGCACAGCTTTGTGATCTGTCCAAACTATTATCCTTTTTCTAGCCATTAATCTTGGCCAAGGCGTCTTTCCGACACTCTTGTATTAACATGCAGAGCAACAGATCTATTTTTCCTTCGCATTGCTCTCTCCTCGTCTTGATAATTCTATTTTGTTTACTGTGCGTGCGTGTGTGTGTGTTTTTTTGTGTGTGTGTTTGTTTGGGTGTGGGTGTTTGTGTTTGTTTGTGTGTGTGTGTGTTGTGTTTGTGTGTGTTGTTGTGTGTGTGTGTGTGTGTGTGTGTGTGTGTGTGTGTGTGTGTGTGTGTGTGTATGTGTGTGTGTGTGTGTGTGTGTGTTTGTGTTGTGGTGTGTGTGTGTGTGTGTGTGTGTGTGTGTGTGTGTGTGTGTGTGTGTGTGTGTGTGTTGTGTGTGTGTGTGTGTGTGTGTGTGTGTGTGTGTTGTGTGGTTGTGTTGTGTGTTGTGTGTGCTGTGTGGTGTGTGTGTTTGTGTGTGTGTGTGCTGTTGTTGTGTGTGTGTGGTGTGTGTGTGTGTGTGTGTGTGTGTGTGTCTTATTCGTGATTAATGGTGTG
>NW_020871636.1:181722-194192 GCF_003789085.1 Penaeus vannamei | reverse complement strand
GAAGGAGGAGGGGGGAAGAGGAGGGAGGGGAGGAGGAGGAGAGGAGGAGGAGGAGAGGGAAGGAGGAGGAGGATGAAGGAGGATGAGGTGGGAGGGGAGGAGGGGGAGGGGAGAGGAGGAAGGAGGGGGAGGAGGGGAGGGGGGAGGAGAGACGTGTCTCGCTTCATCACAATGTTCATCACACGTCGCGGTGATGATCTCTCTCTCTTCCTCTCTCCCTCTTCTTTTCTCTTTTCTCTTTCTCTTTCTTTTTTTTCTCTCTTTCTCCTCTTTTTTTTCTTCTCCTTTTTTGTTTTTTTCTGTTTGTTCCTTCTTTTCTCCTCTTTTCTCTCCTTTCATCTTTTTTTCTTCTATCTCTTCTTCTTCACTCTCTCTTCTCTCTCTCTTCTTCTTCCCTCCCACTCCTTCACAACTAATTAACGCCTTCTTCCCCGCCTTCTTCTCCCCCAATTTTGCACCCAAGACTCCCTCTTCCCTCTTCCTCTTTCTAAACCCTAACTTATCACTTATCAACTCCCTCTTCGTCCTTATCACCCTCTACCCTCCACTAACCCCACGCCTCCCCCTCATCCTCCACCCAAGCCCAATCTCTCTCCCTCCCCCTCCATCCTCCCTCCCCTCTCCCCTTATCCCCTACATCCCCTTCATGCCCCTCCTTTCCACCCCACAATCCCACTCCCCCCTTACACCCACACACCCTAACGCCACCCCTCCCACGCATCCTCCCCTCTCCCCAACCTTCCCACTCCAATCCTCCTCCCTCCTCTCCCTCCTTCCACCACACAGCCCTCCCCTGCTTTCACTCCTCCCCCTCTTCCTGCCCAACCCCTACCCCACCCCACACCCCCATCTGCTTCCACCCCCTCACTCCCTCCCTCGCTGACAATACCTGGCAGTTACGTAAGGCGACGTCACAACCCGTCCCTCGAGTCCTACGTGTTAATTCCATTACGAAGCGACAGTCACGCTAATCTATTCTGATTTACCTTTTTTTTTTATTCTCGCGATGCAGGCTGGCCGAGAAAAAAAGGGGGTTAAAAAGCGTGCAAGAATGCGCCAAAGGACACGTGCACTGTGTTGAGTGGGCGGGCGGGCGAGTGAACGAGTGTGTGAGTGAGTGTGGAAGCGAGGGAGTGTGTGAGCGAGAGAGTGAGAAAGTGAGTGAGTGAAGAAGCGAGAAAGTGAACGAGTGAGTGAATGAGGAAGCGAGAGAGTGAGTGAGTGAACGAGAAAGTGAGTGAGTGAGTGAACGAGAATGAGAGTGAGTGAGTGAATGAACGAGAAAGTGAACGAGTGAGTGAATGAGCAAGCGAAAGAGTGAATGGGAGTGAATGATCAAGCGAGTGAGAGTGAATGTACGAGAAAATGAACAAGTGAGTGAGTGAACGAGAAAGTGAGATAGCGAATGAGTTGAGCAATGAGTGAATGTGGTGAGTAATTGAATGAAAGAACCAAGTGCTTGTGAATGCGTAAGGAAATACCCACAGAAACAAATAACTGACCCCCTCCCCCCTTAAACCTCGAACCTACATACATGCAAATCTCCGAAACCCACCCCCCACCCCTGCCCCCCAACCGCCCCACCCCCTCACAACGCCCGTCTCAAACAACTCAATCCACAAAACTCAAATATCTCCCTGACAAACAGACGCGAACAACCACAACTGCCGATTTTCCAGCCCAAGGTCGCCGACACGCAATAACGGCCGACTCACCGACTCGCCGACTCACCGGCGTCACCTGGTTAATGCCAATAACATTCAAATTCACCGATATTAACCTTCGATTCCAGGGAGAGGCGAGAGGAGGCGAGCGAGCCGTCTGTTTTTTTCCCCGCCGCTTGTTGATTGGAAATGACAAAAATCCCTCCCCGCCCCCCGCCCCCTCCCCTTTTGGGTTCATGGGACTTTTTTTATCTTTTCGCCGCCCGCGCGCGAAGCCCCCGCCGCCCCGCTTGAGGGAGGGAAGGAAGGGGAGAGTAAGGGAGGGAGGTGATAGGGGAGGGAAGGAGGGAGGGAGGGGAGATGGGGGGGGGGAAAGAGTGTGAATAATAAGTAGAGGTTAAAGAGAGGAGAGAGGGAGAGGGACGAGGGAAGGAGAGAGAGAGAGAGAAGAGAGGAGAGAGAGAGAGTTAGAGAGAGAGAGAGCAGTGAGAGAGAGAGAGAAGGATGAGAGAGAAGGGGGGGGGGGGGGGGGGGAGGGAGAGAGGGAGGGGGGAGAGTGGGAAAAGAGAGGAGAGAGAGAAAGAGTAGAGAGAGAGAGAGGGGGGGGAGGGAGCAGAGGGAGGGGGAGAGTGGAAAAAGAGACGTAAGAGAGAGAGAGAGAGGAGAGAGATGGGGGGGTGAATAGGGAAGGGAATAGGAGAGAGGGGAGGAAGAGGGAGAGAGAGAGAGGGAGGTGAGAGAGAGAGAGAGGAGAGAGAGAGAGAGAGAGAGAGGAGAGAGGTAGAGAGAGAGAGAGAGAGAGAGAGAGAGGAGAGAGAGGATAGAGGGAGATGGAGAAGAGAGAGATGGAGGAGAGAGAGAGAGAAGAGAGAGAGAGAGAGAAGAGAGAGAGGAGAAAGAGAGAGAGAGAGTTCTAAAGGGAGATCAAGTTTCCATTTGGTTAGTATAAGAAAACACCTTTGTATCCCCGCTTGGGCGCCGCACCTGGCAACACTTGAGATTAAAACTGAGAGAGAGGAGAGAGAGAGAGTAGGACGAGAGAGAGAGAGAGAGAGGAGAGAGAGAGAGAACGAGAGCGCGAGACTGAGAGATGAGAGAGAGAGAGCAGAGAAAGGAAAGAAAAGTAGATAAGAGAAAAGAGAAAGGAGATAGAGAGAGGAGAAAGTATAATAGAAAGAGATGAGAGAGAGGAAAGACAAAGGGAAGAGAGAGAGAGAAAAGAGTAAAGAAGGAACAGAGAATGAGTAAGAAAAATGGAGACCTCCATTTTGCACGAGTTCGAACAGATAATATATATTAACAAAAACGCCATCCAAAGGCAATTAATTGATACAGTATGTAAAAATAGGGAGAAGGGAGAGAGAGAGAAGAGAGAGAGAGGAAGAGAGAGAGAGGAGAGAGAGAGAGAGAGAGAGAGAGAGAGAGAGAGAGAGAGAGAGAGCAGAGTAGAAATGAGTAGGGTGTAATGATGAGGAGAGGCGGGAGAGGGAGTTTGGGGGATGGGGTAGGAAGGTAAGGGGAGGGGTTAATGGAGGAGGGGAATATGTTAAGAGAGGGTTGGGGAGGTATTGAAGGGTCAGGGATAAGGGCGAGGGTAATGGAAGGTAATGAGGGGTATTGGGCATAAGGGAGAAGGGATTAATAAGTGGGTAAGGGAAGGGAAGGAAAAGGGTGCAAGGGGGTGGTGGGAGGGGAGGGGAGGGGAGGGGAGGAAAAGGGTGCAAGGGGGTGGTGGGAGGGAGGGGATAGGGAGAAGAGGGGAGGATACGTGTGCAAAGGGAGTGGGGGTTGTAAGGTAAAGGGGCAAGAGGGGAGGGCAAGAGGGCAATTGAATCGAGTGTGCTTCATAAAGTCTGGGAAATACGACCCCTTGGGAGACGCGCTCCCTCCTGCCCGGGGAATCGACGGCCGCGGAGCGCATTCTCTCTCTCCTTCTCTCTCTCTCTTCGTCCTGTCTCTCTCCTGTCTCTCTCTTCTCTTCTCTCTGTCCTCTCTCTCTCTTCTCTCTTCTTCTTCTCCTCTTCGTGCTCTCTTCTCGTCTCTCTGCTTCTCTTCTTCCTCTCCCTCTTCTGTCTGCTTTTTCCCCTTCCCCGCCCATCCCCCTTGCCTCCCTCTTCCTCTTCATCTCTCTCTATCTTTTTCTTCTCTTTCCCCTCCTTCCATCCTCTGATCCTTCTGCTTTCCCCTCTCCTCCTCCTTCTCTTTTTCCTCCTTGCCAGCTCATCCTCCGCTCCCTTCTTTACCTTTTCCCCCCCACCTCCCTCCCTTCCTCCTTCTTCTCCTCTCCCTTCTCGGTCTCTCCTTACGAGCGAAAGATAACAGCCCTCTCCTTTCACTCCCTCCGCTTGTAAGCTTCTTCTTCGAAGGATTCTCGAATTTCCATTGCTAGTCGTGTTAATTCTAGTTTATATCATTTCCATTTTGTCTTGTTTCTGATATGGCGAAGTACGAATGAGGAGGCATTGAGGGAGACGAAGGAGGAGGAGGGAAGAATAAATGAGAAAAAATAGAAGAAGGAGGAGGATAAAAAGATAAAGAAGAAGAAAAAGAAAGGAGGAGGGTTAAAGAATAAAGAAGAAGAAGAAGACAAAACGTAGAAGGTATGGGACACAAAAAGAAAAAAACTAAGATTACGAAGAAAATAAAAATCAGAAGCAGAAGAAACACACACACACACACACACCTTCCAACACACAAACAAACAAACAAACAAGCAACCCAGCTACACGAAACCCTCCCAAACAATCCTTTTTTTTCTTTCTCCAGTAATACCCCTATCACTCGCCCCTCCTCTCCCCTCCCTCCCATCCTCTTCCTCACCCCTGCCCCGCACTCCCCCTCCCTCCCTCACTGCTCCCTTCAACACCTCCTCCTTCCCTCCCACCCTCTCCACTCTCGCTCAACACCTCCCCATTCTATCATCCCCTCCCCCGCCACTCTCCCTCAAACACCCCACCCCCTTCAGCGAGTGTGTCTACTACAGGCAGTAATGGTTATTTCCCTATTAAGGTAAGGGTGCTCCTGCAAGGTCCTTGCAACTCCTTGGCTTAACAAAGTTTCATCAATATCATTACGTTGAGTGTCCTCGGGTTCGCCCTTGCCCTCTCAGGCCCGCCTTCCCCCCTCCTGCGTCCTCCTCCCCTTCTCCTCCCCCTCCTACGTCCTATTTCCCCTCTCCTCCCTCTCTCCACCTCTTCGCCCTTTCCTTCTACCTCCCACGCTCTCCTTTTTTCCCCCTCTCCAACTCCCATCCCTTCTTCTAGTCCCCCTTTCCCTCTTCTTCCACGTTTTCTTCTTCCTCCTTCATCCCTTGCTATCGCATGCACCTTCATTCTTCTTCCTCTCCCTCATTTCTCCTTCTAACCTCTCCCTTCTCCCCGTAATTTATCTCCCCTTTCTAATCTGGTTCGAAAACTACGCCACCTGTGTCACTTCCACCATCATCAGCCCTCGCCTTATTCCTGTGTTTACCTTAAGTGACCCATTTGTGCTCCCTCTCCCTCTCCCTCTCCCTCTCCGTCGCCATTATATCTCCCTCCTCCTTGACATTCCATCCCTCACTGAGCTGGAGCATAATTAGCGTCTCCCTCCCTCCCTCGCCCTGCCTCCTTTCTGGCGTCCATTTCCTCCTCACTCTTCTTCCTGTCCCTAGCATCCTCGCCTTCCTTCCTCATTCATCCTCTCATCCATCTCCATATCTTCCTCTCTTCCATCTGGTATTCTCTTTCTTTTCCTATCCATCCTCTATCCTTTCTTCCTCCCTCCCTCTAGCATACTCTTTCCTTCCTTCCGTCCTCCTTTCCTTTTTTCTTCCTTCTTCTCCTCTTTCTTTTCTCTTCCCTCCTCCCTTTCTACCATCTATCCTTCCTCCCTCCCCGCTCCCTCCCATCGTCCATCACTGCTCCCTCCCTCGTCCATCCTCCCCCATCTTTCTCCTCCTCCCAACCACTCCATCCATCCTTCCATCCTCCCTCCCTCCTTTCCTCCTTATCCCTTTCTCCCTCCTCCCTTTGTCATCCTTACCTGCCAAGCTCTCCACGTCTCTGTTCCCGTGGACTGACACTCTCGTCCGACTCTCGATCCTCTTTCGAAATCCTACCTGAACGGCCCCTCCTCCAGTGGGGTTATTCACGTGTCTGCCTGTTCTCTGTCTGTCTCCGTCGTCTGTTTGTCTGTCTGTCTGTTTGTTCCTATATGTTTTGTCGTGTCTGTCTGTCTGTCTTTCTGTTGTATTGTCTGGTTATCTGTCTTTCTGTTTGACGGTGTCTGTTGTCTTGTCTGTCTATCTGTCTGTCGTTTGTCTGTCTGTCTGTCTTCTGTCTTTCTGTTTGTCGTGTCTGTCTGTCTGTCTTTCTGTTTTGTCTGTCTGTCTTTCTGTTTGTCGGTGTCTGTCTGTCTGTCTTTTGTTTGTCTTCTGTCTATATGTTTGTCGGTGTCTTTCTTTGTCTGTCTGTTGTCTTCTGTTTGTCGGTGTCTGTCTGTCTGTCTTTCTGTTTGTCGGTGTCTGTCTGTCTGTCTTTCTGTTTGTCGGTGTCTGTCTGTCTGTCTAATCTGTCCTTTTCTGTTTGTCTGTGTCTGTCTGTCTGTCTTCGTTTGTCGGTGCCTGTCGTGTCTGTCTGTCTTTCTGTCTTCTGTTTGTCGTGTTGTCTGTCTATCGTCTTTCTGTTTGTCGGTGTATCTGTCTTTCTTTTTTTCTGGTCTTCTGTTTGTCGTGTCTGTCTGCCTGTCTGTCCGTTTGTGTCTTTTATCTTTGATCGTGTTTTGTGCGGCCTTGACTTTGACACACGTTCTACCATTCGTCTGTATGTTTGGTATGTTTTCTTTTCCATCCTATCCCTCTCCTCTCTCTCTCTCTCTCTCTCCTCTCTCTCTCCTCATCTCTGTCTCTCTCTCTCTCTCTCTCTCTCTCTCTCTCTCTCTCTCTCTCTCTCTTTCACTGTTTTGGTCCCATTCTCCCTCTCCTCCGCCCTTCCTTTCTATCTACCTTCACCCTCCAAAAGAAAAAGGAAAATCAAAATGAAAAAAGGAAAAGAATAAGAATTAGGAGAATGAGAATACGAAATAGGAAAAGAAAAAGAAAGAAAATGAAGAAATAGAAAGAAAGAAAAATGAAAAGGAAAAGAAAGAAAAATGAAAAGAAAGAGAAAGAGAAAAAGGAAAAGAAAGATTGAGGAAAAAAAAATAAAAAAAAATATACAAACCCATATATGCCGTTGAACAACCAAATTTATGACAGGCGCTCATCTCATTCCATTTACCTAATGTCGCATTTATCCGATAACTGATGCTGGTTTATACATACACTTGCATTACACGATAAAAAGACTCCGAAAGCACAGTCATTCACAACAACGAACAAGATCTCGACATTAGCAAAAATGCCGGAAAAGTGGAAAATGACATGAAGCAACAATGCCGGAAAAGTGGAAAATGACATGAAGCATTACCAACAATGCGGAAAAGTGGAAATGACATGAAGCTATTACCAAAAAATGCGGAAAAGTGGAAAATGACATGAAGCATTACCAAAAATGCCGGAAAAGTGGAAAATGACATGAAGCATTACCAAAAATGCCGGAAATGGAAATGACATGAGCTCCAACATTACCACATGCGGAAAGTGGGGGAAAAATGACTATGGGAAGCATTACCAACAATGCCGGAAAAGTGGAAAATGACATGAAGCTCCAACATTAACAACAATGCCGGAAAAGTGGAAAATGACATGAAGCATTACCAAATGCCGGAAAGTGGAAAATGACATGAAGCTCCAACATTACCAAAAATGCCGGAAAAGTGGAAAATGACATGAAGCATTACCAACAATGCCGGAAAAGTGGAAAATGACATGAAGCTCCAACATTACCAAAAATGCCGGAAAAGTGGAAAATGACATGAAGCATTACCAACAATGCCGGAAAAGTGGAAAATGACATGAAGCTCCAACATTAACGGAAAAAATGACATGAAGCATTCCCAACAACCGGAAAAGTGGAAAATGACATGAAGCATTACCAAAAAATGCCGGAAAAGTGGAAAATGACATGAAGCATTACCAAACAGTGACATGAAGCGCCGGAAAAGTGGAAAATGACGCTCCATGTGTGCGAACCCGAAAAGTGAAGCTCCCATGTGTGCTTACTTTTATTTGATGACAACGGGAATTTTCATTAAGTGTGCCGGATTACTGGAATTTATACCCTGGACTCTGCCGGGACTACAGGGGATGAAGTTAGCTTCGAGCCCCGTCTCTCCCCCTCTTTCTCTCTATCTCTTTCTCTTTTTCTTTCTTTCTTTCTGTCCTTATTACTTCTCTCTCTCTCTCTTTCTTTGTCGTCCTCCATCCTTCCTCTCTCTTTTCTCTTTCTCTTCTCTCTCCCTCCTCTCCCTCTCCCACTCTCTCTTTCTTCCTATTTCCTCTCCTCTCCTTACTCCCTCCCATCCTCCCTCTCTCTTTCTCTCCCTTCTTCTCCCTCTCCCCTCATATATGCAAATTCGTAAGTATGTATTTCCTGCGTATTGGCTGTATATACTGCGTGTCCCTTACTTCACCCTCATCCTTGTCTCATCACCATGACCTTTATCTCTCTCTCTCTCTTCCTCATTTCTCTTCTCTCCCCCTTTCCAAAATTCATCCTCCTCGGATTTCCATTCTTTCGTGCCAAATCTCGCCTCCCCCCCCCTTTTCCTTCCCTTTTAGCCATCCGTTTATCCGTCCTCTCTCTTCGCCCTTATTATCTCCCCTGCCCTCCATTTCCCTCCTTCGTCTTTTCATCCCTCCTATTCCGTCCTCTCGCATCCCCCTTTTCCCTCCACCCCTCCAGTGCCCCTCCCCACCCCGCCCCAACCCTCCCTTCCATTCCCTTCCTTTCCCTCCTCCATCTCTCCTCTTTTCTTCCTTCCATTCCCTTCCTTTCCTCCTCCCTCCCATCCTCCTTCTTCCTTCCTTCCCTCGCTTCATCCACCTCCACCCCACCCCACCCCACCCCACCCCCCCTCCCCACCCATCGCTTCCCCCTACCACGAATCTCCAAACCTCCATCCCCCTCCTCACCCTTCCCCCACTCCCCTCCCTCCAATCGTTTTCCCCACCACGAATCTCCAACCCCCTCCTCCACCCCCCCCAATCCCCCCTCCCCCATTCCCTCCCCCCACCCCCCAATCCCCCCGCCTTGACCCTCGCGCCATATGCAAAACGTTCTCGACTCGAATTCGATGAGACGCGACTGAGCTCAGGAAGGCTTCTGACTTGGCGAGGAGGAGAGAGAGAGAGACGGAAGAATGAGAGAGAGAAGAAGGAGATGACGAGGAGAGAGAGAGAGAGAGGGAGAGAGAGGAGAGAGAGAGAAGAGAGAGAGGGAAGGGGAGGGAGGGAAGGTGAGAGAGGAAGGGAGAGAGAGAGATGGAGAGAGGAGGGGAGTAGGAGAAAGAAGAGCGAGGGGGAGAGAGAGGAGAGAGAGAGAAAGAGAGATGAGAGAGAGCGAGAAGAGAGAGAGGGAGAGGGAAGAGAGAGAGTGAGAGGAGACGGGGACATGAGGAGAGGGAGAGAGAGAGAGAGAGGAGAGAAGGAGGGAGGAGGAACGAGAGAGAGAGGGAGAGAGGAGAGAGGGAGGGAGGGAGGGAGGGAGCGAGGGAGAGAGGAGAGAGAGAGATAAGAAGAGGGAGAGAGGAGAGAGAGATAGAAGAGAGAGAGAGATGGGAGAGGAGAGAGAGAGAGAGAGAGAGAGAGAGAGAGAGAGAGAGGTAAGGAGAGAGAGAGAGAGAGAGAGGAGAGAAGGAGAGAGGAGAACAGAGAGAAGAGAGAGAGAGAAAGCGAGAGATGTACATGCGTGCGTTCGTGCGTAAGCATACGTGTGATACAGGAGGTACATCGAAACAGCCTTGATATCTTATAAACATTGAGATAAACATTAAACATAAACATACACTCTATACCATCAACGTAGATAAAAGAAAGAGACAAAACATCCCGATAAACAGATAAATGAAACAGAAAGACAGATAGACGGATAAAACAGACAAACAGATAAACAACCGGAAAAGGAGCGAGAATGAAGAATGGAGATGAAAGAGAGGGAGAAGATGTCCCTGTCTTAACAGAGAGAAAGGGAGATGCATCACCCTTCATGTCAAGGCGGTGTAGCTTCCCAGATGACAAGGAGGGCAAGGAAGGGGAAGGCCAGGGCGCTGTTGAGGAGAGGGAGGGAGGGAGGGAGGGAGAGGGAGGAGGGAGGGAGGAAGGAGAAGGGAAGTGAGAAACGAGGGAGGAGAAGGAGGTAAAGAGAAAAGAATGGGGAGAGAAGGGAGAGAAAAGAAGTTAAGGAGAGAAAGAAAGGAGGGGAGAAAGGAAGGAGAGAGGGAAAGAGAAAGGAGGGAGGGGAGAGAAAGAAAAGGAGTTTAAGGATGAGAGGAGGGGAGGAAAGAAGAGAGGGAGGAGATGGAGGAATAGAGAGAGGAAGGGAGAGATGGAGTTAAGGAAGAAACTAGGAAAACAAAGAACGAAAACCAGAGAACGCGAAGAACAGACACGCAAGAAAAAAAAGAGCGGACAGCACGTCACTCATTACGCCCCCCACCCTCCCCTCCAACCTCCCCACCCTCCTCAACCCCCACCCCTACTTAACATACACGACGGGATCTCTCACGGCCATTTACAGCTTCGGGCGGCGTGTCGATGTCACAGCGCCGAGGGAAGTCCCGTCAACCGCACTCGCTCGCCTGCGCGCACGACACGGCCACGAGTGGGGGGGGGATGGAGGGAAGGAGGGTAAGGAGGGGGGAGGGGGGAGGAGGAGGAGGATAGGGGGGGGAGGAGGGGGGGAGGGAAAGGAGGGTGGAGGGAAGGAGGAAAGGAGGGTAGGAGGAGAGGAGGGAGGCGAAGGTGGGAGAGGGAAGAGAAGGGAGAAATGGATGAGTGAGGGGCGGTTGAGAGGGGGGGGAGAGGGCGGTGAGGCAGGCAGGTTGGAGTGGTAGGGACAGAGGGAGAAAGATGATGTGAAGAGGATTATCAAACATATTAATATTAACACTGCCCTCTCTACATTATGTCCACAAAGAACCTCCAGAAAAGGTATAAGAACTCTACCTCTCGACCTCCCCCCCCCCCCCCCTTCTCTCTACTCTCTCTTCTCTCTCTCTCTCTCTCTCTCTCTCTCTCTCTCTCTCTCTCTCTCTCTCTCTCTCTCTCTCTCTCTCTCCTCTCTCCCTCCCTCCCTCCCTCGCTTGACGAAAGGCACCTGGAACATTCGTTGAGTATAATAAGGATGAGGCAGAGGAGGAGGATAGGAAGTGTTTGCGGAACAGGATGAGCAAGAGAAGAGGAAAAGAAGAAGAAGAAGAAGAAGAAGAAGAAGAAGAAGAGAGGAGGAGATTAGGAACTTGAGGAAGGGGAGGAGAAGGAGGAGGAGGAGGCTTGGAACTTATTAAGGAGGAAGAAGAAGGAAGAGACAACGAAAAAGGGAGATAAAGCAGGAGGAGGAGAGGGAGGAGGATAAAACAAAACAAAGAAAGTGTGAAGAGGAGAAAAAGGCACAACGTGGATATAAAAATGAGAATAAAATAAAAAGGAAATGAAAATAATAAATCTATCACAAACTTTTCCAAATTAAAAAATAATGATGAAGAAATAAAAAAATATATATATCACAAACTACTTCAAAATCCCCAAAGCAATAAAGTAAGAAGGAAATGAAAAAAATCCGATAATTAATCAAACGCTGCTAGACTAATATCGGAAACTGACAATTAAATCTGAGAAAAGAAGTTAAGAGAACGAGAGAGAGAGAGAGAGAGAGAGAGAGAGAGAGAGAGATGAGAGAGAGAGAGAGAGGAGAGACGAGAGAGAGAGAGAGAGAGAGAGAGATGAGAGAGAGAGAGAGAAAGAGAGAAGAGAGAAGAGAGAGAGAGGAGAGAGGGGAGAGAGGGAGAGAGGAAGAGGAGAGGGAAAGAGAAGAGAGGATGAGCGACGATGAGAGAAGAGAGAAGAGAGAAGAAAGAGACGAGAAAACGAGGAGATAGACCGACACATCAACGCCTCAGTAGAGATGTCGTTATTCACAAGCAGGCAAGGTGGCGGTGCGTGAGTAGACGCGGCGTGCGATCAAGACAAACACACGCCTCACACCCAGACGAGAGAGAGACGCAAGGAGACGAGAAAGAGAGAGGAGTGAGATACATCAACTGAGAGGAGAGAGACGATGAGAGAGAGAAGAGAGAGAGAGAAGAGAGAGGAGAGGAGGAGAGAGAGCGAGAGAGAGGAGAGACAGACAGACAGAGTACAGGAGAGAAGAGAGTGAGAAACAGACAGACAGAGAAAGAGAAAGAGAGAAAACAGAAACGATCGTAAATCCGCCGATCCAACCGATTATAACCAGCATCTGAAAGATCAACATACGAATAGAAAAATAAAGAGAAACAAACCCCACGTGGAACCTCCGAATACGAGGAACATCGGGGAAAAAAAAATTTTTTTTAAAACTAATGAACAAGGCAATACAAATAATAAAATAAAAAAAATAAAAACAGGAGAGAAAGGGTGGATTAAAACTAAACCAAAACAAACAAAGGAAATCACAACAGCTAAAGGGTAGAGGTCCATAAACAAGGGCAACCCACATTAGACCACCTAACCCTGGAGGAGCATTAGATCACCTTCAAGAAAATAAATTTGACATTGTCAGTTGTGGAAGGCGTCAGAATCCGCTGCAAAGGTGGGGGAGGGGGAGGGTAGATGGAGGGAGAGGGAGAGGGGAGGATAAGGGCAAGGAGAAGGAACGGGGCCCGCCCCACAGCCAAGCACGTCTCTCT
>NW_020871636.1:166026-168526 GCF_003789085.1 Penaeus vannamei | reverse complement strand
TAAAAACTTCTCGACTGAAGAGTTTTTGGAATGATATCCTCCAGCCGAACTTCCTTTTTGCTTCTACCTCCCGTGAGTTCCTCTTCCCCTTTAAGTTCTTTCCTCTTCCCTCCTTGTACCTCTTTTTTCTTCCTGCTCCTCCTCCTCAATTCTTCCTCCTCCACTCCTTCCGCTTTTCTAATTGTCTTTCCTCAACCCTTCACCTCCTTGTCCTCCTCCCCCTCCCCTTCCTCCTCGCTCATCCCTCTTGCTCCCCTCCTCTCTTCTCCTCTCCTTCGCTCCAGCTCTTCTCCTCCTCCTCCTTCCTGCTCCCTCCCCCTCTTCCCCTTCTTACTTCCTCTCCTCTCTCCCCCCCTCTCCTCCTTCCATAGAAAACTCCCATTCCCTTGCACCCTGTCCCGATTCCATTCCATCCCACTGCCTGGACGTCTCGCGGCTGCAGATCAAGGGTTTAAACACCTCCCTGATCCCCCACCTGTTCCGATTCGGATCATCGCACGCATGACAACGTCGGCTCGACGGCATCATTTCCTTGATAACCTGCGACGCCGAGGGGAAGATCCGAGGGGACCGAGGGAAAAGTGGTGAGGCACTGGTGAGGAGAAGAGCGAGGGGAAACCGGAAGTGGTATGAGGAACCGGGGCGAAGTGGTGGGGAGAAGTGGTAAGGGGAACCGGGAGAACGGTGGTGGGGGAAGATGCGAGTGGAAGCCGGTGAGAAGGTGGGTTGAGGGGAACCGGTGAGAAGTGGTGGGGGAACGGTGAGAAGTGGTGAGGGGAAACCGTGCTGAAGAAGTGGTCGAGGGGAACCGGTGAGAAGTGGTGAGGACCCGGTGAGAAGTGGTGAGGGAAAACTGGTGAGAAGTGGTGAGGAACCGGTGAGAAGTGGTGAGGGGAACGGTGGAAGTGGTGAGGGACGGTGAGAAGTGGTGCAGGGAACCGTGAGGAAGTGGTGAGGGAACTGGTGAGAAGTGTGAGGAACGGTGAGAAGTTGTGAGGGGAACCGGTGAGAAGTGGTGAGGGGAACCGGTGAGAAGTGGTGAGGGGAACCGGTGAGAAGTGGTGAGGGGAACTGTGTGAGAAGTGGGAGGGGAACCGGTGAGAAGTGGTTGAGGGGAACTGGTGAGAAGTTGTGTGAGGGGAACCGCGTGAGAAGTGGTGAGGGGAACCGGTGAGGAAGTGGTGAGAGGGGAACCGGTGTGAAGAGGTGAGGGGAACGGTGAGAAGTGGTGAGGGGACGGTGAGAAGTGGTGAGCGGGAACCGCTGAGAAGAGGTGAGGGGAATCGGCTGAGAAGAGGTGAGGGGAACCGGTGTAAGTAGTGAGGGGAAGATGCGAGGGGAAACCGGGAATAGTGTATGAGAGGAACCGGTTGAGAAGTGGTAAGGAAACGCGTGAGATAGTGTGAGGGCGTAACCGGTGAGGGGAAGCGGCAAGAGGAGTGGGTGAGGGGAACCATCGTGGGGAACCGGTGAGAACCATCGCGGGGAGCCGGTGAGAAGCGGTGAGGGGAACCAGCGAGAGGAACCAGTGAGAGGAAGCTACAGGGTGAGAAAAGAGAAGCGAAGGAAAAAGCGGAGAGGGAAGAGAAGGCAACGCATATATAGCGGGAGAGAACGATGGGGTATGTATGCTCGGAAAAAGAAAAGGATAAGTTTATTGGAGAGAGAGAGGCGTCGCTACGGTGTCTGTATTCACACCAACACACGTTTTACATGCACACGTCACACAAACACATTCATACACCGTTTACATGCACACGTCGCACACCAAACACATTAACCACACACGTTTAACATGCACACGCACACAACACATTTCACACCACACGTTACATGCACACGCCACAACAACACATTAACACACATCCGTTTACATGCACAACGCACACAACCACATTCACACATCACACGCCCAGAACACTATTCACGCACACATTTACTTTATGCAACACGCCACACAACAACATTCTACAACCACACACGCCAGAAACACATATCACACACACGTTTACATGCACACGCACACAACACATTCGCACACACGTTTACATGCACACGCACACAACACATTCACACACACGTTTACATGCACACGCACACAACACATTCACACACACACGCACAGAACACATTCACACACACGTTTACATGCACACGCACACAACACATTCACCACACCAACGTTTACATGCACACGCACCCAAAACACATTTCACACACACACGCTACAAACCAACATCACACACAGTTACATGCTACACGCACACAACTACATTCACACACATCACGTTACATGCACACGCACACAAACACATTCAACAACACACACGCAAGAACTCACATTCCACACACACGTTTAACATGCACGCGCACAACAACACATTCAACACACACACGCACAGAACCACATTCACACACACGTTTACATGCACACGCACGCAACATTTCAAACACACACCTACACACACCAACGCACAGAACCACCTGTTTACATCACCTC
>NW_020871636.1:158526-161026 GCF_003789085.1 Penaeus vannamei | reverse complement strand
TTGACAACCCTCTGACTGGCTCTGTCTAACCTCAATCCCCCCTCCCCCCTCTTGCCCTTCCCTTCACATTCTTTCGTGTTCCTATATTTCCCCTTTGTCAGTGTCCAGCGCACCCATTAACATGCGAGCCCTCCCGCTATGCTCCTCTCTCCATATATTTCAATCTTTCCTATCAAGTCCCCTCGTGTTAACACCGCCTCTATCAATTCTAGCCCTTCTTGAGAGAGAGCGCTTATACCAACATGCCAACTTTTCCCCTCTCCTCAACTCCCTTATACTACTGCCTTCTTCGGCTTTCTTTTCCTTCATCCACTCGGCATGACCCCCCCCCGCTCCCCCGCCCCCCGCCCCCCCCCCCCCCCCCTTCAATTTCTTCTCCCTCTGTCCTCCGTTCTGTGTCGATTGGTATCTTTCCATCGAGCAAAACCCCACTACCCCCACCCCCATCCCCATGGCTCCCACCCCCCACCCCACAGCCCCACCCCCACCCCACAGCCCCCACCTCCACCCCACAAGCCCACCCTCACCCCCACTGACCTACCTCCACCCCACTAGCCCCACCTCCACCCCCACAGCCCACCCCCACCCCACAAGCCCCCACCTCCATCCCCCACAAAACCACAGCCCCACCCCCACCCCACCCCACAGCCCCACTCATCCACCCCCACCCCACAGCCCCCTCCCCCCCGGTGTTTTAACCCTCAAAATACGTAGCCTCTAGACCTCTCATTCCTCCATAAGAGTTCTCAATGTCCTTCCATTTTGTTAATTTTCATTCCTTTCGAAATTTTGCAAAACGGCTTCGGCCCCCTTTGAAAAATCCCTTTCTTTATTGGGCTTTTCGCCGTTCCAGTCTGTGATGGCTTTCCCACCACCAACCAATCCATCGCTTCGAAAGCCTTCTGTTATTACTTAAAGCAATTGGGAACACTTTATCGTCTGTCTTCCATCATTCCTCACAAAACCTTCCATGCTAAAACCTTCCCTCACGAACCTTCCCTCCATTGCAAACCTTCCCTCTCCATTGCAATACCTTCCCTCCATTGCAAAACCTTATTCATCCATTGGCAAAACCTCCATCCATTGAAAACCTTTCCCTCCATTGCAAAACCCTTCCCTCACATTGCAAGTCCTTCCTCCATTGAAAAAAACATTCCCTCCATTGCCAAAACCTTCCCTCCATTGCAATAACCTTCCCTCCATTAGCAAACCTTCCCCTCCAGTGAAAACCTTCCCTCCATTGCAAAACCTTCCCTCCATTGCAAAACCTTCCCTCCATTGCAAAACCTTCCCTCCATTTCATAAAACCTTTCCTGCTTGCAAACCTTCCCTCCACTAACCTTCCCTCCATTGCAAAAACCTTCCTCCATTGCAAAAATATTCCCTCCTTGCAAACCTTCCCTCCATTGCAAAAACCTTCCTCCATTGCAAAACCTTCCCTTTCCATGCCTCCAAAAACCTTCCCTCCATTGCAAAACCTTCCCTCCATTGCAAAACCTTCCCTCCATTGCAAAACCTTCCCTCATTGCAAAACCTTCCCCCATTGCAAAACCTTCCTCTGCCAAACCTTCCCCCATGCAAAACCTTCCCTCCATTGCAAAACCTTCCCTCCACTGCAAAAACCTTCCATCATTTGAAAACCTTTCCACTCCATCTTTCCACCAGTTTGGAAATCTTTCAGTGCCAACTTTCCATTGACTGCCAACCTTCCACCACTTGAAAACCTTTTGATACCAGCCTCCATCAACCTTCCATCAGCTGGAAAGCATGCACTGCCAATTTTCATCGGTTGGAAACTTCCATCAATTTCAAAACTTTCCACTACCAATTTTACATCCATTCCAGAAACATTCCATCCATTGCAAAACCTTCCATTCATTACAAAACCCTCCATTCTTTGCAAAACCTTCCATCCATACATTGCAAAACCTTCCATTCATTACAAAACCTTGCATCCATCCATTGCAAAATCTTCCCTCACAAAACCTTCCTTCCATTGCCAAAAAACTTCCATTCATTACCAAAACCCTCCATTCTTTGCAAAACCTTCCAGGCCATACATGCAAAACCTTTTTTCCATTTCATTTACAAAACCTTGCATCATTCCATTGCCAAAATCTTCCCTCACAAAACCTTCCTTCCATTTGCAAAAACGCTTCAATCCCATTCATTACAAAAACCCTCCATTCTTATGGCAAAAACCTTATCCATTCACAGTTTTAACATTGAAAAATATCCTTCCCCCCATTGGCAAGAACCTTCCATTTCAAATAACAAAGAAACACCTCCATTCCTTTTGTGCAAAAAACCTTCCCATCTCAATTTCTTTGGCAAAACCTTTTCCATCGCATTTACATTGCAAAAACCTATCCCATTAATATATTCAAAAACCTTCCACCCCCAAACCCTTCGTCCATTCAGGTCGCAAAAAGCCTTTCCCCCGAAAACCCAAAAAATATAACTTTTCCGCCGCCCCCAACCCTTTTCCATTTAAAAAAAC
>NW_020871636.1:142110-148099 GCF_003789085.1 Penaeus vannamei | reverse complement strand
AGAGAAATAGAGAGGGGGGGAAAGAAGAGAAGATAGAAAGATAAATGAAAGAAAGAGAGAGCAAAAGACCCAAGACAAAAATAAGAACTAAAGAAGTTGCTGTTGAGACACAGCGTGGGAGATATTGCTGTCTGGGTGCCGGTTTGAGATCCTTGCTCTCTCTCTCCTCTCTCTCTCTCTCTCTCTCTCTCTCTCTCTCTCTCTCTCTCTCTCTCTCTCTCTCTCTCTCGGCTCCGTCTGTTTTCTCCCTTATCTGTAGTACCATCAGTACTAAAGATAAGGGAGACATTTTTCTACCATTATTTTGAAGGTAATGATGATGAAAATAATGATGATATTATCATAATGATGACAGTAATGGTGATGATGATGATAATAATAATGAAAAATAATAGTAATAATAATGAATATTATGATAATGAATAATAATAATAACAAGAATGATAATAATGATGATGATGATGATAATAGTAATGATTATGATAATAACAATAACAAAGAAAATACTGATACTAGTAGAAATAATAAACGGATTAACAATGATAGTGATAACACACAAGTAGGATACTAATAAGAATAATCGTATTAGTACCATTATCAAAAACATCATCATAGATATACCGCAACAGAATGATAATAAAGATAATAAAGATCATCATGACAACGCAAATCATCATCATCTTCATTATGATAATGATGATCTGAACAATCGACACAATAACTACCACTTTTATAACAATTTTGCCATCGATAAATTGGTAATCAGCCCATTCTACTTATGATTTTTTTCTCCCAAATCATTTATGAAATTCGTGTTTTTAGAAATGTATATATCATCTGTATTGTCATTGTCTTTCTTCCTATGTTACATTATAATACGTATCATTTTAACGTGTCTATCCGTTCATATTGAATAATGATTGTACCTATCTGTCAAAAGTGGTTGAAATGAATAGGTATGTAAGTAAATAAGTATGTACATATATACTTGTACATCTCTCTCTCTCTCTCTCTCTCTCTCTCTCTCTCTCTCTCTCTCTCTCTCTCTCTATATATATATATATATATATATATTATATATAATATATATTATATATATATATATATGTATTATAATGTATTATATTATATATATTGTAAAGCCTGAAGTTTCCTAAATAAAAGAAGAAAAAAGGGAGACAAATGCAACTTGAAGAGCTTTTGCAATAACATTATCCCAGACAAGTTAAATTAAATACCATTGTTCCATCTGTTTTACTTATCGAAAAAAAAAAAGAAGAGAAAAAAAAGCTTTACAATCGTACTTTTGCGTATCCATTTTCGCACATCTATTCAGATAAGCAAGATAAGCAAGAAACCTTTACCATACCTGTTAAAAAAAGCGAAAAAGTGTCCCCTGCAATTGCACGTCTATTGTCGCACATCTATCCAGATAAGCAAGATAAGCAAGATAACCTTTACCATACCTGTTAAAAAAAAAGCGAAAAGGTGTCCCCTGCAATTGCACGTCTATTGTCGCACATCTATCCAGATAAGCAAGATAAGCAAGATAACCTTTACCATACCTGCTAAAAAAGCGAAAAAAGTGTCCCCTGTAACTGCACGTCTATTGCCGCACATCTATCCAGATAAGCAAGATAAGCAAGATAAGCAAGATAACCTTTACCATACCTGTTTAAAAAAAGGCGAAAAAAATGTCCCCTGCAATTGCACGTCTATTGTCGCACATCTATTCAGATAAGCAAGATAAGCAAGATAACCTTTACCATACCTGTTTAAAAAAAAAGGGAAAAAGTGTCCCCTGCAATTGCACGTCTATTGTCGCACATCTATCCAGATAACCAAGATAACCAAGATAACCAAGATAACCTTTACCATACCTGTTAAAAAAAAAGCGAAAAAGTGTCCCCTGCAATTGCACGTCTATTGTCGCACATCTATCCAGATAAGCAAGATAACCAAGATAACCTTTACCAGCCTATTGTCGCACATCTATTCAGGGAAGCAAGATAAGCAAGATAACCATACCTGTTAAAAAAAAAAAAAGCGAAAGGTGTCCCCTGCAATTGCACGTCTATTGTCGCACATCTATCCAGATAACCAAGATAAGCAAGATAACCTTTACCATACCTGTTTAAAAAAAAAAAAGCTAAAAAAAAAAAAAAAAAAAAAAAAAAAAACATAACCTGTTAAAAAAAAAAAAGCGGAAAGGTGTCCCCTGCAACGAAACACTTTTTTCAGAGCAGACAGTATGGGAGAGTTACGTGCTGTAAACTGCACCTATGACGTCGTGGCTGATGAGGTCCAGGAGAGTCTGAAAGCGAAACGGAGAGGTCTGAACGAAACGGAGAGTCTGAAGCGAAACGGAGAGTCTGAAGCGAAACGGAGAATGAGGTCGAAACAGGAGGTCGCTTGTGTGGGGTGGTGACATTCATGAGGTATAGCAACACGCGTACGCATATGTGTTTGTGTGTGTGGGTTGGGCGTGCGTGTGTGTGTGTGTGTGTGTGTATTGGTGTTTGTGTGTTGTGTGTGTGTGTGTGTGTGTGTGTGTGTGTGTGTGTGTGTGTGTGTGTGTGTGTGTGTGTGTGTGTGTGTTTGTGCTGTGTGTGTGTGTGTGTGTGTGTGTGTGTGTTGTGTGTGTGTGTGTGTGTGTGTGTGTGTGTGTGTGTGTGTGTGTGTGTGTTATGCGTTAACGTTCATCATCAGTATCATCATTTCTAATAACACCTTTATTAATATTAACAAATATAGTTGCTACATCAGCTACAGACAGTGATGGTATTACTGATCCTACAGTACATGTTATCATTATCATTATAGTTTATCATTATAGATGATCCTACAGTATTACTTTACTGCTTTCATCATCATTACATATACAATCATTATTTCTACTAACCACTAACATAATAATCTATGATATCACTTTAATCACACTATGCTTGCGTTCTAATGATGACATCATAATGGAAAATGGAAATTCCAAAAATAAAATTACGGCAATTTCTGTTGAGTTTGAATTTTTTAACAGATTCGTGATAAAAAAAAATAGATAAATAAAATAACAAACTCATGTTTTCTATCGTCGATCGGCAAAACATATACATTAACTATAAACTGAAAAAGGGAAAAAATAACTAAAGTAAAGACTTTAAAAAAGGAAATACAAAATAGAAAGAATACCAAAAAAAAAAAAAAAATTATATAATAAAAATAGTCCTTACGCCCGTCGAGTCAGTAGATGCGTAGACAATTCAAAGGATGTCAAGTCACACCGGATATCCTGTGTATAAAACATTCCCTTTTTTCTCTCTCTCTTTCGTTCGTCTTCTGTTTTCGCTCCTTCGCTTTTGTTTTTTCTCTCTCTTCCCAAAACACCTCCCTTTTCTGTTGTGCGTTTGGGCGGAGTCTCTTTAAAAAGGTAGCGATCGGCACCCTCTCCTTTTTTTTATATTCACTCTCCCTCTCACCTCCGCGCGCTCTCTCTCATCATGTCTATCCGTTCTATCTCTGTTTGTCTGTCTGTCTGTCTGTCTGTCTCTCTCTCTCTCTCTCTCTCTCTCTCTTCTCCCTCTCTCTCTCTATCTATCTATTTATTATCTATCTATCTCTGTATGTCTGTCTGTCTCTGTCTCTCTCTCTCTCTCTCTCCTCTCTCTCTCTCTCTCTCTCTCTCTCCTCTCTCTCTCTCTCCTCTCTCTCTCTCTATCTCTATCTATCTATCTATTCTATCTATCTATTTATCTATCTATCTATCTCTGTATGTCTGTCTGTCTGTCTGTCTCTCTCTCTCTCTCTCTCTCTCTCTCTCTCTCTCTCTCTCTCTCTCTCTCTCCTCTCTCTCTCTCTCTCTCTTCTCTATCTATCTCTATCTATCTATCTATCTATCTATCTATCTATCTTCTGTCTGTCTCTCTCTCTCTCTCTCTCTCTCCTCTCTCTCTCTCTCTCTCTCTCTCTCTCTCTCTCTCTCTCTCTCTCTCTCTCTCTCTCTCTCTCTCTCTCTCTCTCTCTCTCCCTCTCTCTCTCTCTCTCTCTCTCTCTCTCTTTTCTCTCTCTCTCTCTTTCTTTCTTCTCTCTCTCTTTCTCTGCTCTCTCTCTCTCTTTCTCTCTCTCTCTCTCTCTCTCTCTCTCTCTCTCTCTCTCTCTCTCTCTCTCTCTCTCTCTCTCTCTCTCTCTCTCTCTCTCTCTCTTCTTCTCTCTTATTCTCCCAGACCACCTCTCCCCTCTCCTCCTTTTCCTCCCCCTTTCCCCCCACTCCCTCTCCCTCCCCCTCTCACTTTCTCTCCCCCACTCCACTCCTTTCAGTTTGTCCCCCACTTCTCCCTCGCCCTTACCCCACTTCCTCTCCCTATCCCTTTTCTCTCCCTCCCCCTCTTTCCCCCTTTCCCCTTCTCCCTCCTTTTTTTTTCCCAAAACCTACTCTTCGTCCTTTTCCTTTTCCCAACTCCCTTTCACTTCCCCCTTCCCTCTCCCTCCCCTCTCACCTTTCCCCCTCTCCCTTCCCCCCTCCCCATTCCCTCTCCCTCCCCCTCTCACCCTTCCCCGCTTCTCCCCTCCCCTCCTCTCCTCACCCTCCCCCCCCTCTCCTCCCTCTCACCCTTCCCCACTCTCTCCCTCTCCCTCCCCTCTCACCCTTCCCCCCCTCTCCCCCCCCCCCTTTTACCCATCGCCCCCGTGAACGTGCAATACGGGGAGCGCTGTCCCCCTCCCCGAGCCACCAAGGTCGAAAAATCCCCCTCCGAAAGCACGGCGAGATCGACCTTACGAAGCCGCTGCCATTGAAGCTGTGATTCTCATTAACAAAATGTTCTTGCGCGACGCCCTCTGTGGGGACTGGGGGGACTGGGAGAGGGAGGGGGCGAGGGAGAGGGGGTGACTGGGGGAGGGAGGGGGGAGGGGGAGAGGGGGGGACTGACTGGAGAGGGAGGGGGGAGGGGGGTGACTGGTGAGGAGGAGGGACTGGGAGAGGGAGGGGGAGGGTGAGGAGGAGAGGGTGGGGGGGGGAGAGGGTGGAGAGGGGGAGGGGGGGAGTGGGAAGGGATGAGGGAGAGAGGGGGGGGGAGGAGAGGGAGGAGAGGGGACTGAGTGAGGGTGGGGGAGCGGGAGAGGGTCCGGGGAGTGAGGGAGAGGGGAGAGGGGTGGTGAGGAGAGGGCGGGGGCCGGGAAGTGAGGGAAAGAGAGAGGAGATGAAGGTGGGGGGGGGGTGGGGGGGGTTTGAGGAAGTGAGGGACCGAGGCGAGGAAGCGAGGGAGGAGAAGAAAAGCTAGGATGGAAAAAGAGGCGAGAGGGTTGGGGGGGGTTGGGGGGAAGAGAGGGGGCGAGGAGGAGAGTGGAGGCGAGAGGTGAGGAAGGGGAGGGGGGCAAGGTAAGGGAGTGAATTGGGGGTCTTTGGGGGGCTTATGGCTCCCTAGGGGTACCAAAAGGGGGGTGAGGGGGGGGCTGCTCTTCGTATCGTAGACATCGGTTGGGGAATCCAAGAGCAGAGGATTTCAAGGAGGTTTCTGTTTTAATACATTTAAATCCATGCATAATAATAGTGTGGTGTGTGTGTGTGTGTGTGTGTGTTTGACTGTATGTGTGTGTTTGACTGTGTGTGTGTGTGTGTGTGTGTGTGTGTGTGTGTGTGTTGTTGTATGTTTGTGTGTGTGTGTGTGTGTGTTTGTGTATGCGTGTGAGTGTGTGTGTGCTGTATGTGTGTGTGTTGTGTGTGTGTGTGTGTGTGTGTGTTGTGTTTGTGTGTGTTTGTGACTGTGGTGTATGTATGTGTTTTATGTGTGTCTTTGTGTATGCGTTTAGACATACATACATACGCACATACATAAATAATGCATATACACACACCCCTACATACACACACACAAACCCTAACACTCACAAACCCGCACGTGCAAGTGTCTATGCAAATTGTCACGTTGCACAAATAACCACATCAGCCAAACCAGTCCTGTTTCTCTGCACGCACGCACGCACTCAAACCAACACA
>NW_020871636.1:107110-137110 GCF_003789085.1 Penaeus vannamei | reverse complement strand
TGTCTCTGCTGCTGTTGTTGTTGTGGTTGTAGACTGTCTCTGCTGCTGTTGTTGTTGTTGGTTGTAGACTGTCTGCTGCTGTTGTTTGTTGTTGTGGTTGTAGACTGTCTCTGCTGCTGTGTTGTTGTGGTTGTAGACTGACACCCGAAATAACCTGCCGTACGAGCAAGGGGATTTGTGAGTGAGAACGTTCTATTCGCGTCCATGTATTGTTTGGGAACACCAGCACACATGCACATTGCGCGTGTGTATGCGAGTACAAATTCATGTACATACATAATTAATATGCATATGTGAATACACACACACACACACACACACACACACACCACACACACACACACACACACACACACACACACACACACACACATATATATATATAGTGTGTGTTATATGTGTATATATATATAATATATATATATATATATATATATATATATATATGTATTGTGAGAGGATAGAGAGAGATGACAGAGACAGACAGACAGACAGAGAGAGAGAGAGAAGAGAGAGAGAGAGAGAGAGAGGAGAGAGAGAGATGAGAGAGAGAGAGAGAGAGAGAGAGAGAGAGAGAGAGAAGACAGAGACAGAGAGAGAGAGAGACAGAGACAGACAGAGACAGACAGAAAAGAGAGAGAGAGAGAGACAGAGACAGAGAGACAGAGAACAGAGAGACAAGAGAGAGAGAGAGAGATCGCATTCTCATGTTGTCTCGCGAACGTGCCGGTCTCCAAGATATCAAAAACATTTTCCGCATAATTCTCCTCCGGCGATCCCTGTGTATCTAATTAACCATAGTTTCTGACACACTCTGTATGTTATGAAAATCTCTTTTGATAAATTAGAGAGATGAGGAAATTATCCAGTGACTGATCACAAAGAGAAAAGACAGAGTAAAGAAAGGAAAAAGGGATAGACATGAGAGTCGTTGAACGCTGTGTGTGTGTGTGCAGTAATATATGTGATATGTAGTGGCATGTATGATGCATGTATGTATGTGCATGCTATTATGCTTATGATGTATGCAAATATATATATATGCTGATATATATAATAATAATATGTGTATGTATATGTATGTATATGTATATATGTATGTATGTATATGTATATTTATGTGTATGCATATATGTATGTGTATGTATATGATGTATGTATGTATGTATGGTACATGTATATGTATGTATGTTATATATGTATGTATGTATGCATGTATGTATGTATGTATGCATGTATGTATGTATGTATGTGTATGTATGTATGTATGTATATGAATGTATTTATGTATGTATGTATGTATGTATGTATGTATGAATGTATGCATGTATGTATGTATGAATATGTACATGTATGTATGTATGTATATATGTATGCATGTATGTATGTATGTATTGATGTGTTTGCTACTACACTATTGCAGACCACAACCAAACCGCTATCGAAAACAACAACAAACAAGGTATCCACAGGTAGTGCAGAAGCGACACACGAACATGTGAGTCACCTACACCCGCCTACAAGTGTACTTAGAATCTTAAGTTTGGCTGCTACTGCATAAGTTGTATTCTGGTCGGCGATGAGGAAGATTTTTTTTTTTTTTTTTTGAAATCTCCGCCTCACTTGATATTTAAAGAAAAAAAATGTAAGATTTTGCTTCTATTTTTTATGTTCGTCGTGTGTGTGTGTGTGGTGGGGTTGTGTGTGTGTGGTGTGTGTGGTGTGTGTGTGTGTGTTTGTGTGTGTGGTGTTGTGTGTGTGTGGTGTGTGTGTGTGTGTGTGTGTGTGTGTGTGTGTGGTGTGTGTGTGTGTGTGTGTGTGTGTGTGTGTGTGTGGTAATTCTGATCATGAAAATGAACCTCATTCTTTATATTTATTGTTTATTATCTGCTATTATTATTGTTATTGTTAATAGTAATGCGATTATCATTATCATAATTATTTTATCAATTATTATTACCATAACTGTTTATATGTATTATTATTATCATTATTGTTGTTATTATTATAATCATTATTATCATCATTATCATCATCATCATTGTCATTATTTCTTTATCATTATCATTGTTATCATTAGTATCATTATCATTATCACCTGCATCACTTACACTAATGAAATGGCGAATTAGTTGTGAATTAGGAAGAATTTGTGATTTAGGAAGAAAATGTGAATCAAGTTGTTATTTAGGATGAAGTTGTGCGATTTAGGAAGAACCTGTGAATTTAGGAAGAATTTGTGATTTAGGAAGGAAATGGGATTTAATAAGTTGTTATTAGGATGAAGTTCTGATTAGGAAGAATTATCAATTAGGAAAAAAAATATGATTTAGGAAGAAAATGGGATTTAATAAGTTGAGATTTAGGAAGAACTTGTGACTCAAGGAAGAAATTGTGATTTTGGAAGAAGGAAGTTGTTATTTAGGAAGATTTTGTGATCTAGGTAGAATTTATTAGAAAATTATTTAGAAAATAAGATTTAGAAAGTTGTTATTTAGAAAAAATATAAGATTTATTATTTAGAAAAACAAGATTTAGACATTTATTTTTAAAATAAGATTTAGAGTTATTTAGAAAGAAATGAGATTTAGAAAGTTATTTAGAAAGAAAATGAGATTTAGAAAGTTACAAAGAAATTGTTATTAAAAAAAAAAAAACTTGTTAATTGAGAAACAACTCGTTAACTCAAGAATTTCATTAATTATCAAGACCATTGACATTATTATGAACGTATATTTACTATATGACACAAAAAATCAAAAAAAAGGAAAAAACAAAAGACAAAAAAGACAAAAACAAAAACAAAACAAAAAAGAAAAAAGACAAAAAACAAAAACAAAAACAAAGACGCCAAAAAAGACAAAAACAAAAACAAACGACAACGCCCAAAAAGAGAGAAAAACAAAAGACAAACGACGCCAAAAAAAAAAAAAAAAACAAAAGACAAAAACAAAAAAAAAAAAAACAGACAAGACGCCAAAAAAACGACAAAACAAAAACAAAAGACAAGACGCAAACAAAACAAGACAAAACCAAAAAAACAAAAGCCAAACGACGCCACTGTTATTGTTTTACTCCCCGCGCACGTGTCATAGGCGCCTGCGAGAGTGTACAAATTCCTGCGGCAGGTGTCAGGGCGAGCGGCGTCCCATAAACAAGTGCCATGTGCGTAAGTGTGTAAGTGACAAGTGTACGTACAGACACGAGGACCCCGGTGAGGTTAAGTGGACAGCGGATGGGGGAGAGGGGGAGGGGAGGGGAGAGGGAGGGGGGGGGGGGTAGGGGGGAGAGAGGCGAGGCGGAGACAGGTCGACAGGGTGTAGCGAAACCGGATGGGGAAGGGGGGGGGGGGAGGGGAGGGAGGAGGGGGAGGAGGGAGAGGGGGGGGGGAGAGGGGAGGAGGAGGGAGGGGAGGGGAAGGAGGAGGGAGGAAGGAGAGAGGGAGAGGAAAGGGAGGAGGAGGAGAGGAAGGGGAAGGGAGGAGGAGGCGGGGAGGAAGAGGGAAGGGAGAAGGAGGGGACAAAAGGAAAGGAGGATAAGGGGAGATAGAAGGAGGGGCACGAGGAGGGGAAGAGAGTGGGAGGAGTGAAAGAGTGGAACAGGAGGAAGGAGTGGGGGAGGGAAAGGATAGCGGAGGAAGAGGGAAGGGAGAAGAGGAGGAACAAGGGGAGGGGAAGGGGAGAGAAGATTAGGGGGGGAGAGAGAGGAAAGAAGGGAAGGAGGGAGGGGAGAATGAAGGAGTGGAAAAGGATAAGGTGAAGTAGGGAGGAGGAGAAGGAGGAAGAGGCGGAGACAGAGGCAGAGGAGACAGAGGAGGAGGAGGAAGAGGAGAAGCAGGTGCGGAAGTGGTAAGGCAGGTGGGGAGGGGGTGGGGGGGAAGCGGGTTATTGTGTATGGAGTCTTATGATGATGCAATTACATGTCATAGTGTCTGATTTATCTTTCTCTCTGTCTGTTTCTCTGTCTTTATTTCTCTCTCTCTGTCTTCTCTCTCTCTCTCTCTCTCTCTCTTCTCTCTCTCTCTCTCTCTCTCTCTCTCTCTCTCTCTCTCTCTCTCTCTCTCTCTCTCTCTCTCTCTCTCTCTCTCTCTCTCTCTTCTCTCCTCTCCCCCCTCCTCTCCCTCCCATAAACCCCCCCTCTCCTTTCCCTCTCCTTCTCCCTCTCTCTCTCTCTTTTGTATTTGTTTTTCTGTCTTTGCACACACGCATTTATCTTCTGTCATAATATGCAAGGCATGTTACACATACAGTATGCATACCCCAACCATTTGTTCATTTAAGCTTTTCTGTATATATTTCCATGTGTAATTCTTCCCCGCAAACTTATTTATGAAAGTCTCCCCTCTCAGAATAAATAAACAAATAAAATAAACAAAAAGATAAAGATAAAAATAATAATAACGATAATAAATGGAAAATAGATAAAGATAAAATACTGCGCATGCGTACTTGTCTGAGTGCGCGTGCACCCACCCACTCGTCTTGTATGCTGAGAATTCCTGGGGCGTATTTTTGGATGCTGCTTAATGCCCTCGCCCCTGGAGGCAAGGTATCCAGACCAATATAGTCATAAGGCCTTTATTAGAATAGCCTTTGGTCGCGATTCACTGTACTGGGGTTTCTTGTGTTTTGTTTACTGTGTGTCTGGCAATACTGTTTTTTTTTTTTTTTTTTTTTTTTTTTTACGAATCTCATCGAGTACGAATATCTGCTTTGTTTAGGTTTTTGTTTATCTGTTTTTTATATGTTTTATTTTACTATTATTTCAGGTAAAACGATGTTTAACTTTATTTTCGGATTTATTGGTGTTTATTTTGTTTTTCTTTTTATATGAATTCAAGTGAATTGGTGTCTACTTTGATGTTTGTTTGCTTTAATTTGAGATGTATTCATTTTTACTTTGATTTCAATGTATTGACTTTTACTAGATTTCAGGTTTGGTCGTTTTTATTTCAGATGTTTTGATGTCTGTTTACTTATATTTCGCTTTCCTGTTACTTATATTTCATGTTTCAGATTTGTCTGTTTTTATATTTCGTGATCAGAATGTCTGTTTACTTATATTTCAGGAGAATTGGTGTTTTACTTATATTTCAGGAGAATTGGTGCCTGTTTACTTATATTTCAGGAGAATTTGTTGTTTACTTATATTTTGATGTTTGTTTACTTATTACTTCAGGTAGGGCCGGTTTTAAGCCGATTTGGCCGATTTAATCAAATTGGGCCTCCTTTTTATCATATGAGGTACAAAATACTACTGAAAACGTGAAATTAAGAATAAAATATTCTTCCTCATATGTATTTCTTATGCCAAGCATATAATGTTCATTCCTTTTTTTTTTTTTTTTTTTGGTTTGTATGTGTTTTATATGAAATATAAACATCCATAAATTTTGCTATGTAGAATAGGGGCCCCACCATCAGTTTCCTAATTGGGGCCCGCGATTCCTAGCACTGGCCCTGATTTCAGGTGTTTTGACGTCATTTCATCCCCGGGAAGTCCTCAGTAGGTAGGTTTTAATACTAACAAATGCTTAAATATGTGAGTTGCTGCCTGGCCATATAACAGGGTCACAGTCTGTTAATAATGGTGGCAGTAGCTGCTTCAGTCAGGTTTTGGTAAACATGGCACTCCTTCGAGAATATCTTGCGGTTTATTAAAGCTCCTTGTGAAATTTCCTCGATATTGGTAAATATGTTTCTTTTCCAAATTTTATTGTTCTTTTTGTTGTTGATATTATCATTATTATGATTTTATTATATTGTTATTATTATCATTATTTATGATTATGATTATTATTGTTATTATTATCATTATTATTATGATTGTTATATTATCATTATTATGATTGTTATTATTATCCTTTATTTATATTTCATTCGGGACGCCATGCCTCATATCGAAATACGTTCCCGTTTTTTTTTCCAGTTATGGTGCGTTTCCACTGGCATCGAAAGCACCCATACCGCACAGTCCTTCACTTCCTCTAATTCCAAACCATTAGAGGTCACCACCGAGCGGACGAGGTCACGGCGCGCTGACCAAAACGAGCGAATTTAAGAAACCTCGTTAGTCGCTCGCCGCTGACGTCGCTCGCTCGTGGGTGACGTCAGAGCAAGCGAGCTGTTCGCCACTTAATTATTTTATTCTGGTTCTGTTCCTGACCTTATCGAATGGAATTGCGCGCTCAGATTTGTTTTTGTTTTGTTTTGTTTATTTGAGGGCGGTGGGTTTTTAGGGGAGCATGAGTCGACGTTTTTTTTATCTTTATTTCTAACCGTAATTTCTCTCTTTCTGTCATCATCCTCTCGTATTATTCGAAAGCGATTTCAATACTTTCAACCCTGCAAGAAAACAAAACAAAAGAATAACGACAAGAAATATAGATATACAAAGAATCTGCGCAAACAAAGATACCGAAATATACATGGCCCTATTTACTTACCTGAGATTAATAACCGACGTGAAAATGCCCTCCAGAAATTAATAAGGGAAAGAACCCCCAAAGCAAGAGATGAGGATCGACACCGCCATCGGAAAAAGGGGATCCAACCCTCAACAGAAGCGAATCGGATCCTACCCTACAAACCCTACACACTCTTCGCCCTTATAAGAAACTCTCTTTCCATAGCAAGTTTTCCCCTAAGCCCTTCGAGAGATTGAACCCCCCCTCAACCCCCCCAACCCCCCCAAGGCGTCTTCGGGGAGCGATTCGTCTCCTGCCGAGGATCCGACGAAGGTCAAAGGCTTATGGCGTCAGTGCACGTGTTCAATGAAGAGGTATTTTGTAGGTGTGTTACCGTACTGCTGCTTAGCTGACGTGGGGAGGAGGGGGGGAGAAGGGGGGGTTATTTGTGTGTTTGTGAGTGTTTGTACGTGTGCTTAAGCCGACCGTTAACTTGTAAGTATATGCAGGAATCTAAGTTAGCGTTGGTATTTAAAACCGTGCGTGTTTGGAGAGAGAGAGAGAAAGAAAAGAGAAAGAAAAAGAAGAGAAGAGAGAGGGAGAGAAAAAGAAGAGAGAGAGGGAGAGAGAAGAGGAGAAGGGAAAGAGAGAGCGCGAGAGAGAGAAAGGAAAGAAAGAGAGAGGAGAAAGCGAAAGAAGAGAGAGAGGAGAAAGAGAAAGAAAAAAAGAGGAAAAACAATCTAAAAGGAAAACAAAACGAAGAAAGTGAGAGAGAAGAGAATAGAGAGAGAGAGAGAGAGCATTTAACATTCACGTTTAAGTCAGGTATGCATGGAGTACGGGTTAATATGCTTGCAAATGCAGATGCATATATGTGCAAGGGAGCGACTGCGCACTTTGAAGACCGACTCGAATAAGTGTAGTTGCTAAGTGTGTTCGGAGCGTAACGTATTCGTTGTAGCGTGGCGATGAGGAGGCAAGTTACGTAACGAGAAATGATAAGGGATAAGGAGGGAGAGGGGAGAGGGAGAGAAATGATAATTTGGGGAGAGAAATGATAATTGAGGAGGAGAGGGGGAGAGAAATTATATTTAGAAGGAGGGAAGAGGGGATGGGGAGGAAATGATGGGGGAGAGAAAATTATATAATTGAGGAGGAGAGGGGGAGAGAAATTATATTTAGAAGGAGGGAGAGGGAGGGGGGAGAGAAATGATAATTGAGGGGGAGAGAAATTATATTAGAAGGAGGGAGATGAGAGATTGATAATTGAGGGGGAGAGAAATTATATTTAGAAAGGAAGGGAGGGAATGGGGAGAGGAATAATTGAGGAGAAGAGAGGAAAGGAAGGAGAGGGGAGGACATGGAGAGAAAATGATAAGATAAGAGGGAGATGGGGAGAGAAATGATAATTGAGGAGGAGAGGGAGAGAAAATTATAGAGAAAATGATAATTGAAGCGGAGAGGGGGAGAGAATTATATTAGAAGGAAGGGGAGGAAGGGGATGGGAAAGAAATGATAATGAGGATAGCGGAGGAAGAGAGGGAGAGGGGAGAGAAATTATATTGAGAAGGAAGGGGGGAGAGGGGGAGAGAAATGATAGGGATTAAGGAGCAGAGGAGGAGGGAGAGAAAATGATAATGAGAGGAACAAAGGAAGGAAGAAAAATGAGGAAAGAGAATGATAACTGAACAGAGGAGAGGGAGAAAGGGAGATAAAGGAGACAGAGGAGAGGGAGAAAGGGAAATAAAGGGAGACAGAGGAGAGAAGAAAGAGAGAGAAAGGAGGCAGAGGAGAGGGAGAAAGGGAGAAAGGGAGATAAAAGCAGACAGAAGGTGAGAGAGATGGAGAGATAAGCGCTAAAAGAGACCGAGTCGAGGGAGAGAAAGGGAGAAGCGAGAGAGGGAGCTCAACGCGGAGGAACAGGGCAACTGACGACAGAAATTCGGGGTTAAAAAAGGTCAAGTCGAAGGGGCGAGGCCTGAAAGGTGACTAAGAGAGAAGTGGCTGAGGTGAGGGCACCGAAAGGTGAAAGGACACCGCCCGCAGGAGCAGACCAGGGGCGGGCGAGGGGGTGGAAGGGGAGGGGAAGGGGGAGGGGCAAGGGGAAGGGGGCGGGCAAGGGCGTGTGAAGGGGGTGAAAGGAGGAGGGGGAGGGGCCAAGGGGCAAGGGGAAGGGGTCTGGTGAGGGGCGCGTGAAGGGGGTGGAAGGGGGAGGGAGGGCCAAGGGCAAGGGAAGGGGTCGCGAGGGGACGGGCGAGGTCGCGTGAGGGGGTGGAAAGGGGGGGGGGGGGGAGGACCAAGGCAAGGGGAAGGGGGTCGGGCGAGGGGCGCGTGAGGGGGTGGAAGGGGAGGGGGTAGGGGAGGACCAAGGGGCAAGGGGAAGGGGGTCGGGCGGGGGCGCATGAGGGGGGAGGAGAGGAGGAGAGGTGCGTGAGGGGGGGAGGAGAGGGAAAGGGTCGGGCGAGGGGCGCGTGAGGGGGTGGAAGCGGGGAAGGGGGTAGGGGAGGGCAAAGGGGCATGGGGAAGGGGGGTCGGTGAGGGGCGCGTGAGGGGGAGGGAGAGGAGGAGAGGTGCGTGAGGGTGGAAGGGGGAAGACCAAGGGGCAAGGGGAAGGGGGTCCGGTGAGGGGGGAGGGAGAGAGGAGAGGGCGTGAGGGGGGAGGGAGAGGGGGAGGGGCGCGTGAGGGAGGAGAGGGGAGAGGCGCGTGAGGGGGTAAGTGAGGGTTAGGACCAAGGACTAGAGAAAGGGGAGGGGGAGGACTAAGGGGCAAGGTAAAGGGGGAGTAGGGAGGGGGAGGGGTAGGACCAAGGGGCTAGACAAGGGGGAGGGGGGAGGCGTCGGACAAGGGGCTAGAGAAGGATGAGGGGGAGGGAGAGGGAAGGGCCAAGGGGAGAGGCCTGAAAGGTGAGGGGGGGAAGGAGGGGGAGGGCAAGGGACTACCGAAGGGTGAGAGGCGAGAGAAAGGGAACAGGGGAAGGGAGTAGGCAGACGGGCAAGGAAGAGGGAGGGGAGGGAGGGGATGGAGATAGGGAATGGCAAGGGGCGCGGAAGGGGGAGGGGGGGAAGAGGGGAGGAGAGGTCACAAGACTTGGACACGCCCACCTGAAGACCACCTACCAGGGGACACACACACGACGAGGCGACGCGAGTAGAGGAAAGAGAAAGAAAGGAAATTTGGTTAACAGAGCGAACAAGGGCAGTGAGAGAAGACAGAGAAGCAAAGAAGGAAAGGGACTGTTATATACACACACTCAAGCTCGCGCATTCACACACGCACACACACACGCACACACAGACAACACACATGCACGCACACACAAACACACACACACACATAGAGACACACACACAACACAAACACACGACACAACACACACACACACACACACACAACACACACACACACACACACACACACACACACACACACACACACACACACACATATATATATGTGTGTGTGTGTATGTGTGTGTGTGTGTGTGTGTGTGTGTGTGTGTGTGTGTGTGTGTGTGTGTGTGTGTGTGTGTATTTGCCCTCTATGAAAACGAGAATTTTTCGTCTTGTCTGACAGGTTAACTACGCATTGATGTCTTTCATCTAAGTTCGCCATAATTAGTTTTTTTCCTAATTAAAATCTTGTACTTATTATAAAACTATGAAAAGATTGGCCACCGTGAAAACAGGCTTCTCAATTTTCCTTTTTTCTTCCTTAAGCAAAGGGAGAGAGAGGGGGAAAAGGAGAAAAGAGAGAGAAAGAGAGAGAGAGAGTCCGAGCAGAAGAGAGAGAGAGAACAGAGAACAGAGAGAGAGAGAGAGAGAGAGAGAGAGAGTCCGAGACAAAGAGAGAGAGAGAATCAGAGACAGAGAGAGTGAAAGAGAGAGAGATAAAAATTTAAAGAACCCAAAACAAACTCGTGAAGTGAAATTATTGGCAAATTATCCACATAACTGTTGATGGATGACGAATCCCAAGAAATCAAAACGAATTGATGTAAATAACACCTGACAAACCATCAGTCACCAGCAAAACCCGAATAAAAAGAAGTCATCCAAACATACACGTCATTTAAAAACACACACTCTTAATAAACATATAATCCGATATAATATATTATATACCAACCAGTACTATATACTCCGCACTCACCACCAGCCACACAACCTTCTCCATATATTATACATACCTCAACCATTAACAGGAATACCTCAAACACTCAAACAAAAGCCCCCACCAAAAAAAAAAACTAAAATATAAAACCACATTAACCAAAAAATGAAACCACAAATCAAAAATAACAAAGACAATATATATAATATCATACTAACACCAATACCCACCGGAAAGCCGCAGAAATATACAATTATAAAAATACCACCACATACATCCAAATACTACATCCACAGATCAAATATTACAACATCAAAATACACCATTTTGTTATAAACAATCCAAAAACAACAAAAAACACCATCACCAATACTATTTTATAACAAAAACATAAGACTAAACAAACACCACACACCAAAACACAAGACAATACAAAACAAAAAAAAGACGAATAAACCAACAAAACAAAAAAGAATCAAAAGACACAACCACAAATCAAAATAACAAAAAACAAGACAACAATTTATAATATATACCCACACAACACAAATACCAACAACACTAACCCAGAAAACCAAAAACAGCATACAGCACACTTCCATTATTTAACAAAACAGGGCATCTGGACAATGACGTAATGGTTAAAAACAGATTCACACAGAAGAAAGAAAACACCACAAGACACCTCACTCACAGCGAGCCAGGATAAACGGAGAAATCAGGACAAACGCAAGACCATCCGGCGAGAGGAAGCACCAGAAAATCAATAAAAAAAAATCAACTGCTTTTGTATATCGAAAATCAACAAAGTCAAGCACTTTAATATATAGGAGAAAATGCTAAAAGAACAGAAAAAGGATTACGCTTTGAATCGTATGAAGCGGCCACGTGGAGCGACTGTCTTTTGTTTTTGGGGGATCGATTCGACGTCTTGCCCGCTCGCGAGGCTGCTCTGTTTTTTTCATGGGCGATGGTTTTTCTCTTTTTTTTTGAGGGGGGGAGGGTGTTTGAGAGGAAGGGAGGGGAAGGAAGGAGGGAGAGAGAGGGAGAGAGTGTGTGTAATTATTGTTCATTTGTTTCCTGTGCGTCTCTCTTTTTTCGGACTTTTCAATCTGTCTACCTCCTTCTTTCTTCTCTCTCTCCCTTCTTCCTTCCTTTCCCTCACCTCCTCCGTCCTTATCAACCCTTTCTTTCTTTCCTCTCGTCCGTCCCTCCTGCCCCTATCTCGTTCTCCCCCTCTCCTCCTCTCTCTCCCGCCTCCTCCCTTTTATCATCCCCTACTCCCCTTCTCCTCTCTACTCTCTCCTCTCTCTCACTCTCTGCTCGTCCTCTCTCTCCTCTCTCTCTCCTCTCTCTCTCCCTCTCTCTCCCTCGCTCCTCTCTCTCTCATCAACCTCTCTCTCCTCCCTCTCTCTCTCCTTCTCTCTCTCTCTTCTCTCTCCTCTACTTCTCTCTCTCTACTCTCACCTCTTCTTCCTCTCTCTCTCTCGATCTCTCTCATCTCACCCGTCCCCTTCTTCCTGTCCCTCACTTCTATCTCTCCTTCTCCTTTCCCCCTCATCAGCTGTCCTTTTCCCGCTCTCTCTCTCTCTTTCTCATCACACACCCTTCTCCTACCCCCCACTTCCCCCTCTCTCTTTGTCTGTCTCCTTCTCCCCCTCTTCCCCCATCTCTTTCGTTCTCCCTTTTTCCCGCACCCTCTCTTTCTCCTCACCCTTCCTCATCCTCACCCCACTCCCCCTCTCTTTCTCTCACCCTTCTCATCCTCCCCCACTCCCCCTCTCTTTCTTGTCCCCTAACTCCCCCCTCCCCCTCCCTCTCTGCTCTTCTCTCTCACCTTTCTCCCTCCCTTCTCTCCCACCCTCCTCCTCCCACCATCGTCTCCCAGTCTCCCCTCCCCTCCTCTCCTCTCTTTCTCTCTCCAACTCCTCTCCTCCTGCTTAAATAAGAACGGGAAGTCTAACCCGCGCTTCCCACCCTAAGCGCCGAGCGACCACATCTTTCACTAACTTTTAAACCTTATAGAAAGAGTTTCACTCCTCTCGTTGCTAACTAAGAGGTGATACCGTAAAGCGGCTGAAGAAGGCTGCAATTAAGGCAGACCACACTCTTCACTCACGCTCGTAGGTTTATGCGATTAAAACAACGCCATGATTTCTCGAATCGTAGGTTTCGTGGGTTTTCGATTAATCTAACGCCAATGCACTAACGATCGTCAAGGTTTCGTGGGGTTATCCAGATTAATAACGCGCAATGACTCGGTCGTTTAGGTTTCGATGGGTTTTCCGACTTAATAACTGCCATGACTGCGATCGTAAAAGGTTTTGTGGGTTTTTCGAATTAATAACGCCACTGACTAACGATCGTAGGTTCGTGGGTTTTCGATTAATGAACGTCCCATCGACTCGATCGTAGTGTTTTACGTGGTTTTCGATTAAATAACGCCAATGACTCGATCGTCAGGTTTTTCGTGGGTTTTCGATTAATAACGAGCCATGACCTGCCTCGCGCGCGTAGGGATTTTCCGATTAATATAACGCCGATGACTCGAATCGTAGGTGTTTCGTGGGTTTCGAATTAATTAACGCCATGAACTCGATCGTAGGTTTTGTTGGGTTTATCGGAATTAATAAACGGCCCATGACTCGATCAGTAATAAGTTTCGTGGGTTTTCGATTAATAACGCACATGAACTCTGCCTCCACTCGATGGGTTTTCCGATAATAACAGCCATGAACTCGATCGGCTAAGGTTTTCGTGGGTTTTCGGATTAATAACGCCATGACTCTTGCCATCCACATCGTGGGTTTCTCCGATTAATAAGCCATGACTCTTGCCGTCCACTCGTGGTTTCGATTAACTATCGCCATGACTCGATCGTAGGTTGTTGGGTTTCGATTAAATAACGCCATGGAACTCGGTACGTAGGTTTTCTTGTGGGTTTTTCGATTAATAACGCCATGACTCTTCCTCCCACTCGTGGGTTTTTCGATTAATAATCGACATTGCAACTCGATCGCTTTCAGGTTTTGTGGGTTTTGCGAAATTAAATAAACGTGCCATGACGTCGATCGTAGGTTTCGTGGGTTCGATTAATGAACGCACATGACTCTTGCCTCCACTCGTGGTTTTCGATCTAATAACTGCCATGAACTCGATCGTAGGCTTTTGTGGGTTTTCGATATAATAACGCATGATCTTGCCTCCGTCGTGGTTTTTCAGATTAAATAACCGCCATGAACTCGATCGTAGAGTTTCGTGGTTTTCGAAATTAATAACAAGACATGCACTCTGCCTCCCACTCGTGGGTGATATTACGATTAATAAACGCCATGACTCGATCGTAGGATTTATCGTCCGGGTTTTCGATTTTAACTAACGCCATGACTCGACAGTAATTCTCAGGTATTCGTGGTTTCGATCTAATAACAAGCCATGAACTCGATCGTAGGTTTTGTGGTTTCCGACGATTAATAACAGCCACTCGACTCGTCGTAGGTTTTGCGCTCGGGTTTTCGATTATAACGCCTATGACTTCGATCGTGGCAGGTTTTGCTGGGATTTTGCGAATTAAATAACGCCATGGACTCGGTCCGATAGTTTTGTGGGTGCTCTTTTTTCTGTATTTCATTTTATTTATGAGTCTTTTTCTTTTTATCTTTTTGCGCCTAGATTTCGTTATTTTCGCATTTTGTGTTTTTCCTCTATACTGTTCCTTTGTTCTGGGTTTCTTCTAATCGTTAATATTAATCTTATTACTGTGCTTATGAACTCTGTTTCTTCCCGTGCTTTCTTTACTCCTCTCTGTTTTTTTTTTCTTTCCTCTTCTGCCTTATTCTTTCTGTCTCTTCTTTCCTTGTAAGGTGTTTTGTTGGGTTTCGATTAATAACGCCATGACTTTCGATCGAGCTCTTTCTGTGTTTTCTTTAATTTTTCTTTCTTTTCCCCTTCTTCCTTTCTGCTATTTCCTAAACTTTCTTTGGTATCGTGCGTTCGTGGGTTTTTTCGAATTTTTGTAAAAAATCGTGCATCTGTACCTCTATCGCTGTGTTTAGTTTCCGCTGATTGGTGTCGTTTACGAATTGTTACATTATTCTTGCACATTTCATACTCTTTGCCTCATACTTACTCACGTTGTCGTGTTCCGGGGTTTTTCTATTTCGGTTTTAATTAACCAAGCTCAGAATGTTACTTACTGATCGTGATATGTGTTTTGATTTTGTTGTAGAGTTTTCTCTGCATTAATTTAACGCTCCATCGTTAGCTCTTTTTGCCTCTTTCGTCTATCTTGCGTAGAAATTTTTCTCTTTCGATCTTTCGAAATTTTCTTTGCCTATTCAATTACTAAAGTGTTTGTTTCTTTTTTTTTACTGTTGTTCTTTCCCCTTACCTATTCTTTTCGTTGCTCGTCGTGTCTCTCTCTCTCTACTCTTCTCTCTCTCTTTCTCTTTCTCGTCCTCTCTCCTCGGTCCTCAGATCCGTATGCCGTGGTCCGTACGTGCTCTTCTCGTCTCTCGCTGGTGTCTTTCTTTGCTTTTCTCTGCACCTGTTCTTGTTGCCGTGCTGTACGCACCGCCTTCGTTGTTTGGTGGTCATTATTTGTTTGGGCTATTCGTGATTGGGCCAGCTTAGTCTGCCCTGGGGCAGCTGCGTGGTATCGTGCCGGTTATCGAGCGAGCATCTCATCCAGGCTTTGACGCGCGGGGATCGGTTATACAGCGGGTACGCTTTTCTATGTCCGACGTACGTATTTATGTCGCGATGGCATGGCAGAGTGTGGCTCCTGCGAGTTGTGACGATTACTTTCAATTACTCCGTTGTTGATGACATCTCCATAGTGGAGGGGGACAACAGAATTAGGGTTTGATTCCGCGCGGGGCTTACGCGGGCGCCTCATCGTATCTAGTGATTCTATAAAGGGTTCTGGACTCCGTCGCGGGAGGGGGTTTCGGGCGGACGCGGTGATCATTACAGCTAAGTCGCTTGACATCTAATGATTAGGACGGTCTGTTAGTCTAGGAATGCGCATGCATGAGTGGATTTTAATAACGCAGTGACTTTCGATTCGTAAGGTTTCGTGGGTTTTCGGATTTTTTTAATAACGCCATGTACCTCCTTGCCTGCCGTTCGTGGGTTTTCGATTAATAAACGCCAATGATCTTGCCTCCGTAGTGGGTTTTCGATTATAACTGCCATGGACTCTTGCCTCCGTATCGTGGTTTTCGATTAATAACGCCATGACTTCTTGCCTCCTCGTGGGTTTTCGATTAATAACGCCTGACTCGTATCATAAAGGAATTTCTGTGGGAAATTCGATTACCTAACGCCATGACTCGAATCGTTAGGTTTTCGTGGGTTTTCTGATTTATAAACGTCCATGACTCTTAGCCTCCATCTCGTGGTTTTCGAATTAATAAACGTCCTATACTCTTGCCTCGCAACTTCGAATGGGTTTTCGATTATTAACGAGATGCCATGACTCGATCGTATGGAAGTTCGTGGGTTTTGATTAATAAGCCAATGACTCGAATCTGTTAGGTTTCGTGGGTTTCAGATTAATAACGCCATGACCTTGCCTTCCACTCGTAGGGTTTTTCGATAATAACGCCATGAATCCATCGGGATCGTAAATATGGTTTTGTGGGGTTTTTTCATCTCAATAACGCCATGACTCGATCGTAGGTATTTGTTGGGTTTTCACTCCCATCCGACTCGTAGGTTTGTAGATCGATTACGCCATGATTCGATCGTAAGGTTTTGGGTTTTTCGATTAATAACGCCATGACTCGTCGTTAGGTTTTCGTGGGTTTTTCGATTAATAACGCCATGACTCGATTTCGTAGGTTTCGTGGTTTTCGATTAATAACGCCATGACTCTTGCCTCCGCTCGTGGCTTTCGATTAATAACGCCATGACTCGATCGTAGGTTTTGTGGGTTTTCGATTAATAAACGCCATGACTCGATCGTTAGGTTTTCTGTGGGTTTTCGATTAATAACGCCAACGATCGATCGTAGTTTCGTGGGTTTTTCGATTAATAACGACGACTCGATTTCGAAGGTTTCGTGGGTTTTCGATTAATAACGCCATGATTCGCCTCTCGATCGTTGGGTTTCGAGTTAATAACGCCATGACTCTTGCTCCGTCGTGGGTTTTCGATTAATAACGCCATGACTCGATCGTAGGTTTCGTGGGTTTTCGATTAATAACGCCAGATGACTCATGTATTTCGTGGGTTTTCGATAATAACGCCATGACCTCGATCGTAGGTTTCGTGGGTTTTCGATTAATAACGCCATGACTCTTGCCTCCGCTCGTGGGTTTTTCGATCTATATAACGCCATGACTCGATCGTCGTTTCGTGGGTTTTCGATTAAATAACGCATGACTCGATCGTAGGTTTCGTGGGTTTTCGATAATTAACGCCATGACTCTGTGCGATTTAATAAGCCATGACTCGTGGGGTTTTCGATTAATAACGCATGACTCGATCGTAGGTTTCGTGGTTTCGATTAATAACTGCCATGACTCTTGCTTCCACTCGTGGGTTTCGATTAATAACGCCATGACTCGAAACCGTAGGTTTCGTGGGTTTTCGATAATAACGCCATGATCGATCGTAGGTTTCGTGGTTTTCGATTAATAACGCAGGATCTATTGGTCGTGGTTTTCGATTAATAACGCCAATAACTCTTTGCCTCCACTCGTGGGTTTTCGATTAAATAAACAGGCCATGAACTACGAATCGTAGGTTTCGTGGGTTTTCGATTAATAACGCCACCAGACTCTGCCTCCACTCGTGGGGTTTTCGATTAATAACAAGCATGATCTCTCTGCCTTCCGCTCTCGTGGGTTAAAAATCGATTATAACTGCCATGACTTCGATAAGTAGGTTTCGTGGGTTTTTCGATTAATAACGCAACGACTCTTGCACTCCACTCGTGGGTTTTCGAATTATAACGCTCGCATGACGTCTTGCTCAACTTCGGTTTGGGAATTTTCGATTAATAACGCTGCACTACTTGGCTCTCCCGCTCGTGGGTTTCGATTAATAGCGCCATGAACTCGAATCGTAGGTTTCGTGGGTTTTCGAATTAATAACCCTTGCCAATGCCACTTCTTGACCCTCCACTCGTGAGGTTTTGAATTAATAACGCCATGACTCCGATCGTAGGTTTCGTGGTTTTCGATTAATAACGCCCAATGACTCGAATGCGTAGGTTATTAAGATGGGTTTTCGATTTAATACGCCATGACTCTTGCCCTCAAACTCGTGAGATTTTTTCGATTCTAAATAACGCCATGACTCGAAATCGTAGGTTTTCGTGGGTATTCTCGATTGAAATACGCCATTGACTACTTGCCCTTTCCACTCGTTGGGTTTTTCGATTAATAACCCGCGATGTACTCGATCGTAGAGTTGTTCGTGAGTGTTGTGGTCAGATAGGTAACAAGATATATAGACTAGTTGTGCTAATTATAGGTGTACGTATATTCATGTGCCCCCGGCCGGCCCCCCTTTCCCCTTATATACACAGCCTCGGGTATGTAACCTATATGTAAATGTACATTGTGTGTATATATAATATATACCATACCTATTATATAGTATATATATATATACCTATATAACTCATATTATATATAATATACTGCGAATGCTCTGTGTGTGTGTGGTGATTATGTATATATATCACTATGTTTGTTAAATATATATATATTATATATATATATACATAATATAATATATACATATATACTATATTATATGTATAACTATATTACATTACTGTAATAAATATATAGATACCTAACTATAATATATATACTATATACTGGTTACGTATAACCATATGCATAATTATAATTATATTTATATAATAATATATAATATTTGTACTATATATATATAATATTCCTATTAATATAAAATGATAAAATAATATATGATATATATATATATATATAATATAATAATACATAATGTATAGATATAAAGTAGAATAAACAAAGTATGTAAACGTATAAAGCCTATGCATATATTATATATTAAGGGAGTTAATATATATAATATATATATATATATATACATAAATATAAATAAATAATGTAAATGTAAGAACTTGCACACACAACACACACACAACACACACAACCACACACACAACACAACAGTCACGACACACACACACACAAGACAGAGGCACATATTATTATATAATATAATATATAATATACATATACTATATATTCATTACAATTATAATCAGTATAAAACTACAGGGAGAAGAAAAAACGGAGGAACATAAACACACAAACAGTAAAAAGTTCAAATAACCCGGCAAAAAATAGAAAAAAAACAAAAAAACAAAAAAAAAAAAAAAAAAAAAAAAAGAAAAACACAACACAAAAAAAATAGTCAAAGCAAAAAAAATAAAAAGACGATAGTAGAATCGATGAAAATAAATCCCCCCCTCTCCCCTCACCCTCCCCCTCCCCCCTCCTCCCGCCCTCCGCCCCCCAATCGCTCTCGAAGTAAACAACAAAGAAAGTGTTTGCAGAAAACCCCCTTGGCTCAGTACACAGTCGCCTCCCTCGGGGCTGTATAACGAGGATAATTTTTAGAATTAGAAAGAGAAAGAAAAAAGGGAAAACAAGAGAGAGAGAGAAGAGGAAAAGAAGAAGAGGAGGAAAAATGAGAGAGAGAGAAGAAAGAAAGAAGAAAAAGAGGGAGGAAAAAAGGAAAATAATGGAAAGGAAAGAAAAAAAAAAGGGAAAACAAGAGAGAGAGAGAAAAAAAGGAAGTGGGAAAAGGGGAGAAAAAAGAGAAAAAATATGGAAATGAAAAAGACCCCGACGAGAGAGGGAGAGAGAGAAAGAAGAAGGAAAGAGGAGGAGAAAAAAAATAAAAATAAAGAAATGAAAAAGACCCGACGAGAGAGAGAGAGAGAGAGAATAAAAAAAGGAGAAAAATAGAAAATGAAAAAGACCCACGACGAGAGAGAGAGAAAAAGAAAGAAAAAAAGAGAAAAAAAATAATGGAAATGATAAAGACCCGAAACAAGAGAGAAGAGAGAGAGGAAGAGAGAGAGAGAGAGAGAGAGAGAGAGAGAGAGAGAGAGAGAGAGGGAGAGAAGAAGGGAAAAAAAAGAAAAAAAAGAAAATTAAAGAAACATGAAAAAGACCGACGACCAGACCGAAAGAGAAAAAAAAAAAAAAAGAACAAAATAAAGAGAAAACAAACAAACAAAAAATGGAAATGAAAAAGACCCACCGTCTTGAACACATTCCTCGTGGGTATCTTGGAGACGGTGCAAAGAAGTATGAAATGTCGTCATGCTGTGTGCGGTGAGGGTGAGAGGTCCGTCCGTCTATTGGGCGCTGTAGAGGGAGACAAAACACGCGAACGCACCACGTACACAAACACACATATACACACACACATGCACTCAGAGAGAGAGAGAGAGAGAGAGAAGTGGGAGAAAGAAATAAGAAAGAGAGAGGGAGAGACAAGACAGAGAGAGAGAGGGGGGGGGGAGAGACAGAGAGAGAGAAAAGAAAGAAAGAGAGAGAGAGAGAGAGAGAAAGCGGGAAAGAGAGAGGGAGGGAGAGAGAAGGGGGGGAGGGACGCACCACATACACAAAGACACATACACACATATGCACATACACACTCAGAGAAAGAGAGAGAGAGAGAGAGAGAGAAAGCAGGAAAAGAGAGGGAGAGAGAGAGAGAGAGAGGGGGGGGGGGAGGGGACGCACCACATTAACACAAAGACACATACACAACATATATTGCACACATACACAACTCAGAGAGAGAGAGAAGAGAAAGCGGAAAAAGAGAAGGGAGGGAGGGGGAAGGAGGAAAGAAAAAAGGAGTTAAGGAGAGGGAGGGAAAAAGAGGGCGGGGGGGAGAGGGACGCACCGCAACGAACCAAAAACACACATATCAGACGGCACATAAACACAAGAGAGGGATCAGAGGAGAGAGAAGGAGAGAGAGAGAGAGAGAAGAGAGAGAGAGAAGCGGGAAAGAGAGGGAGGAGAGAGAGAGAGAGAGAGAGAGAGGAGAGAGAGAGAGAGAGAGAGAGAGAGAGAGAGAGAAGAGGAGAGGGAGAGAGAAGAGAGAGAAAGGCAGAGAATAAGACAGGGAAAGAAACTTGTAGACAGACAAACAGTGAGAGAAAGAGAGAGGGAGACAGAGACATTGAGAAGAGAGAGGAAGACAGACAGACATACAGAGTAATATAGAGAGAAGAAAAAAAAAAAAAAACGGAAACAATTCATATACTGCGAGCCGAACCACTGATCAAATGCAGGCTCTAGAAAAGTTCGCGCCCAGCCCTAACTGCGCCAGTTAGGTAAACCGAGTCACTCCCCATTTTCTCCTCCAGAAGGGAGCATGTGTGTAGAGTGACAACAACTATGCCTCATAACAGCGCCACTCAGATCAATTGCCGCGTAAAAGACGAGAGTTCCGTAATGCTTATTCGCCCCCCAGCTTGAGGTCGATTTAATATTAGAGAGGCTTTCGCAACAGCATATTTGCACACACCACAACAATATGTGGGTTTAATTTGATATCCGAGCCTCGTTCCAACGCAGAGCATATCGACGAAGTAAATCCAAGCTAGAATATCGAATCGGACGAGTTATTAGGCATTCGGTGATCAACCCGACGATAAAGAATCGAAACCTGTTCCTCTTCTCATCGAATCCCCAGACGAACGCCGAGTCGATGCGTCTTCGTCCGCAGCGCACGTCTTCCGAATCGTCTATGAACTCGCCAATCCTTGTCACATAATAGGAATCGAGGAAGTAAAACCTTTTTTTTTAATCAATTATATCGCTCTTATATCCGAAAAGAAATCACAACAGGAGAGAGCAGGATGTTTAGCACAGCCAGTCAAACTCCGACCAGCCAGCACCGACAAACGCCGCAGCTCCGCCATTAGATATTCAGTATGTACAAAGGCGAAACAATCAACACGCGCGCACCGAACAACCTAGTTCATCATCCGCCTGTGCAGAGCCTATAACGGATCCAAGGTTTCCATTTCGCCCGCGTTCCTTCCCGACAACCTCTGGGTTATCGATACGTCTTCCGCTGATCGTCTGGCTTCGTTTTCAGACAGAGGAGGAGGAGGAGGAGGGAGACAGAGGGAAGAGGAGGAGGAGAAAGGTGGAGGGAGGAGGAGGAGGAGGAGGAGGGAGACAGAGGGAAGAGGATACGGAGTAGGAGGAGATGGGGAGGAGGAGGAGGAGGAGAAGAGGGAAGACAGGAGGAGAAAGAGGGGAGAGAGGAGAGGATAGAGGAAGAGGGAGGAGGAGGATGAAGGCAGGAGGAAAGAGGAGTAGGAGGAGGAGGAGGAGGAGGAGAAGAGGGAGTTGGAAGGAGGAGACAGAGGGAAGAGAGGAGGAGGGAGACAGAGGAAGAGGAGGAGGTGGAGGAGGGAGATAGAGGAAGAGGAGGAGGAGAGGAGACAGAGGAGAGGAGGAGGAGGAGGGTCGGAGAGGAGAAGGGGTCGGGGAGAATGGCAGGAGAAGGAGAGGAGGAGAGGACGAGGGCGAGGAAAGAAGAGGAGGGGAGGATGGCGGGAGGAGAGAAAGAGGACGAGACAAACAGCCGAGAAGGAGGAGAGGAAAGAGAGGCGGAGAGAAAAAGAGGCGACGAGAACGACAAACAGGCAAGAAAGAGGAGAGAGCGAGAGAAAAGGAAAGATGAGAAGTCGGATGAAGAGATGAAGACGAGAGCGAGAGAAAGAGAATAATAGTAGGGAGACAAGAGAACGAAGAGGAAGCGAGAGGCACAGATGAGAGAGAAGAGAGAGAGAGAGAAGAAGAGAGAGAGAGAGAGAGAGATTTGTGTGACGAATTCGGAGAGTAAAAATAAAAAAATATTTCGCTGAAAATTTTGTCATCATAAGCTATAGTAATTTGCTCCCTGCATTTATGAAAATATAATTACAGAAAGTGATAATAATAGCAAGAGGTGACAACTAAAGCAAAAAGGAAGCAGTGATGATAAGAATAATAATTAACATCATGATAACACAGTCAATGATATTAATAACAATAATACGGTTAATAACATATTTAATAAAATAACGATGAAAAAGAAGTGGCAACAGCAACAAGAATGATAATTACAATAATTGTTTTAGTAGTAATAGTCTGTATCTAATGATGAATGATTCATTATTATGATGATGATAATCATTGTTATAGTAATGATAATAATAATAAATGATATTAATGATAATAACAATGGAAATTAATAAATGATAGTAAATCGTAAATAATATATGATATTGATGATAATGATAATTGATGATAATAGTAATGATCATAACGATAACGACAACATCAACAATAATAATGATAATGATATCAACACCGAATAAAAATTACAATGATAAACGATTATTATTGTAATAATAATGATGATAATAATAGTAGTAATAGCAATAATTATAATCATGATAATAATGATGATGAAATATAATAATGATAATTGCAATAACGAAAATGATAATAATAACTAAAGTGGTGGTAATATACTACATCTATCTATCTTTTTTAGTATCATCATCATCATATTGATATCATAATCATCATCATCATCATCATCATCATAATAATAAAATGATAATAATAATGATAATAATGATGATAATAACAATAATATTTGATGATAGTGATAATAAATAATAATGATGATAACGATAATGATGATAATGGCGGTAATGAGAAAAAATAGTAATAAAAATGATGATAGTTATAATGATGTTATAACGAAAAATAACGGTGATAGTAAGATTAAATTAAAAGCTTGGCGATGATGATATTGATGATAATGATAACATAAAAAAGAGTGATAATCAATAACAATGATAATGTTTAAAATAATGAAAACAATGATATTCATAATGATAACAATGATGATGATGATTGTGATAATGATAATGATTGTGCTGATGATAATGATAATGATAATAAAGAAAATAATGATGATAATGATATGATAATGATGATAATAATAATAATGATAATAATAATGATAATGATAATAATAATGATAATGATAATAGTGATAATAATGATAACAACAACAATAATAAAAATAATGATAATGATAATAATCATTATCATAATAATGATGATAATGATTATAATGCCGACAATAATGATATACATAATTATATGATGGTAAGCATAGTAATGATTATGATAACAATACCAGTAATGATGATAGCAATGAGGATGACAATAATAATAAATGTTAACTATAGCAATAATGATATTAGGGATAATGATAATTACAATAATGTTGATAACAGAGATAATAATCATAACAATAATGATATTAATAATGATACTGGTAATGATAATGACAATGATAATAGTAACAACAATAACAACATCAGCAAGAACAATAACAGCAATAATGATAATAATAATGAAAATAATAACAATAATAATAATGATGATAATTGTCATAATAACAATAATAGTAATGATGATGATAATGATACTGGTAATAATAGTAATAATGTTAATGATAGCGGTAAAAATGATACTGATAAAAGCAGTAGTAAGGATAACAAAAATAATGAGAACAGTAATGATAAAAATAACAATGATAATAATGACAACAACAATGATGATAATAGTATTAATAATAACAATGCTGATAATAACAACACTGATAATAATGATAATAATGATAATGATAATGAGAGAAATGAACAATAATCATAATATCAATAATGACGATAATGTGAAGGATTAGGATAATAAAAATGATGATAATGATAACAATGTTAATGATTATAACATTAGTGACGATGATAATAACGATGACAGTAATAATGATAATAATGATAATAGTTATAATGATGATAATAATAATGAATCATGTTCATAATGATGATGATAATAATGATAATGATAATATTTATAATGCTAATAGTAATAGCAATGATGATGATAATAACAATGATATAAATAATGATAATAATGATAATGGTAATAATAATGATAGTAGTAATGATAATGATAATGATCTTAACAATGATGATGATGATTATTATCATTATCATTATTATATTTAATTACTTTTATTATTATTATTATCATTATCATTATCAGTAGTAGTAATGATAATGTATTAATAATTGTAATAATGACAGTATTAATGATGATAATCGTAACAATGATAATGATGATGATGATGATAATAGAAATAATAATGATAATAACAATAATAAGAGTAGTAACAATAATGCTAATAATGCTAATAATAATAATGATCATGATAATGATAATAATGATGATAATTATAATGAGAATAATATCAATAAGAACAGTAATGATAAGAGTGGTAATAAGAATAATGATAATGATAACAATAAAAATAGTAATGTTGATGACCATGGTAACAATAATAATGGTAATAATGATATTAATTACAATAATAATAATGACTATAATCATAACAATAATAGTTATGATGATGATAGCAATAACAATGATAATAACGATGATAATAATAATAGCAAAAATAATAATGATAATAAAGATAATGACATTTGATAGCAATGATAAAGGAATTGAGGATGATAGTAATAATGATAATAGTAGTAATGATAATAGTGGTATCAATAATAATTATGATACAGATGATGATATTGATAATAACCATGAAAGCAAAAAATACTATAGACATGATAGTAATAATTATGATAATGATAATGGAAATTACAACAATGATAATGATAATAATGATGATAATAACAAAAATAATGATAATGATGATAATAATGATAGTAATAATAGTAATGATAATAATAATTATAATAATGATAATGAAGATAATAAAAATAATGATGGTGCTGATAAGAAAAAGAACAACAATAACAACAACAGTAATAGTGATTAAAATAATAATAACAAAGATAACAATTATGATGAAAATATAAATACTGAACAAAGACAACAATGAAAATAATAATTTCGATAACAGCTGACGAAAAAAGAACAGGAACATGGCGAAAACATAATATGATATTAACCTTATGAATAAAAAGATCATGATAATGATAACAAATATGATAGATATGATAACAATTTGGATCACCTTCAAGTAAGGCCAAAGTAATATCAACCATAAAAATAATTGTGGTAATAACTATTATCGCAATGGACTTATTAAGGCCGAAAAAATATGGAAACGATTACAAATATGCTTTATCAGTTATCTGAATAAAAATAATTGTATTGAAAAAATGAGGACGTTTGATTTTATTCTTTAAAAAAAATCACATCATTTTTGTCTGGCCGCACTTTCCGTTATTATTATTATTTTTTGAATCACCGGAAAATAGTAAATGACAAAATGTATAAAATCATAACAGTGATGATATTAGTGATAATGATATTATTAATGATAATGTTATATAATAATCATAATCAACACATACATATATATAATATATATTCTTTAGATATGAGCATACAAACGGATAGTTATAAATAAATGTTAATGTGCGTATTTTATATGTATCCCCCCTCTCATTCCTTTTATCTCTTCAACATTCATATTTCGTAACTCCTCCTGGATAATTTTACTGTTGACCTTTTCGTCAATTTCTTAAAGAAACTTATGGAGAAGTTTGTATGAGAAAATGCCCTTACAGATGTTTATATTTTTCCTCCTCGTCTCAGGTTAATAAACTTTTTTTCCCTGTTATGTCATTCCTGTTTTATCTCTTTCTCTCGGAACGTGGATAGAAAATAAGATTTAAAAAGATCATAATTTGATTGTATAATTTTCTGTGTCAAATTCGGTTTCCTTTGTTCCCAAAAGCGAGCGCAGTGTTTCACGGTTATTTTTTCCCTATTTGTTTTGTTTTTCAAGCTATATCTAACCTAGCGGCGAGTATTTTACATTAAATTATCTCGTACCTATTTCTAGATATCAAAATAGGTTTTCTTTCTTCTTGACACGAGTGATATCTCATTACAAAAAAATTCTCTTGATGGTTTCCTGTGTTAATTAAAAAATAACGGATTAGTATATTCTTAACCATTATATCAGTACTGGTTGTGAAGGACAGGTGTTTCTTCATCTATAATTCGAGAGAAGATGATAGCATCGTTTTTTTAAATCAATATAGCGGTGAAATTATGTAAAAACACATCTGCAGAAACGCATATCTTTGAAGCGTATTGCCCTTTTTATGGCTGTGATAATCCTGATTTCGGGCATTAGAATTACTCTCGCTATATTTCATCATGATACTGGAAACGGTATTAATATCAAGAAGCGTGTACTTTGCACCTATCCGAAGTATGGGACTAAAATGATCGTTAGAACATCCTGTGGAAAGATGATAACCCAACCCTTTGACGGGCGACACAGTTACCAATTTTTTGTTGTTATTTCTCCCTTTGTTATTCTGCATTGTCACTTTTTTAAGGTAAAAGATGGACGATTTTGCATTGGTTTCATTGGATATTCGAATGTTCGTGTACTTAAATTAAATGTGCATCGAAAAAGGAGTCAAGTCAATCAACGGTAGAGTTAAATATGCGATTAAATAAACTTTGGCAGCGCTGCCGTTCGATGACGTCATACTGCGGTGTATTTAAAAGGCATATTTAATGGTTAGCCACTTTATGCTCTGCAGACAATAAAGGCTATATTGATTGCTTCACCTAGAAGAACTACACAAAAGGAAGTCTTTTACGGTATATAGAGAATAAAGAGTAATTTCCCTAGTCAATAGTTTAGTATAACGTCAATAGAGTTCCAATATTATCTGTTCTGCTTCATTGATAAATTTAGTACCGATATTCCCCGGCTAGATCGCGCATAAGGACAAAAATAATCCAAACTTAATATCAGACCCCCCATTGCGTGCCCAGAGAACAAGCAAAGAAACAAAAGCTGCCAAAAGGTAGAGTTTTTAGAAGCCTGCGCGCTGCTGGTCCGAAGTGATCTCGCGTTCAGTTGTTATCTGGACGTCACTCGGGAAGCACGCGCCATGACGGAGGATCGGCCTGCAGAAGGCGAAATTGTCAGGTGTCAGCTGTTCGAGGTGGGCCCACGCTACTTCAACCTGGCCTACATAGGGGAAGGAGCGTACGGCATGGTGGTGTAAGTATAGGGCGAGCCTCGAGGAGAGAGAGGAAGGGCGAGAGAGAGCGAGCAGGCAGAGGTTTTTGGTGGACCTGTTGTGTTGCGGGATTATTGATCAAGCGAGCGAGCAGGGAGAGAGGGAGAGGGAGAGAGGCAGCGGCAGCAGGAGGAGCAGGAGGAGGAACGGCGAGGAGGAGGACGAGATGCAGGGGTTGGAGGACGAGGTCTGTGGTGGCGAATAAGATGCATTTTGGGCAAAGGAGGGGAGGGGGGGAGAGCCGAGGAGGAGGAGGAGGAGGAGGAGGGGGGTGTGTGGAGATCGACACGCCCTTGCTCCTCGGCCCCGCAACCCCCCTCCCCCCCTCGATGACCTTGGTTGGGTGACGTCACGCATGCTGCGAGGTCAGGTCATCTTGCAGGTGAGGAGGGGGGAGGGGGGGGGCTGCAGGTAGGCCGCGGGAGGACTCGAGGGGGCGGGGGGGGGGGTGGCCTTTCCTTGCAAGACGCCCCGTAATATCATTTTCTGGAGCTGATAGAAGCCTCTTCCTTGCTCTTGATAACGAGAGGCTACAAGGGCGCTTATCAGGCACCGCCATTTACACCTGTGGTTGTTATCCTTATCAAACACATTTTTTTGTTATCTATAAGCTTGTATACTTTATTTTTTTACAATACAGATCAGTTATAACCCTTATCTCAGTTTATGTGATATGTGACTATATGGACAGCTTCATTATTGATGTTTAGCTTAAGTTGGTTGTGAAATTCTGGAGTTTTCAAGATCACTTACTTTTAAACATCAAAGAAAATGTTTTGTTTTTGTGACAGGTTGTTTGTTGTATCTCGATCAACATTGTTTGGTTGATTGTTTTGGTTTATATTTGTAGCTTTCTGATGTTTTAAGACATTAGTGTTTATTTTGTTTCAGTTTTAAGCTGAATATTCCTTTCTCCGTGACAAATTTCACAAGGGGAACGTTAACTGCTATATATATATTTTTTTCCTTTGTGCTCTAAAGGAAATGAATTGGAAACAAGGTTTATAACCTGGAATTAGACAGTATGTCCTATCATACTTTGAGTTCTTTGAGAAACATGTAGGCAAAATAGTTGATTAGGAATTTATACTTTCACATATTGGTGATGGAATTTACACCTGTACTTACATGGACATACATACACATACATGAATGTACCTGCGCATACATGGATGTACCTGCACATATGTGGACGTTCTTACACATATGTGGATATACCTGTGCATATGTGAACATACCTGCGCATGCGTGAACATACCTGTGCATACATGGACATACCTGCACATATGTGGACGTGCTTACACATATGTAGATATACCTGTGCATATGTGAACATACCTGCGCATGCGTGAACATACCTGCGCATACATGGACATACCTGCGCATATGTGGACATGCCTGCGCATACGTGGACATATCTGCACATATGTGGACATACCTGCACATATGTGAACATACTTGCGCATGCGTGAACATACCTGTGCATACATGGACATAGCTGCACATATGTGGACATAGCTGCGCATACGTGGACATACCTGGACATACGTGAACATGCCTGGACATGTGTGAACATACCTGCACATATGTGAACATACCTGCACATATGTGAACATACCTGCACATACGTGAACATACCTGCACATACGTGAACATACCTGCACATACGTGAACATACTGCACATACGTGAACATACCTGCACATACGTGAACATACCTGCACATACGTGTGCGTGAACATACCTGCGTGAACATACCTGCACATACGTGAACATACCTGCACATACATTGGCTGCACATTGAACATACCACATACGTGGCACATACGTGCTGCACATACACATGCACATGCACATACATACATGCACATACATATTACACATATGCACATACACATACATGTACACATACATGCACATACCATGCACATACGTAAACATACAATGCATATGTGGACATGTCTGCACATGGGGACTTACCTGCACATATGGCCATACTGCACATACGTGGCCATACATGCACATATGTGGCCATACATGCACAAATGTAGACATACCTGTTCATACATGAATATACCTGAACATATATGCACAAATACATTGTATACTGTATATACACCCCCACGAAAAAACACAAACATGCTCATACATGAATTCACATTAACTTGCTTAAACCTGAAAAAGTTTACAAATTCACTCTGTCATATTCATAATAATAATATGCTGCAGGTACTAATTCACTCATCTCTCTCTCTCTCTCTCTCTCTCTCTCTCTCTCTCTCTCTCTCTCTCTCTCTCTCTC
>NW_020871636.1:97110-102110 GCF_003789085.1 Penaeus vannamei | reverse complement strand
TTTCCCGAAAGGCCAAACAAACTCCCATATTAAACACTCTCCTCTCTCTCTGCACCCCGATTACACTTTAATAAAACGATGGGCTACTCATACAAATTAAATTATGAATAAATAATGAGAAACAAGACACGGGGTCCGGCGAGCGAGGAGAACCCGCCTCTCGCGCCGGGTGTGGGGGGGGCGGCTCGGCTCGGGCTCGGCTTGGGGCTCGGGTCGGGTCGGGGTCGGCTCGGGTCGGTCGGCTCGGGAAGCTTAATGTTATGGGGCGGGCACCTTTTTTTTTTTTTTTTTTTTTTTTTTTGATGGAGGGGGGGGGTAATGTGGGTTTGTGGTTTATTTCTTGTGTTTGTTGTTTGGTTGTAGTTGGTTGTTGTTGTAGGTGTGTGTTGGTTGTTGGTGTTGTTGGTGGTGTGTGTTTGATGTTGTGTTGTGTTGTGTTGTGTTGGTGTTTTGTTAGGGTGGTTTTGTGGGTGTGTGTTGTTTGAATGTGTGTCGTGTAGTTAGGATATTATTCGTATAATATTGTTGAATTATTTTATTATTTATTGTATTCTTGTTATTAATGATTATATGATCAATTATGCTTCTCTGTAGTTATTCGTATCATTACATCATGATTTTAAATTTCATTATTATAAATTTTTCTTTTATTATCTATCATCATTACTATAGTTATTTATTATTATCAATTTATTCATTACTATTGTGATCATCATTATATAATTTCTTGTTTTTATCATTATTATCCTTATTTTTAGTGTTTCATCATTTATCATTATCATCATTATATTATCCTCATTATCATGTCATTATCAGCATTAGCACATCATTTTATTATCATTCACTATCATATTCTTATATTTATTATGATTGAAAAATAGCATTAAACAATACAGAATTAATGAAAATAATAATTAAATAATATAACGATAATGATATTGATAATGATTAATGATAATAGTAGTAATAATGGCATTTAATAATAGTAATAATAACAATTAGTTATGTTATCAATAAAAATGAGATTATCATAATTAACATATTTTGTAGTACTCTATCATTATATAATAGTTTATCATCATGTGTATCCTTATCATTATAACTCTTATTGTTTTTGTTATTTAGCATTACCTTTACCCTTATTATCATTAACATGATGCATATCATCATATTTACGCCGTCATTGATAGCCATAATAATACTATATTTATTATATTATCATGACAATCATTTCATTGCTATTTCTACATTATTGTCTCACAGTCTTCTCGTGCTGTTAAAATATACACACATAAGTTTACCATTGTATAATACTGTTTTTATTTTACTTTGTCCAGCCAACACAGACAGACACCACGCACAATGCACACATACACATTTAAAACACCCGTGTAGACAGATACACACAAAGACACACAATACACGCGCACACACACATTACAGACACGCACACACACAGACACACACAACACACACACACACACAACACACTCACACACACAACACACAACACACCACGCCACACACACACACACACACCAACACACACACACACACACACACACACACACACACACACACTCCACACCACACACACACACCACACACACATACTCACAGAAGGAATTAGCGGGCAGGAGCCAATCAGTAATCACAGAGACACTTTGGTATTAAGAGAGGTAATTAAAAGAGGGCATTCGGAATGGGCAATTCTCCTGTTTTTCCCCTAATCACTACAAACCTACCACTCCTCCCTTCCCCCCTTCTCCCCTTCCCTCTCCCTACTTCCCTTTCTCTCCCTCTTCCTTTGAGCTCTTCTCCCCCTTCTTCTTTTCGTCGCCTTCTTCTCTCCCCTCGCTCCTGATCTCCATTCTCTTTATACCCGTCTCCCTCCTCGCTACCCACATGCTTTATCTCTCTACCCCCTCTCCTCCTCTCTTTTCTACCTCTTAACTTTCTCATCCTCCTATCCTCGCTTTCCTCACCTCTTTCTCTCCCTACTCCCTCTCATTCACATCACTTCCCTCCCCTTCCTATACTTTCCCTCTCTTTTTTCCGCGTCATTAACTCCCTTTTACCTTCTACTACTGACATTATTTTAATTCGGATTTTTTGTCTCCATACCGCGTTCAATTTCAGCTGTTCTGTTCGTGTTATATTGAATAGCTTATTATTCGCTCTGTCATTTTCTCATCTAATTCTGTTCTCTTCTCTTCTTCCTCTCTCTCTCTCTCTCCCTCTCTCTCTCTCTCTCTCCTCTCTCTCTCTCTCTGTCGTGTGTCGCTTCTGGCTAATCTCTATAATTACTATATCTATCTATTCTCTTCTTCATATACATTCACTATATGATTTGGTCACTTTACTCAGGATAGTAATGCATAATTGTATGTGTGTTGACGTGTGTGTGTGGAAATATATGTACTAGAAATTTAGTTATTGAGTGTACCTATTATGATATATGTGTTAATGTTAACTGGTAATTAGTACTAATTAATATAGCCATATATATATAAATACCATAAATTATATATATATATATATCTATATATATATTAATATATATATTATAATTATTATTAATATATTATAATATATATATATGTATGTGTGTGTTGTGATGTGTGTAGTTTGTGTGTGTGTGTGTGTGTAGTGTTTGTTTGTGTGTGTGTGGTGTGATAGATTAGGATTTAGTGAGTTTAGTGTTAGTGGTTAGATAGGTCGTAGGGATTTGGATGTGGTTTTAGATAGATAGGATGTAAATATAGATATTATAGGAATATATGGAATATAGATATAAATAAGTAGATAAGGATAGATTAGATAATATATTATGCATGTACATATTAATTAATATTAGTATATATATAATATAAAATAGTTAATTATTAATTATATATAATATATAATATTTATATTATTATATATAATATATAATAATGTTTACTCTATTATATTTATATCTTAATCTATACTATCTGATCTATCTATCTATCTTATCTTTTATTATATATATATATATTAGTATATATTAACTTAATATTTAATTATATTAATATATATATATATATTTAAATTAAATATATATATATATTAATTAATTATTATACATATATCATGTATAATAATATTTATATATAATTAATAATTAGTATTATATTATTAAATATATATTATATATATATTATAATTAATATACAGATAGATAGATAGATAGATATATACATATACACACCACTTACTATTTACAGACACTACTACAATATATGTGTTTACCACAGTAACATTAATATATACCTCACCTACATTCTTACATCAGATAGACACACAACAAACAAAATACACACATTACACACACACACGACATATATACCAATATTAACCTTATATTATTATACACACATCACACACAACACACACAGCACATATATAAATATTATATAATAATAATTATAATTATATATATATAATGTGAGTGTGTGTTGTGTGTGTATATGTTATGTGCAGTGTGTGGGTGTCGCACACCTATGCATATTAGATACATCAGACATAAAATTATAAAATGAATATTGTTTAATTCTCAACATCCTTATTAAATTTGTACATATATAGTATTGCCATATCCATAAAGAGAGGATTACATCAGTGATAATGAATAAAGTAAAGAAAGCATAAAAGAACGCAATGAATAGAGGAGGAACAGCACTGGATAAAAGAGAGAGGCCGCATAGATATGGATAATTGATGATAAGGAATTTAAAGAAAGAAATAGGAGCAATAATGGTGTAGAAGAGGAGAATAGCATAAATAAAACCTTGATATGTAAAGACGGATCAACTTTAGAAAGATGGGAACGAGCGAGTTCGAAAACTGTCTCGATTCCGTCTTCAGAGGGATGTGAACGAGCGGACCCTGGCACAATTTTAGGAGGATGTGAAAGAGCGAGTCCTGTAGTGAAAGGAAACAAATTCTGAGACACAACTTTAGGAGTGAAAGAGGGATTCCTAGGGTGAAGGGACACGCATCCTGACAGACGACTTTAGGAGGATGTGAAAGAGCGAATCCTACAGAGAAGGTACACGATTGACACGAATCCTGAGACACAACTTCAAGTGGATGTGAAAGAGCGATTCCCGAGGCGAAAGGACAACAAACCCTGAGAAAGACTTTGGGGGGATGTGAACCAAGTTACAACTCATTCAATGGCAGGTAGATATGGGACCCAATTAAATATCTTTATTCTCCAGCGTCGGTTGTTTAATATGCGGGACCTCGAGTCATTTGCAAAACAGGTAGAGATTGTTAGAGGAGAGAGATAGAGAGAGAGAGAGGGAGGGAGGGAGGGAGGGAGGGAGGGAGGGAGGGAGGGAGGGAGGGAGGAGGGGAGGGAGAGAGGCGGAGGGAGGAGGGAGGAGGGAGGGAGAGAGAGAGAGAGAAAGAGAGGGAGAGAGGAGATAGAGAGAGGGAGAGAGACAGAGACAGACGAGATAGACAGATAGAGAGAGAGAGAAGAGAGAAGGAGAGAGAGAGAGAGAGAGAGAGAGAGAGAGAGAGAACGAGAGAGAGAGAGCGAGAGAGAGAGAGAGAAGAGAGAGAGAGAGAGAGAAGAGAGAGAGAGAGAGAGAGAGAGAGAGAGAAGAGAGAGAGACAGGACAGACAGACAGACAGACAGACAGACAGACAGACAGAACAGTCAGACAGACAGACAGAGATAGACAGATAGAGAGAGAGAGACAGACAGACAGACAGAGAATAGGCAGATAGAGAGAGAAGAGAGAGCAGACAGACAGACAGAGAATAGACAGATAGAGATAGAGATAGAGAGAGAGGAGAGAGAGAGAGAGAGCGAGAGAGAGAGAGAGAGAGAGAGAGAGAGAGAGAGAGAGAGAGAGAGAGAGAGAAGAGAGAGAGAGAGCGAGAGAGAGAGAGAGAGAGAGAGAGAGAGAGAGAGAGAGATGAGAGAGAGAGAGAGAGAGAGAGAGAGAGGAGAGAGAAAGAGAGAG
>NW_020871636.1:84553-86569 GCF_003789085.1 Penaeus vannamei | reverse complement strand
GTTGTCATTATTTACTCCTTTGATCATAATTCTTCGTCTTGCAATGTTCTTCCAAGTGTTAAGTGGCGTTGCAAGGCCTTGATCCAAGTGGGTCACGTGACTTGATGTGAATTCACTTTGATTTCGTATGAGGTTGTTATAGTGAGGGTTATTTGTTCGTTATGTTGTGAATGGTTGTTATTATTTGTATTTTAGGTATTATTAAAGTCATAATTATTTTTTATAGAAGTTCGTGGTATCATATTTTTTAATCGTCATCAGTATTATTATTTGTACTTTAGACAGACTACAGTTCACACACAAAACCTTCCAAAAAATATAATGATAATATTGATAATAATAATATTAATGATAATAATAATAATAACAACAGTAATAATAATGATAACAGTAATAATAATGATAATAATATGATAATGATAATAATAACAATAATGATAATAATAATAATAATAATAACAAGAACAAACGTCGTCAATAACTTTAAAAATAAATAACTACAATAATAATAACAAACAAAAATAAATCAACAAATAAACCTGTCTTCCATAACAAACCACACAGAAGCCAAAAAAATAATAAAATAAGAATAGGGGTTCTATTCATAACAACCACACAGGCGCCATTTTTTTTTTTTTTTTTTTTAAGGGGATCTATCTTAAACCGTTTCTCTCTCCTTTTAAGTGTGGCGCCATTTTAAGGGGTCTATTCATAACAAACCACACAGGCGCCATTTTTTTTTTTTTTAAGGGAGATCTATTTTAAACTGTTTCTCTCTCCCTTTTAAGTTGGCGCCATTTTTAAGGGGTCTATTCATAACAACCACACAGGCGCCATTTTTTAATTCATAACAAAACCACAGGCGCCATTTTTTTTTTTTTTTTTTTTAAGGGGATCTATTTAAACCGTTTCTCTCTCCCTTTTGAGTGTGGCGCCATTTTTTAAGGGGGATCTATTTTAAACCTATTTCTCTCTCGCTTTTAAGTGTGGCGCCATTTTTTAAGGGGGATCTATTCATAACAAACCACACAGGCGCCATTTTTTTAAGTTTTTTTTTTCATAACAAACCACACAGGCGCCATTTTTTAAGGGTTTTTATTCATAACAAACACACAGGCGCCAATTTTTTTTATTCATAACAAACCACACAGGCGCCATTTTTTTAAGGGGGTTTTATTCATAACAAACCACACAGGCGCCAATTTTTAAGGGTTTTTATTCATAACAAACACACAGGCGCCATTTTAAGGTTTTTTTTTTTTTAATTTTTATTCATAACAAACACAACATAACAAACCACACAGGCGCATTTTTTAAGGGATCTATTTTAATTTTTTTCTCTCCAGTGTGGCGCCATTTTTAAGGGGATCTATTTTAAACCTATTTCTCTTCGCTTTTACACCCAGGCTCCCGCGTGCTGGTCAGCGGCGGCGTCGGCACCATCCACCAGGCTCTGTGGTTCGTCCCTGTCTTATCCGCCACCTTCATCGGCTTAGTCACCAAGATGGCGGAGACGAAGGAGGAGACATGGACCGCCGTTCTCACCAAGACGCACAAATACTCCTTCGAGAGCTTCTTGATGGCGACCGTATGCCCGCCGTTCAACGCCCTCGGGTTGTTCACGTCCGTTCCTTACGTGCTGGCCGGGGTGTGCTACCTCACGCTCGATCCCGGAGCCGTCGTCAATGTGTTGGTGTTCGTGCTGTCCATCTTGGGTCAGGTGGTGGCGTGGCTGGCGCCTCGGGTTCTTCACCACGTGACCTGAGTTCTCGAGATCTGGGGGATGGCGTCGTGGGGGGGGTGGCGTGTGAAAGGGGGGGGGGGGAGGATGTGGTCGTGGGGGGGGTGTGGGGGGGGATGTGTATGTTAGTTTAATATATATTAAAATGAATATTATATAAGAATGTATAATAGATTTTTGTTATTCATATTAGTATGTTAGGTATGTTTGTATACGCAAAGGCATAAATATACAGATTAATAAACAATTATAAACTTGTATAAAAAACACGTAAG
>NW_020871636.1:79553-82053 GCF_003789085.1 Penaeus vannamei | reverse complement strand
GAAATCGCTCACATAAAAGGAATTTCTGACCCAATAAAATAGATTTTTGGTTTGTTTGCATTTTTCTCTCTTCTCTCTATCCGTCGAAGGAATTTGAAAATAAAAAATTCTGGATGTTTTGGAGAACGAGATAGAGGAAAAATAAGATTAAATAAGCCATGTCTTTCCCCTATTCCTTTTTTTTCTTTTCTTTTTCTTCGTCTTCCTTATTTGGTGAACGAGAAAAAAGTAAGATTAAATAAGCCATGTCTTTCTCCTATTCCTTTTTTCTTTCTTTTCTTTCGTTCTTTTTTCTTTTCCTTTTCTTCATCTTCCTTATTTGGAGAACTAGAAAAAAATAAGATTAAATAAGCCACGTCTTTCCTCTATCTTTTTTCTTTCTTCTCTTTTATTTTTTTTTCTCTCTCTCTCTCTTTTCTTTTTCTTTCTTTTTTTCGCGTCTTCCCTATTTCCTTCCTTCGCCTTCTTTTCGTAATTCGTGATCTCATATCCGCTCAATTTAGCATCAATTTCCCTTTCCTATTTTTCTCTCTTCCTTTCTCTATACTTATTTATCAACCTCCCTACCTGTCTTATTTTCTGTCTATCTATCTGTCTTATTATCTGTCAGTCTATCTCCTATTCTATGTGCCTGTCTATCAGTCTCTCTGTCTATATACTTATTTATCAGTCTATCTCCTATTCTATGTGCCTGTCTATCAGTCTATCTATCTGCTTATCTATCTATCTCCTATCTATGTGCCTGTATATCAGTCTATCTATCTTCCTATCTGTCTGTTCATTTATTTACTTATCTACCTGTCTTATTCTCTATCTATCTTTCTGTCTTATTACTTATCAGTCTATCTACCTATCTATCAGTTTATCTACCTATTTATCGGCCTATTTATAAGTCTGTCAATCATCTCTCTCTCTCTCTCTCTCTCTCTCTCTCTCTCTCTCTCTCTCTCTCTCTCTCTCTTCTCTCTCTCTCTCTCTCTCTCTCTCTCTTTCTCTTTGTCTCTTTCTCTCTCCTTCTCTCTTTCTCTCTCTCTTTCTTTTTTCTCTTTCTCTCCCTCTCTCTCCCACCGTGTCATTTCACTCTCACTCCAATCTTCCTTTTACTCAGACGCTTACACTTACTCTTGCTCTTCCTCTTGCTCTTACTCTATCTGCATCTTCATCTTCATCCTCTTTCTTTTCGTTTTTCTTCTCCCTCCCCCTCTCCCTTTCCCTCCCACTCCTCTTCTCTCTCCTCCTCTCTCTCTCTCTCTCTCTCTCTCTCTCTCTCTCTCTCTCTCTCTCTCTCTCTCTCTCTCTCTCTCTCTCTCTCTCTCTCTCTCTCTCTCCTCTCTCTCTCACTCCCTCTCTCTCTCACTCCCTCTCTCTCTCACTCCCTCTCTCTCTCACTCCCTCTCTCTCTCACTCCCTCTCTCTCTACTCCCTCTCTCTCTCACTCCCTTCTCTCTCACTCCCTTCTCTCCACTCCCTCTCTCTCCTCCCTCTCCTCTCACTCCCTCTCTCTCTCTTCCTCCCTCTCTCTCTCACTCCTCTCTCTCACTCCCTCTCTCTCTCCACTCCCTCTCTCTCTCACTCCCTCTCTCTCTCACTCCCTCTCTCTCACCCCTCTCTCTCTCACTCCTCACTCCCTCTCTCTCTCTCTCTCTCTCTCTCTCTCTCTCTCACTCCCTCTCCTCTCACTCCCTCTCTCTCTCACTCCCTCTCTCTCTCTCACTCCCTCTCTCTCTCTTCACTCCCTCTCTCTCACACTCCCTCTCTTCACTCCCTTCTCTCTCTCATCCCTCTCTCTCTCACTCCTCTCTCTCTCACTCCCTCTCTCTCTCACCCCCTCTCTCTCTCTCACTCACTCTCTCTCTCTCTCTCTCTCTCTCTCTCTCTCTCTCTTCTCTCTCCTCTTCTTCTTCTTCTCTTCTTCTTCTTCTTCTTCTTTCTTCTTCCTTCTCCTTCTCCTTCTCCTTCTCCTTCTCCTTCTCCTTCTCCTTCTTCTTCTTCTTCTTCTTCCTCTTCTTCTCTCCCTCTCCCTCTTCTTCTCACTCTTTCTTTCTCATTGCACTATTGCTGGTACTGTTAGTTCTACCACCCAGTGCTTTACATATTTGCCAAAGTTCCCCCTAAAATGTCTGTATGATTTATGAGAACGGAAATAAAAAATGCTCTTTCTCATTTTTGATTATCCAGAGCCCTGGTGTTTGAAGAGTCCAGGGAAGATCAACATTTACTTTAAAGAGAAAAGATGTTGATTCATAATTACGTTTTGCTTTCTTATTCGTATTTCTTATTTTATCGTTCTTATTCCAGTTCCTATTCGTATGGCTCTTGCTATTTTCATTTTTTATTCTCATTCTCATATTCATTCTCAGTCTCCTTTTCATACTTTCTTTCATATTCTTTGTTTTCTTCTTACTTATTCTTACTGTGATTATCATAATTATTATCATTATCAGTAAGGTACTCAGAAGGTTATTCACTAAAGGAGTATCGTTTGCAGTCTTTCTAATTT
>NW_020871636.1:37053-59553 GCF_003789085.1 Penaeus vannamei | reverse complement strand
ACTTACTATTACCTTAATCATTCTACAACTGACAGCGTTCTACAGCAAAAGTGTTAGAACAATAAACAAGGACAATATACAACAGTAACTTACAACACGTCTAAGGCCAATAATTAGATCCAGTATTTAGTACTGACCTACAATAAAGATGTAGAAAAAAAACACCAAATTACTATATATTTGACAGCGACCGCCAAACATAGCACAGACTTTAAGCAAAAAAAAAAATGTAGGCACATTGCATAATACAGACTTCCAGCAGAACTTTAAGAACATTATATAAAGCCAAAACAAACTTTAAAAAAAATGTAGGCACATTGCACAGACTTCCAGCAAATGGAAACGACCAGAAGCCAATTCACAGACAGACTTCCAGCAGAAATGAGATGGCACAGAGCAGAAATGGAGAGACGACACAGAAAGCCAATTCACAGCACAGACTTCCAGCAGAAATGGAGAGACGACACAGAAAGCCAATTCACAGCACAGACTTCCAGCAGAAATGGAGAGACTTTCACACAGACTTCCAGCAGAAATGGAGAGACGACACAGAAAGCAATTCACAGCACAGACTTCCAGCAGAAATGGAGAGACGACACAGAAAGCCAATTCACAGCACAGACTTCCAGCAGAAATGGAGAGACGGACAGAAGCCAATTCACAGCACAGACTTCCAGCAGAAATGGAGAGACGACACAGAAAGCCAATTCACAGCACAGCTTCCAGCAGAAATGGAGAGACGCACAGAAAGCCAATTCACAGCACAGACTTCCAGCAGAAATGGAGAGACGTTCACAGCACAGACTTCCAGCAGAAATGGAGAGACGACACAGAAACCAATTCACAGCACAACTTCCAGCAGAAATGGAGAGACGAACAGAAAGCAATTCACAGCACAGACTTCCAGCAGAAATGGAGAGACACAGAAAGCCAATTTTCCAGCAGAAATGTTCACAGCACAGACTTCCAGCAGAAATGGAGAGACGACACAGAAAGCCAATCACAGCACAGACTTCCAGCAGAAATGGAGAGAGACACAGAAAGCCAATTCACAGCACAGACTTCCAGCAGAAATGGAGAGACGACACAGAAAGCCAATTCACAGCACAGACTTCCAGCAGAAATGGAGAGACGACACAGAAAGCCAATTCACAGCACAGACTTCCAGCAGAAATGGAGAGACGACACAGAAAGCCAATTCACAGCACAGACTTCCAGCAGAAATGGGAGAGACGACACAGAAAGCCAATTCACAGCACAGACTTCCAGCAGAAATGGAGAGACGACACAGAAAGCCAATTCACAGCACAGACTTCCAGCAGAAAATGGAGAGACGACACAGAAAGCCAATTCACAGCACAGACTTCCAGCAGAAATGGAGAGACGACACAGAAAGCCAATTCACAGCACAGACTTCCAGCAGAAATTTCACAGCACAGACTTCCAGCAGAAATGGAGAGACGACACAGAAAGCCAATTCACAGCACAGACTTCCAGCAGAAATGGAGAGACGACACAGAAAGCCAATGCACAGACTTCCTTTCACAGCACAGACTCAGCAGAAATGGAGAGACGACACAGAAAGCCAATTCACAGCACAGACTTCCAGCAGAAATGGAGAGACGACACAGAAAGCCAATTCACAGCACAGACTTCCAGCAGAAATGGAGAGACGACACAGAAAAGCCAATTCACAGCAGACTTCCAGCAGAAATGGAGAGACGACACAGAAAGCCAATTCACAGCACAGACTTCCAGCAGAAATGGAGAGACGACACAGAAAGCAATGCCTTCCAGCAGAAATGGAGACGACACAGAAAGCCAATTCATTCCAGCAGACACAGAAAGCCAATTCACAGCACAGAAGCAGAAATGGAGAGACGACACAGCCTTCACAGCACAGACTTCCAGCAGAAATTTCACAGCACAGACTTCCAGCATATATAAGAGCGATACAATATGACGCCTCAGTGCAGATTCCCAAGTACACTCGTGAGGCGATTTCTCTGTTGGATCAAGCCGGCTTCTCCCTTCCTCCGTCTGCATCTAAGGCAAGTTATCCCCATATATCCCTAGCCGGAGAGGTTGCTAATGGTATTTTACACGTGGGTTCACATGAAGCCCATTAAAGGAAGCTCATAAACTGAAGACCTGTCACGTCGCTTGGGCAGGTTCCAGTAGCGGGGGATATGTGTGCGTGTGTGAGTGGGGAATTAACGAATGGGAGAGAGGGGGTGAGTGAGTGAGTTAGTAAATGAGAAATAGAGAGAGAGAGGGAGAGGGAGAGGGGGAGGAAGAGGGAGAGGGAGGGAGGGAGGGAGGGGAGGAGGGAGGAGGAGAGAGAGAGAGGAGAGAGAGAGAGAGAGAGAGAGAGAGAGAGAGAGAGAGAGAGAGAGAGAGAGAGAGAGAGAGGGAGAGGAGGGAAGAGAGGAGAGAAGAGAGAAGAAGGGAAGAAGAGAGGAGAGAGACAGAGAACGAAAGAGAGGAGCAAAAAGAAGAGAGACAGCCAGGAAAACAGAGTAACAAAAAAAAAAAAGAGAGAAAGAGAGACCAAGATACAGAAACCCCAGAGACCGAAAAATCAAGAAAAAGAAGGAAGACAAACAGACAAGACAAGCGAAATAAAAGCCAACAAAACCCCAGCGCCTTCAAGTGTAAAGCAGCAACCGCGACCTCAGAGTACTTCGCAATTCAAAACAAAAGAGGAAACATCGTCAATACGAACTGCGGAGACTTCGACCTCGCATCTGAGAGTGTCTTTAAGATCCCGGTTGTTAAGGAGCAGGCGGAAGGTGGGGAGAATTTGCACATCGGATGTATTTGCATTATATATTATCTTCGGGTCTCTCACTCTCTCTCTTTCTTTTTCTTTCTCTGTCTGTCTGTCTGTCTCTCTCTCTTCTCTTTTCTTTCTTTCTCTGTCTGTCTGTCTGTCTGTCTGTCTGTCTCTGTCTCTGTCTCTGTCTCTGTCTCTGTCTCTGTCTCTGTCTCTGTCTGTCTCTGTCTCTGTCTCTGTCTCTGTCTCTGCTCTGCTCTGCCTCTGCCTCTCTGCCTCTCTGCTCTCTCCTCTCTGTCTCTGTCTCTCTCTCTGTCTCTTTTCTCTGTCTGCCTGTCTGTCCTCTTCTCTCTCTCTCTCTCTCTCTCTCTCTCTCTCTCTCCTCTCCTCTCCCTCTCCCTCTCCTCTCCCTCTCCCTCTCCCTCTCCTCTCCCCTCTCCTCTCCCCTCACCCTCACCCTCACCCTCTCTCTCCCTCTCCCTCTCCCTCTCCCTCACCCTCTCCTCTCCTCTCCCTCTCCCTCTCCCTCTCTCTCCTCTCCAAAAAGATGACAGATTTAGGAGTTAAGGGTTTCTCTGAAAGATGAATCTACCAATACATTTTACATTGCTTATGGAGTCTGACAGACTATTCATTCGAAGAAAATATAGATTCAGAAATAGATATACTACATTTTGACACCAAGGGCCCTTCCACACGCGAAAATAGATACATAAATAGCTAATACATTTATAGTTTGAAAATCATAGCGCGTTATAAGTTATATGTAGAAATAGATCCTATTTTAACTTTTTTGAATATTGGATGTCCTTAATTTTAAGTTTTAATAATGCGACCGTAAGAGTCATTTCATATTTTGAGATAAAAAAAAATCAGAAATGAACATACTGCCTTTTAATATTTTTTTTAATATACTCCGTAAATGTAAATACAAAAATAACCACAATAGACTAGAGTTGGAAAAATTATTGCGTGCTTGAAGTTAAATTTAGAAATAGATTTTATATTAACTTTTGGGGGACGCTGAGAACTGCTTCTTATTAAAATCAAAATTAAACTTTCTCGCGAGGTCAGCACACAGCGGGACTAAATTTCTTCTCCCATATATATATATATATATATATATATATATATATTATATATATATATATATATATATATATATATATATATATATAAGATTGTGTGCCGGCCTCCGAAGACAAATTCTAAACATCAGTTCCTTGCAGATCTTTTGAGCTAAGACATCCGTTTGTTATTACTGTAGAAGGGATAGAACACGAGAGAGAGAGAGAGAGAGAGAGAATTATCAACATTTTTTGGGATAGAACACAGAGAGAGAGAATTATCAACATTTTTTTAGGAGAGACAACATTTTTTGGGATAGAACACAGAGAGAGAGAGAGAATTATCAACATTTTTTGGGATAGAACACAGAGAGAGAGAGAGAATTATCAACATTTTTTTTTTCGTTATGCAATGAAGACTGTAGGATGTAGGATTGATTGATATAATACTGATTATATATGATGTAATCTTATATAATTTTGGTTTGGCTGTATGTTTCTTGTCGACGACGATGCGCACAGAAAAAAAAATCCTAAGCACCTACACACGTACACACACGCACACATATCAACATCACATACCTGAACATAAAATACAAAACAAAGGTTTATTCACCCACACTATAAATATCCCCAATTATTCTTCAACCCCACGTAAAACTACAAAACAGACTGATAACACAATATCTTAAAACTAGAAAAAAAAACAAACCGGAAAAAAATAGATTAATGTAATAGTTTCATCATGAAAATCGAGAAAAAAATACGTCTATATCACGTCAATGGTATTTTTTCACATCCTTTTTTTCTACTCCTTGTCCATCAGGTAAAGGTGAACGCAGGTGCAACAGAAGTCAGCTGAGAGTACGATTTTCTGTATATTCAGTGAATTTGGTATATTTGCATTTCTTTTTCTTCATTTTTCCTTTTCTTCTCTTTCTTCTTATTATTCTTTTTTTCTTCTTCTTCTTCTCCTTCTTTACTCTTCTTTTTCTTCTTTTCCATTTTCTTCTCCTTCTTTCCTCTTCTTCTTCTTCTTCTTTTCCATCTTCTTCTCATTCTTTCTTCTTCTTCTTCTTCTACTTCTCCCTCTTCTTCTTCTTCTCCTTCTCTTTCTTTTTCTTCCTCTTCTCCTTCTCCTCCTCCGCTTTCTCCTCGACCTTTTCCTCCTCGTTCTCCTTCTTCTCCCTCCCCATCTCTTTTCCCATCTCTATCTCCATTTCCTCTATCTCCTCTTTCTCCCCCCCCTCTGCTTCTTCTCCTTCTCCTTCTCGTGGTATTTATCTATCTTATCTTTTCTCCCCCTTTCTACTTCTTCTCCTTCTCCTTCTTGGTATTTACATTATCATATACAGCCAGAAACACAATTGATTTAATTATTCCTGAACTGCGACTAAAACGACTTAACATGACAAAAGGTGATAAAATACCTCGTATTTTCAAGTATTTTCTTCTTCTCCTTCTTTACTCTCTTCTTTCCATCTTCTTCTACTTCTCCCTCTTCTTCTTCTCCTTCTCCTTCTCTTTCTTTTCTTCCTCTTCTCCTTCTCCTCCTCCGCTTTCTCCTCGACCTTTTCCTCCTCGTTCTCCTTCTTCTCCCTCCCCATCTCTTTCTCCATCTCTATCTCCATTTCCTCTATCTCCTCTTTCTCCCCCTCCCCCTCTGCTTCTTCTCCTTCTCCTTCTCCTTCTCGTGGTATTTATCTATCTCCTCTTTCTCCCCCTTTCTACTTCTTCTCCTTCTCCTTCTCGTGGTATTTACATTATCATATACAGCCAGAAACACAATTGATTTAATTATTCCTGAACTGCGACTAAAACGACTTAACATGACAAAAGGTGATAAAATACCTCGTATTTTCAAGTATTTTCTTCTTTTCCTTCTTTTCCATCTTCTTCTCCTTCTTCTTCTTCTTTCTCCTACTTCTCCCTCTTCTTCTTCTCCTTCTCCTTCTCTTCTTTTCTTCTCCTTCTCCACCTCCGCTTTCTCCTCGACCTTTTCCCCCTCGTTCTCCTTCTCCCCTCCCCATCTCTATCTCCATCTCCTCTATCTCCTCTTTCTCCCCCCCCCCCCTCTGCTTCTTCTCCTTCTCCTTTTCGTGGTATTTACATTATCATATACAGCCAGAAACACAATTGATTTAATTATTCCTGAACTGCGACTAAAACGACTTAACATGACAAAAGGTGATAAAATACCTCGTATTTTCTTGTATTTCTTCTTCTCCTTCCTTCTTTCTTTTTCCATCTTCTTCTTCTTTTACTTCTCCCTCTTCTTCTTCTTCTTCTTCTCCTTCTCTTTCTTTTCTTCCTCTTCTCCTCCTCCTCTTCCGCTTTCTCCTCGACCTTTTCCTCCTCGTTCTCCTTTCTTCCCTCCCCTTCTCCATCTCCATCTCTATCTCCATTTCCTCTGTCTCCTCTTTCTCCCCCTTTCTACTTCTTCTCCTTCTCCTTCTCTTTCTTTCTTCCTCTTCTCCTTCTCCTCCTCCGCTTTCTCCTCGACCTTTTCCTCCTCGTTCTCCTTCTTCTCCCTCCCCATCTCTATCTCCATTTCCTCTATCTCCTCTTTCTCCCCCCCCCCTTTCTACTTCTTCTCCTTCTCCTTCTCGTAGTATTTACATTATCATACATAGCCAGAAACACAATTGATTTAATTATTCCTGAACTGCGACTAAAACGACTTAACATGACAAAAGGTGATAAAATACCTCGTATTTTCAAGTATTTTTCTTCTTCGTCTTCTCCTTCTTTACTCATCTTCTCCTTCTTTCTTCTTCTTCTCTCTCCTACTTCTCCTCTTCTTCTTCTCCTTCTCCTTCTCTTCTCCTTCTCTTTATCATATATAGCCATAAACACAATTGATTTAATTATTCCTGAACTGCGACTAAAACGACTTAACATGACAAAAGGTGATAAAAACCTCGAATTTTTCAAGCACAGATCGGATTAACTAAATCTTCTCGATCGAACATAATGCATCCATCATGATTAAACAAATATTGGAGAATTAAAGCGGATGGAATATTAAACAAGTCCATCGAAAAGTACGCGAATAAGTAATATATTAATAGGATAATTATTAACTGCATTGTTAGTGGATAATAATCATCATATGCCTTGGTAGTTGTGATAAAATATCCCGTTTTGATTGGAGAAATAATGAAATATGAAAAGGCTACGAAAATATAGAGATACATAAAATTGAAAGACTAAGAAAATATAGATACAAAAAAATTGAGACTAGAAAAATATAAAGATACATAAAATTGAAAGACTAAGAAAATAAAGATACAAAAAACTGAAAGATTAAGAAAATATGTAAATGAAAAAAAATATAAAGATTAAGAAAATAGAAAGATACTAAAAAAATAAAGGCTAAGAACATGAAAAAATTATATATATAATATATATAATATATATATATATATATATATATATATATATATATATATATATATATATATATATATATACATATATACATATATATATATATATATATATATATATATATATATAAAGACAGAAAATATAAATACAAAAAATTGAGACTAAGAAAATAGAAAGATGCCAAAACTGAAAGACACGAACAATAATACAAAAAATACAAGAAAATATAAAGATACAAAAAAATTGAAAGACACAGAAAACAGAAAGCTACACACAAATTGAAAGACACAGAAAACACGTATACTGAAAACTGGAACGACAATTTTGAAAATGTCATCTCTATGTTTCCTTCTGCGAAATGAAAGCCAGAGAGAATTCGTAACTCTGGCCTCACTTTCCAATAACCTTGTTTTTGTGTTGTCTTTTTTTCCCTCTTCTCCTCCTTCTTTCTTCTTCCTCTCCTCCTCCTTCTTCCTCCTCCTCAATAAATCGTACCCTCTGCTATGCTTGGGTCTTCACTACACTTTCAGTATTATTTTTATGAAAGTCACTATCTTCATTACCACCATAGTCGTCACTATCTTCACTTTCGGCATTATCTTTATTAATATAATTATCTTCAATATCATCACTATCTTCATTCTTAGCATTATCTTTGCTAACCTCACTATCTTCATTATCATCACAGTTATCACTATCATCACACTTAGCATTATCTTTACCAACATCATTATCTTCATCATTATCAATATATTCACATTCAGCATTATCTTTGCTATCACTATCTTTATTACCATCATCACTATCTTCATTCTCAGCATTATCTTTGCTAACCTGCATATCTTCAATATCATCACTATCATCATCGTAAATTTACCATCATTATCATTTCCATCACTATCATCCACTCTCAAGCATTCATCTTCCCACACTATCTTCATCACCATCACTATCATCACTATCTTCATCACCATCACTATCTTCATCACCATCACTATCATCACTATCCGCACACTCCCTCTCCCATGAACTAAAAAAAAAACAGAACACTATCAATTGGACAAAACTATAGACATATTATGCTAACCGATAACTCCAGAAAATTAACAGCCCAATTATAGGCGCTCTAACTACACGTGCTCGTATGCCATTGACCTTCTCTACGACCCTCTTGGGCTTTCCTTTTTAGTAATAATCATTCTTATTATCTTATCAATCAGTGGTGTTGTTGGGGATTAGGTCGGAATGTAATAGTTACCATATACTGCGTTTCTCTCACGCCCGTAAGGATTCTCAGCGCGCCCGTTGGACACTGTGTGGTCTCTGATTCTCTCCCATCCTCCCTTGTTCTTCCATCCTGCACTGTGCAACTTGCCTTCTCCCTCCCTTCCTCCTTATCCTTTTTTCCCTTACTCTCTCATCCTCAGTTTTACCTCTATTCGTTATTCCCCTTTCTTTCTTTCTTTTCTTTCTTTCTTTCTTTCTTTCTTCTTTCTTTCTTTCTTTCTTTCTCTCTCTCTCTCTCTCTCTCTCTCTCTCTCTCTCTCTCTCTCTCTCTCTCTCCCTCTCCCTCTCCCTCTCCCTCTCCTCTCCCTCTCCCTCTCTCTCTCTCTCTCTCTTTCTCTCTCTCTCTCCTCCCTCTCCCTCTCCCTCTCCCTCTCCCTCTCCCTCTCCCTTCTCCCTCTCCCTCTCCCTCTCCCTCTCCCTCTCCCTCCTCTCCCCTCTCTCCTTCCTTCTCTTACCTTTTTCTGAAACTTTCATTCTTCCACTTCATTCTTTCTATCGTCTCCTTTCCTACTTAACCTCGTTTTCTTCACTCCTCTCTTCATTTTTTCGTTCACTCATCTATCCTCCTTTCCTTCTTCCTTCTATTCTTCCTTTCAATGCTCACCTTTCCTAGGAGGAGAAAACATATGAACTTTTATTGTTTATTTATTTTCTTCATCTTTTTTTCTATGATAACTATAAATGGTGTATTTTATGAATTCACAAGAAAGCTAGAACATAGCATAACCAGATCATTTCTTGAAGGGATATGTATCTTTTGTCATTTTATGTCACTTTCTAGTTTTATTCGATTTTCTTTTTATATTGATGTATTCCTACATTTTATATACATATTGTAGATTTATCTGTCATCTTATGCCATTTTATAGTTTTACTTGACATTTTCTAGTCTTATTCGACCTTTATTTTGGTGTTTTCCTACTTTTTCATGTCCTATTTTTTCTGCTTGCAAACATGCTTAATACGTTTGCTTTCATGTCTTCGATTCTTACTGTCTATTCTAGCAATAATTTTTTTTTCTCAAGATTTTAATGTCTGTCAGTAACTCATAGGATATTTAGTATGCTAATTTACATATTTTTACACTCCTCTATTTATGCTTTTAAATTATAATGCTCTGTGAATAATGACTTTCCAATAAATAGATATATATTTTAATGTATATAGAATTATTGTAGTGAATAATAACTTTCCAATGGGCTTTGTATAAACAGATATATATTCTAATGCATATAGAATTATCGTAAAGAATAAGCATTGTATATGGAAATAAAGTTCTGATTCTGATTCTGATTCTTGGTGTATGGGACACGACGTCTATTCATGGGGGAAGTGAACGCCCCCCCCCCCCCCTCCTTTCTCTAGGCCCTAACACAACTACGCATACAAACATACACAAACAAACAAACACAATCACACAAACACAAACAACAAAATCACACACAAACAAAACAAAATCACACAACAAACAAACACCACACACACACGACGTGAACCCCCCCCCCCTCTCCTTTCTCTAGGCCCTAACACAACTACGCATACAAATACAAAACAAACAAACACAATCACACACAAACACAACAAGAACAACAACCAAACAAACAAAATCACACACAAACAAACAAACACAACCACACACAAACAAACAAACACAATCACACACAAACAAACAAACACAACCACACACACACACGACGTGAACGCCCCCACCCCCCTCTCTCCTTTCTCTAGGCCCTAAGCCGCCGTCCACCACCAGGTCGGGTGGTTTTCGGGCATCCCCTCCGACCGACCGCAAGCCCGACAACACCTCCGTCAGCTCCTCGACGTCAGGGCGGCTGTGACATCGCTCGCCAGATCTTGACGCTGTTTTTCGCTCGGTTGGGTCTTCCGTGGTCTGGCTTTTGGTAGGATTTTAGAATTTGTGCCGTTGTCTCGGTCTTTTAATATCCTGGGGGTGTCTTTTTGTTTTTTGTTTTTTGTTTTTTGTCTTTTTTTCTTTCTCTCCGGTGTCTTTTCTCATTCGTCTGTTTGTTTGTCGATCCTCTGACGCCTCCTTCTCTATCCTTCTTTCTGTATTTATCTCACTCTCCTCCTCTTCCTATTCTGCTTTTTTGCCTTTCCTCTTCCCTCCCCTCCTTTTATTCTGTTTTTTTCTTCTTATTTTAACCTTCCTCTACACATCCACTCTTCTCCCCCTTCCCTTTCTTTCCCTCTCTTTCCTCTTCTTCTTTTTTTCCTTCCCTCCACCTCTTCTCCCTCCTCCCCTTCCTTCGTAATTCCTCCCTCCTTACTCCACCCTTTAGTCTTTCCTTATTAATTCCGTTTCTTTACTTTAAACCTCACCCTCTTCCTCCCCATATCCCTACCCCCTTTGCCCAAACCTCTCTCCCTCTTCCCCTTCTCATTACCCTCCCTTCCCCTAATTTCTTACATATCCTCTCTCTCTCCTTTCTTTCCTCTTTCTCTTTCCTCTCCTATCTATCTCTCTCTCTTCGGTCGCTCTCTCTCTCTCTCTCCTCGGTCTAACTCGCTCTCGCTCCTCGCTCTCGTCTCTCTCTCTCTCTCTCTCTCTCTCTCTCTCTCTCTCTCTCTCTCTCTCTCTCTCTCTCTCTCTCTCTCTTCACTCTCTCTCTCCCTCCTTCCTCTCTCTCTCCTCCTTCCTCTCTCTCTCCTCCTTCTCTCTCTCCTCCTTCCTCTCTCCTGCCTCCCTCTCTCTCTCTCTCCTCCCTCCTCTCTCTCTCTCCCTCCCCTCTCCTCTCTCCCTCCTCCTCCCTCTCTCTCCTCCCTCCCTCCTCCTCTCCTCTCTCTCCTCCCCTCCTCCCTCCCCTCCTCCCTCTCCCCTCCCTCCCTCTCTCTCCTCCTCTCCTCCCCCTTCCTCTCTCTCTCCTCCCTCCCTTCCCCTCTCCTCTCCCCTCTTCCTCCCTCTCCCCGTCCCTCTCTCTCTCTCCCTTCCCGTCCTCTCTCTCTCCTCCTCTCCGTTCCTCTCTCTCTCCCCCTTCCTCTCTCCCTCTCCCTTCCCCTCTCCCTCTCCCTCTCCCTCTATCCCTCCCTCCCTCTATCCATCTCATTCTGATTCTAAAAAATGTTCATTTTTCGTCCCCACTTGGTCAACCTCTACGGCTTCCGTGTCCTAGCTGTCTCCGAAACCATAAATATTTTTGGTGTAAGGATATGTGAAAAAGGAGGCAGGGAACGTTGTATAAAATTCGTAGAAGGAAAAAAGTAGCGGAAGATGTGTGACGCAGAAAAATAACCGACAAAATTCGAGATTTGAAAATTTGAAATCATCAACGGTCCTTTTAACTTTCCTTGTCAACGCATTTTATGGTTTCTTAGAATCCGTACATTTGAAATGGACATATGTGTACACAGACACGTGTTATATATATATATATGTTGTGTGTGTGTGTGTGTGTGTGTGTGTGTGTGTGTGTGTGTGTGTGTGTGTGTGTGTGTGTGTGTGTGTGTGTTGTGTGTGTGTGTATGTATATATATAATATATATAATATATATATATATATATATATATATATATATATATATATATATATAATATACAAATATGAATATACGTATATACATATATATATTATATATATATAAACATATAGTTAAGACATATTTCGATCCATAAATCTAGGCACATATACACAAATATGTGTATCACATAATTAATCAGCAATAAAATAACTTTCCTCAATTACTTTCTTCAAGACATCACACACACCGCAGATTTCCATATATGGGCAGAAGTTAGAAAGCGTATCACAACCGCGACGAGAAAGTTGTAATCAGCGCATTTCCAGGTATTTGACTTGTTGATATGGTGAAGGTTATAGTGATAGGTATGGTGATTAATATTTTTTTCGTGATTGATGTTTTGTGGGAAAGTGAAGGTGATTTTGAGGGTAAGGAAGATCTTTGGTTAATGATAGTGGATATTTAATAATAGTTGGTTAATTTAATGTGATTAAAATTATTGATGACTAAAATATTAGAAAATAAATTAATAATAATCGGTATCGCATCAGCGACCGCATCTGAAAATCTTTTTCTTCCTTCTCTCTCTCTCTCTCTCTCTCTCCTCACTCTTCTCTCTCTCTCTCTCTCTCTCTCTCTCTCTCTTCTCTCTCTCTCATCTTTCTCTCTCCTCTCTCTCCCTCTCCTCTCCTTCCTCTCCCTCCTTCCTTCATTTCTCATTTCATTCTCATTTCTCTTTCTCATTCTCCTTCTCATTCTCATTCTCCCTCTCCTCTCCCTCTCCTTCCCTTCCTCTCCTCTCCTCTCCTTTTCCTTTTCTTTCCTTTCCTTTCCCTTTTCTTTTCCTTTTTCCTTTCCTTTTCCCTTTCCTTTCCCTTTCCCTTCTCCCTCTCTCCCTATCCACTCTCCCTCTCCCGCCTTTTTCCCTTTCCTTTCCCTTTTCCCTTTCTTCTTTCCCTTTCCTTTCCCTTTTCCCTTTCCCTCCTCCCTTTTCCCTTCTCCCCTTTTCCCTCTCCATTTCCCCTCTTCCATTTCTCTTTCCTCACTCTCTCATTTTTCCCTCTCCATTTTTTTTCCCTCCCCCTCCCCTCTCCACCTTCCTCCCCCCGCCTCTTCCTCATTTTCCCTTCTCCCTCTTCCTCCCTTCTCCTTTCAATTTTTTCTTTCTTTTTTTTTTTGTTGTTTCTAAAATTAAATTCAACCGAAAATTGCCCCAAATGAGGGCCGCCATTCGCAAAATGTCCATCCCGTTCACGCTGGCAATAATCAAGTGTTGTTCGCGAAATCAAGTGAACAAAACAAGTGAACATAACAAAACGTTTCGGATAGTGTTGCGTGGCGAACTACGGCGCCTTTTAATTTGACCTTTCTGTCTTTGTTCGTCACTAAATGGAATATTTACCTCTGGCAACTGTGGGTCTTGCCTGAGGGAGTCAGCACTGATTGAATCTGTCCTCGAACTGTAAAAAAAAGAAATAAAATGACATAATGAATGAATAGTACATTCTAATAATAATGATGATAATAAGAATAATGATATAATGATAATTTATGATATTATAATAATGAATATTAATAATATTAATGATAATAATATAATAATAATTAATATAATAATAATAATGCACTATGTTCACCATATATTACGTTTATTTTCATTTAGAATTACGTTTTTGTACGTGCAAAGTTGTCCATTTTATTGGCATTGCCTTTGAAAAGCAATCTTACTTCGCCTCGATGCAACAATAAAAAAATAAGTGTCGCATTGAATTTTTGAAAAAAAATGTTCTGATGAGAATCTTTTTTTTCTTCTCTTTTTTAATCGGCTTTATGATGAAACACGTACAAAAAAAAAAAATAACAATACACACACAATACCAAACAAAACACAATCACACGCAAAACAAAAAACCTAATCCACACACATCAACACAACCACACAAACAAACATACGTATACAATAACACACAAACAAACAACAGCGTTAGTAAAAAAAAAAAAAAATCTTCCCCTTTTCTCCAGAAAGAAGAAACCTCATAACATCCCAACGAGTAGAATAAAAAGACACAAATTAAAAAAGAAAATAAAGAACGTAGAAAGAAAGAAAGAAAAAAAAAAGTGTGAAAGAAAAACAAAAGTAAAGAAAGAAAGAAAAAAAAGTGAAGAAGAAAGAAAAAAGTGAAAGAAAGAAGAAAAAAAGTGAAAGAAAGAAAAAAAAAAAAGTGGAAAGAAAAAAAAAAAAACTGAAAGAAAGAAAGAAAAAAAGTGAAAAGAAAATAAGAAAAAGAAAAAAAAAAGTGAAAAAGAAAGAAAGAAAAAAGGTTAAAAGAAAGAAAGAACAAAAAAAGAAAAAAAAAAAAAAAAAAAAAAAAAAAAAAAAAAAAAAAAAAAAAAAAAAAAAAAAAAAAAAAAAAAAAAAAAAGTGGTGTGGAAATGAAAGAAAAAGAAAAAAAAAAAAAAAAAAAAAAGAAAAAAAGTGAAAGAAAAAAGAAAAAATAATTGAAAAAAAAGAAAAGAAAAAGAAGAAAGAAAAAAAGTGAAAAAAAAAGAAAAAAAAAAAAAAAAAAAAAAAAAAAAAAAAAAAAAAGTGAAAGAAAGAAGAAAAAAGTGTGAAAGAAAGAAGGAAAAGAAAAAAAAAAAAGTGAAGAAAGAAATAAAGAAAAAATAAAAAAAAAAAAAAAAAAAAAAAAGTGAAAAAAAAAAAAAAAAAAAAAAGAAAAAAATGTGAAAAGAAAGAAAGAAAAAAAGTGAATATAAAGACAAGAATAGAAAAGTTGAGAGCAAGAAGAAAAAAAAGTGAAAGGAAATGAAGAAAAACAAGTGAATTAAAAAAAAAATGAAAAAATCTATATTTTGTATCCAAAAAAAAAAAAAAAAAAAAATCCGAAGCCCGGGAACTTCGTCAATCGTCCAATTAAATGTTCGAACCGGCATTGAATTTCTCCGTTTTCGAAGCGTTGTGTTCGAACTGGTAACGTTGTCTCGTTTATGTGTTTTTTCTCTCCTCTTCTCTCCTCTCTCTGTTATGGATATAATGACTTGTGATTTTTTTTTTTTTTCGTATATCATTTTTATTGTTTTTTGTTTGTTTGCTTTTCTTTTGAATGTTTGTTTGGGTTTGTGAGTTTGTTGCGTGAGAGTGAGAGAGAAGAAAGAGAGAGAGAGAGGGAGAGAGGGGAGAGAGAGGAGAGAGAGAGAGAGATTAGGACTGAAGAGGGAAGGAGATGAGAGAGAGAACTGCATCGCAGGTACAAAAACACCAATCACACAAACACCGACACGACACACAACAAACACCAAAACCAACAAAAGCCAAAACCACACGACCAACAACGCCACCCAACGGTGGAAACAACAAGCCACCATACAGAAAAAAACAGAGGACGAGGAGAAAAAAAAAAGAGAAAAAAAAAAAACCAAAAAAAGAAAGCAAGACGAGAAGGCGGAGGGCAACGAGCAAGGAAGGAAAAGAGAAGAGAGGAAAGGTATAACTTAAATTAATAGGTATATAATAATGTACCAAGTTAAATAAGATTAGATACCCCTCGAGAGCTGATATATAATGATATCCACGCACGCTCATACGCGTCTATCTACTAGTACTGCACCAAACTGAGAACCTATCATATGAGCTCACTCTCATCATATGTGTCGTGGGGTGTTGTAGTGGTGATGGCGAGCACCACAGAAAGGTGTGTTGTGTGATTAGGGTGGTCAAACATATTAACCAACATATATGAGTAATTGACTATATAATGCGAGATACTATGCGTCACGTAACCTACTGTGGGTCGGTGCGAGCTAGCCGTAATATAGCACCCCAGAGCACCAGAGACCTTAAAATGCAAACGGAAATAATTCCAACCTGCCGCGAAGACCCCTTACAAAACCGCAATTCATTAGAAAAGATAAATCAACAGTTTCAGATACAAAATCTAAGATTAAGATAACGCCGGTTTGGTCACATATTACGTCGATATTGGTCGAATTTTCTACAAACCAGGTAATTTCTATACTCAAAGTTACCTATATATCTCGGTCTATGGACTTTACCCCTGTGTTTACTTTGCTCTAGAACACAACAATCACAGCCGACTCTCAGGGCCGCCAGTTGTTTGAACTACTACCTATACCAGTAATATTCCTCCATATATATACTTATATTATATAATATTTTATATTATATTGTATTGTGTGTTGTGTGTGTGTGTTGTTATGTCGTGTGGTAACTACAAAGATGATAGAAGTAAGTGAAAAACAAAGAAAAAAAAATGTGTGTGTGTGTGTAAAAAAAAAAGAAATAAAGGTTTGTGATGTGTGTAGTGTAAAAAAATGAAAGATGTATAAGCTGTCTGTGTGTGTGTGCGTATGCGTGTGTGTGTGGAGGAGTGTGTTCGCGTGGTGAGAGAGGAGAGAGGAGGGAGAGAGAGGAAAAAGAAGAGAGGTGACAAAAGCATGTGTGTCAACTTAGTGAAAATGTGTGTTGCTGTGTGTGTGTGTTTGTGTGTGTTGTGTTGTGTTGTGTGTGTGTGTGTGAGTAGTGTGAGTGTGTGTGTTAAGTGAAGTTTGTGTGTGTGAGTGTGGTGGTGTGTGTGAACGGAAAAGAAGAATATGTGTGATTAGTGTGGTGTGGTGAGTGTGTTGTGTGTGGATTATTTGTATATACTAGATGAATTATATTAGATGATAAAAATATATTACATGGTCTGTAATGTCATATTTGATTTTTTAATATATTAGAAAAGATTATATATCTTATATGATATATATATTTAATAATATATATCTAAATAATATTATATGATTATATGTTATATATATATTATAGATATATATATTAATATATATAGAATTTATATATATATATAAGTATAATATTTATATATATTATATATAATAGCGCTCACATATCGCCGTACCCACACAGATACTCATATATATTGCAGATGAATTCCGGTCAGCGAGCCGGGCAAGTCTCCTTTGACACCTGAAGGGACCGCACGCCTTGCCAACTACCCCACCAACTAGTGCGGAAAGCGTGTAGTGTAATATACGTTCTGGGGAATATACTGCGTCAAGGTTTATTGCGGGTCACGTGTCGCGGACCCCTTACTGATCAGGTCCCGGATGGTCAGCTCGACTGCGAGCAGGGGGGTGCGCGCGGGGGTGTTCTGGGAGGGAAGGCTGGGTCAGTAGCATCTCGAGGTGTCATGCGTCTGATTCTTGTTTTTTTTTTTTTTTTTTTGGGGGGGGAAAGGCACATGGGTTTATTTTGATGGACGTCACAAGAGATACGGATGCTTTTGTGAATTACGGGTCGATCATTTTGGTCTTTTTTTCAATTCAAAAGGATGGAAAAATTACTTTACTGGTATATCCTCACTTGAACAATCGTCAAAACAGGCGCCATGAACACTCCTCGAGATGCTACTGATCGCAGCCTTTCCCCAGGTGTTAGGGTCTGCTCAGTAGGTCGGAGAACGTGTTATAGACCCGTAGTTGACAGAACACCTGAGCTAAAAGAACAGTCACAAAAATAGTCTATCATGTTTAGATGTGACAAGTATATTTACAATGGCATGCTGGCCCCGAGGATATGTAAATAAGACGCATAATAAAGCCCAAATTAGGGATTAATTATAATCTTAATCCTCTTTAATAAACATACTTAAACCTTTAATTTTTAAAAATCTTGCAAAAAACGCATGGACGTATATTATCCAACAACACAAATAATAGAAAGCAAATAGATAGAGCCAGGTGAATCATCCTGACTACATTACACAACTGGAAATAAAGCCGAAATTTTGGCCTTTTGACGTCGCATTTCGCCTTAATGAAGATACTGGCAAAGTGTTGGGTTACTGAGGTGAGTGTTACTTTTTTATCGTTATAGTGTACACAGTCGCAAATGCACTCTGCTAAGTTAACGTAACTGCTTCACAATACGCTATATTTTGTAAGCTGATGGAAAAATGATGTGTTTAATTTGTTGTTAACGTGTTATATTTTTTTGTGAGAAAGAGAGAGAGGTGGGCGGAAAGGGAGGGAGAGAGAGAGACAGAGAGAGACCAGAGAGGAGAGACAGAGGAGGAGAGAGAAGAGAGAGAGAGAAGAGAAGGGAAGGAAGGAAAGAGAGACACAGAGGAAGAAAATAAAGCGAGGATCTGAAGAGGAAATAAAGAAAACGACATTGCAATTACATAAAGACAGACTAAAAAGAAAGTAAATCAAGAAAAAAAGACAATCTGATAAAGGCAATAAATGAGCAATAAAAGGAAAATATGCAATTAGAATCACCAATAAGACGTAAAATCAAACATTTATTCAGTATTGGAAATGTAAGTGAATGTTAAATTGAGCCTTGAATTGAGATTTTATTCTAGTGATTAATTTAAAACCAATAACCAAGGAGTGATTGAGAATTTCATGTATTAAAAAAAAAAAATAAATATTTGGGCGTCATAATCCTTGACATCCTCATTCTCTCTCTCTATCTCTCTCTATTTCTTCCATTCCTTCTCTCTCTCTCTCTCTCTCTTTATCTATCTATCTCTGATCTCTGTCCATTCTGTTCCTCCTCTCTTTATCTATCTATCTGTTCCTGTCATTTTCTCTCTTTCTCTGTCTTTATCTCTCTTTTCTCTGTCTCTCATCGTCTTCTTTCTCTCTTTTTCTCTCTTTTCTCTGCTCTCTCTCTCTCTCTTTCTTATTTCCTCTCTTTATATAATCCATCTTCTATCATATCATCAATCTTCATCTTCCTCTGTATCTATCTATCTATCTATCTATCATTCTCTCTATATTTCCTCCTTTTTGTAGAGAGAGAGGCTGAATAAACAATACATTTATAGAAGAGGAAAAGATTTATGAAAGAATTTCTCAGAGGACTCGCAATCATCTATCAAAAAAGGAGAAATAATATTTCTTTAAATATCAACAAGTATTTCCTAGATGGTCCGTTTCTGTTTCAAGATAAAATAAGATTTCTATTCATCATATCAAACGTCTCTAGACTTCTTCACTATGAAAACAACGCAAAAAAATACGAAAAAAAAAAAACAAAAATAAAAGATAAAAATAGATAAATAAAAAAATCGGGTAAGAGAAAAAAGAAAAGAAAGAAAGAGAGAGCGAGAGAGAGAGAGAGAGAGAGAGAGAGAGGAGAGAGAGAGAGAGGAGAGTGGTGAGGGAGAGGAGAGAGAGAGAGAGAGAGAGAGAGAGAGAGAGAGAGAGAGAGAGAGAGAGAGAGAGAGAGAGAGAGAGAGAGAGAGAGAGAGAGAGATTTAAGAAAAATGAGATAATATTGGTCCTTCAGAAAGATTGGAATCTAGAATAAGAAAATTAAAGTTTTTTTTAAATATTACTTTTTCTTTCTTTTCTTTTGATCTTTCTAATCTTTCTTTTTTTATTTTTCTTTCATCTTAGTTTCTTCACTGCTCATAATTCTGCTTTTTTTTTTTGTGTCAACTTTTACCTTCCTTTCTTTCTCTCATTTCAGTTTCACTTGAATCTTGTTTCTCTCCTCCTTTCTCTTTTGTACTCCCTCCCTCCTGCTCTCTTCCTCTCTCTCTTCTCCCTCTCCACCTCCTCTTCCTCCCTCTCTCCCCTCCCGCGTCCTCTCCCTCATCTCTCCCTCCTCCCCTCCCTCCCCTCTCTCCTCTTTCCTCTCCCTCCCCCTCCCCTCAACCTCTCTCTCCCTCTCCTTCCTCACCTCTTACATCCCTTTCTCTTTTTTTTTTGTCTCTCTCTTTTCTCTCCCTCATTTCTCCCCCATACCATACAAATATGAAACATCGAGCAATACGGAAAAGGGAAATTTAAAAATGCAAGGGACAGACAAAGGGGGGGGGGGCTGAAGTCCCATATTCCAAGAGAGGGAAAGAAAGCTGTTCCCACATTGTTTCCCTTGAGATCTCTGAGTGGGAGCTTCGAGGGGAGAGTAATACTAACTGGCAAAATCACTAACTGTGAATGTACTTTGTTTTTTTTTTTTTTTTTTTTTTTTTTTTTTTGAGGTTGGGTATTCGTTTTTTCTTTCTGATTTTTTTTGATTTTTCCTTATCTAGTAATTCTATCTGTTTTATCTATCTATCTTGTTCATACGGTTACATGTACAGGCACACACGCATACACACACACTCCACACTCATACGTATACATATAGGCATATACTTTCATCTTCTCTGTTCTTTCTCTCTTTTCTATCTCTACTTGTCCACCTATTTATCTGGTTATCTTTCTTATCCGGACTCCTCTTCTCCCCTTTTCTCTCCTTTCTCTCCTATCCTTCTTCCTCCCCTCTCCTTCCCTCCTTCCTCAATTTCTCTTTTTCTCTACCTCCTCTTCACTCTTATATATGCTCTCTCTCTCTCTTTCAGTCTTTCAGTAAGCAAAAGAACGAAAGAGAAAGGAAAAGGCAACAAGAGGAAGAACGAAGAAAGAAAAGAAGGAAAAGAGAGAGTAAGAGAAAGAACGAAAAAGAGAAGAGAAAAGGAGATGAAAGACAGAAATACAGAGAAAGAGAGAAAAAGGAAAAGAGAGAGTAAAGAAGAAGAAGAAAGAAAAGAAGAAAATAAAAAAAGAGGGAAGACAGAATATAAGAGAAGAAAGAAAGGAGAGGAAAAGAGAGAGTAGAGAAAGAACGAAAAGCATATTAGAGCTACGAGTGAAGGAAAAGTACCAAGAGAGAGTGAGAGGGAAAGAGAAAGAAACGAAAGAGAGTTTAAAAGAGAGAGAGAGAGAAAAATGAATAAGAAAAAAAAAAAGAGTAAAAGAGAAAAAAAAAAGAAAGAGAAAGAACAAAAGATAAAGAGAAGAGAAAGAACGAGAGTGTGAGAGGGTAAGCGAAAGAACGAAAGAGAGTTAAAAAGAAGAGAGAGAGAATGAAATGAAATAAAGAAAAAAAGAGAGTAAAAAAAAAAAACAAAAAAAAGAAAGAAAGAGAAAGAACAAAAGATAAAGAGAGAAGAGAAAGAACGAAATAAAAAAAATATACCGAAAGAATTAAAAGAGAGAATAAATTAAATATGAACGATGACATGATAGAAGAAAGAGTGAGAGAGCCCGAGACACAGAGAGGGAAAGAGAGAGGGGGAAGGGAGATCAAAAAGAACACTCTCTCCCCTCCCTCTCCCACTCCCTACCCCCCCCCCCCGTGTCGAGTCATAATCACACATGGATATAAGTTTCTCTTTTTTTTTTTTTTTTAAGAAAAGTCAAGATGAAAAAAGCGAGAGTGATTTTGTGATTTTCTCATTTTCTTTTTCTTATATGTTGCTTGTTTTATTTTATTTATTTATTTTTATTTTTTTTTTTTTTTTTTTTTTTTTTTGCAATATCCTAATGTCAGTTACACAACTATCCTGTTTTTATCATTAATGCGTTTTATTATCATAAGTGCCTTTTTTAATCATTTTTCCCGTTCGTGTTATCTTTACCTTCTCCGTTATTATTATTATCCTTTTCTATCGTTATTATCATCAATTATTATGTATTATCATTATTACTAGTATGTATTAACATTCATTACACGGACATGCACATACACAGAAATAAATGCATATCTATCAGTTTAGATATGCATATCTACCGTACAGATAGAAAAAATAAATGTATATTTGTTTGATAGATCGATATATATATGCTTTTATTTCTGTGAATATGTGTGTCTGTTTATACGAATATTCATCGGGTCGGGTTTGGCACAATTTTAACAAACCGGCCGATTATCATTAGCAGCAGTAGCATCATTATCACGAACATAATTACCTTACATCATCCATTATCATTAATATAAATCACATGAAACGCACAGCACAAGTCTCAGAGGAAATATTACATATGGAGCGTTGGATCCACTTCCCCCTTCGGTATACGTCCTTCCCCTACGTCCGATTCCCCGCGGCCTCGCTGGAACTAAACGATTAAATATTCGTTTTTCATTTCTCTTTCACCTTTCTTTTCTTCTTCTTCTACTTGTTATTTTCCTTTATTGCGTTTCTTTCTCTCTTTCTCATTCTTTTAAAGGTTAGATGATTATTTTCTTTCAAGTACCACGAAAGATATTAAGAGAAACAGCCATTATTTAAAACTTATATCACAGTGAAGATGAAAAAATAATGGTAATAATGATAATAAGGATAATAAGGATAATGATAATAATAATCATTATAATGATTATAATAATGATGATAATGATAATGATAGTAATAATTCTAATAACAATAATGATAATGATAATAACAATAATGATAGTGATAATGATGATAATGGATATGGTAATAATGATAATTGATAATAACGGTAAAATAATAAATGATATGATAATGACAATTAAAGCTATAATAATAGTAAATACTAATAATAATTGCTATAATAATAATGATACTAATAATGATGATGATAATAAAAAAAATAATAATAATGAAAATGAATAATGATATATAATAACTATAAATATGATAATAACTAATGATGATAATTATTACAATGATAATA
>NW_020871636.1:32500-35968 GCF_003789085.1 Penaeus vannamei | reverse complement strand
TTAAGATAATGCTCAATCGAAGGTATCCATCATAATGGCAGTGATAAAGATAACATACTAACAATGATAACATCAAATAAAAAACACAACAACAACAAAACACCAAAGATAAGTACAAACAACAACAAAACACCAAGAAAAGTACACTAACAACAACAAAATTACCAAAGAAAAGTACACTAACAACAACAACAAACATTTACAAGTAACAGACTAGCAAAAGAGAGGATGTCAACAAATGGCCGACGCATCTGTTTCACTCCGCCACATTACACACCTTCCATTCACAGTTTCTCTTTAGTTGGATAGAGAAGAGGGGAAGTAGAGAGAGAGAGAGAGAGAGAGAGAGAGAGAGAGAGAGAGAGAGAGAGAGAGAGAGAGAGAGAGAGAGAGAGAGAGAGAGAGAGAGAGAGAGAGAGAGAGAGGGGGGGGGGGGGTAGATAGAACTGGAGAGGATATATAGATAGGTAGATAGAGAGAGATGGAGGAAGAGAAAGAGAGAGGGAGGGAGAGAGAAATGGGGGAGGAAGAGACGGAAAGGGAGGCTGCAAAGAGAGGAGAATTAAGAACAAGAGAAGAGAGAGATAGTGGGTGAAAAGAAGGGAAAAAGACAGAGAAAGATATGTATAGAAAGAGCCTGCTTCGAAGGAAATAGATAAGTAGATAGATAATAGATAGATAGACAGATATATAGATAATCAGAAAGACATAAATGGATTTAGAGAGAGAGAGAGAGAGAGAGAGAGAGAGAGAGAGAGAGAAGAGAGAGAGAGAGAGAGAGAGAGAGAGAGAGAGAGAGAGGGGGAGAGAAGAGAGAGAGAGAGAGAGAGAGAGAGAGAGAGAGAGAGAGGAGAGAGAGAGAGAGAGAGAGAGAGAGAGAGAGAGAGAGAGAGAGAGAGAGAGAGAGAGAGAGAGGAGGAGAGAGGAGAGAGAGAGAGAGAGAGAGAGAGAGAGAGAGAGAGAGAGAGAGAGAGAGAGAAGAGAGAGAAGAGAGAGAGAGAGAGAGAGGAGAGAGGAGAGAGAGAGAGAGAAGAGAGAGAGAGAGAGAGAGAGAGAGAGACCCCTTCCAGTGATAAATCGGCAGTTTCATGTGAGAACTTAATTCACTTACAGATCAGCTGTTGCTCTTTCGTTATAAGAGGTCAATACAAAGCCACGGCTCAGTGATATATAGTTCTTTGACCTTTTGTGTTTGTCTGTTCTAGTATCTTTTTCTTCTGTCCATCATTATTATTATCATTATTATTATTATTATTATTATTATTATTATTATTATCATTATTTCCGTTATCATTATCATTATCATCACCTGCTTGTGGTAGCGTTGGTTAGTTAGTTTGTTTATTCACTGGTTAACAGGATAACTCAAAAAGTTATGAATACGTTTTTTTACGATTTTTATCTAAGAGGTGTGTTTTTTTTAACTTAGATCCGGATCCAGGAATTTTTAAAATTATTGCATCAGTACTGTTATTGTCAATATTATTATTATCATCATCAATGGTAGTAGGTGTCGTAGTAGCATTGTTGTTGGTATATTATTATTACTATTGGTGTTGTTGTTATTATCATTATCATTATTATCATTATCATTCATTATTATTATTATCATCATTATTATTAGCATTTGTTTCATCACAACAACAACAAACATTGTTTATATATATATATATATTATATATATATATATATATATATATATATATATATATATATATATATATATATTATATATATATATCACTAGCATTGTTATCATGACAATCACTATCATTTGATTATGAGCATGATAAGTTGTGATTATATTATCTTCATTTTGAATATCACTCCTCACAATCACTTGATAAATATGCGTCGGTCTTACCATCAATCATTTATTAACGCATCTATTGTAATAATCATTATATTGAGTAACATTTTAAATCTATCTGTGTAATATTTTCCTTTTCACTCTGTAATTTGTTTTGACATTGATAGTTCGTAAATAATTACTTGTTTCTTATTATTGATTCTATTTAGCTAGACCAACCATTTTTCTCAGTGTTCTATATATATCGTACCAACATTAGAATAAAACTTTGTCTGTTTCTATATATAAAAAATACAACAAAAACAACAAAAACAGCAACAAGAACAAATCTAAATAAAGAAATGAATACAGAAAAAGGGATTCTTATTTTCGCGTAACGAATTTCGCGAACTGCCAATAGCAACTCCGCCCGCCATCTTGACCCGGCAGTATCATACGCGAATCTATCGAGGTCGGATGTTTGCGAATGACGTCACTATCGGATATCCAAGCGCGATCAACCCTTTTCCCCTTTCCCCTCTCGTGTCCCCTCGTAGCGTCTCCCCTCTACCTCCGAGGAATAAATCCCCTTTCCTTCCCTCTTGGGTCTCCCCTCCCTCTCCTACCCTCCCTCCCCCCCTCCCACCGCCCCCAAAGCAAGCCAAAAGTCAGTCCCCTTTTCCCCCCCTCCCCTCTGCCCTCCCCTCACTCCCCCTATCCTCCTAAGGCGCAAATACCCGGTAGGTTTCCCCTCAATGCAGTCCAGTGGCCGTGTCTCCCTCTCCCCCTTCCGCCTCCCGAGAGGGGGAGAGCAAAGGGCATCGAAAGGAGGAGAGAGCGAGGGAGAGGGAGGGGGAGAGAGGAAGGACAAAGAGAGGAGGCGAGGGGAGGAAAAGATCGAAAGGGGGTGGAGAAGGGGTAGGGAGAGAGAAAGAGAGGAGGAAAAGAGAGAGAGAGGAGTGAGGGGAAAAGGAAAGAGAGGGGAGAGAGAAAGGGGGGGGCAGGAGGGGGGGCGAGGAAGGGGGTTTCTGATCAGGGCAGCGGGACCACCCTTTGCGTCCGCTAATCCAGTTACGTTGATTGGGTCGGCTCCGATATCCTGGGGTTGGAGTCCCCCGGGGATGGCCCCAGGCGTCGGGGGAGGAGGGGCGGGGGGGGGATTGAAGGGTGGAAGCAGAGGTAAGAAGAAGGGTTACAGGAAAGAGAGGGAGTGATGGAGAGAAAGAGCGAGCATGCGATAGATGGGTAGATATAAGAGAGAGAGAGAGAGAGAGAGAGAGAAGAGAAGAGAGAGAGAGAGAGAGAGATCTGACAGATCACAAGACAAAGAGAAAAGGAAAAACAAGAAACAAGATACAAAACAGACACAGAAAAAGAGTTAAAACCAAAAAAAATCAACACCAACTAGCAACCATCGAATTTTTTTCCCCTTTTTCCACTCTACACCCCCCCTTCACCCAACCCCTCAAACCCCATCAAACTAAAAAAAAAAAACCTGAATCATTAAACCCCACCAACTGCCCCACACGCAGTACACTTTGACCCAAAGAACATAACAACGACTCGAAATCTGTGAGGTGGAAAGGGGTGAAGGAAAGAGGAGAGGGGCAGGAGGAGAGGAGGAGGAGAGGGCAGGGAGAAGAGGAGTGAGGGAGAGGGACAGGAGAGGAAGAGAGTGA
>NW_020871636.1:7500-20000 GCF_003789085.1 Penaeus vannamei | reverse complement strand
GCTGTTGCTGATATAATTGGTGATGTTATCGTCGTTGTTGTTATCATCTATATCATCTTTAGGATCATCAGATACTACCTTGTTCCTTTATCACTAAAAACTGTTGCTACTACTACCACAATTACTATTACTACTTCATTCATCATTATTATCAATATTATCAAAAATCTTTGCCATTGCCAATGTTGTTGTTCCCTCACCACGAGTTTTTCTTTTTTTATTTTCTTTTATCATTTTCTTCTTGGCAGCCCAGTGGTCAGAGTGCCGCCTCGGAGTGTCGAAGACGGAGGTTCGAGCCCCGCGTGCCTCCTGCTGCCCGAACCCGACTTCCCGGCGAGAGAAGCGGCTCATCCCTTAGGCTGTCGCTCGCGCGGGTGCCGTTGGTGCTCCTGAAGCCGGGCGCCGCCGCTCGAGGAACCGACGACGATGGTGCAAACAGGCCACGAGCTTGCCATGGACGTATATTATGTATATCCTACATGTAATACCCCATTCCCCCCATTCACGTTTTTACTTTGGTGTTGTCTGGCCGTCCGTAGCACTCCTTCGTTGCTTGAATTCTTTGTGCCAACATCTTTTATTTATTTTATTTTTTTTTTTTTTTTATTTTTTTTTTTTTTATTTGCTTTAAGATCAGGAAAAACATATTCATATCAACTGCTCAAGAAGAACATAAATGATAAAATAAAACTCGTCTCTGTTACTTTTGACTTACATAAAGATTTAAACCTTGCAATTTCGGGTTTGTTGTATATAAAAACAATAGAGTAGCACTCAAATATTTAAAGAGTTGTTAGAATATCTTAATTTTTATGGCTGTTTGCATATTTTTTGTTACGCTTATACATCTATACCTACCTGTAATCTGTTTACTTATCCATCTATTGTATATATATATCTACCTATCTACCTACTTATAAATTGCAGGGCTGTACAGTATGTATATTGATGTATATATTTATACATATATCTATATAGATAGACAGATTAGATAAGAAGATGGATAATGTGGTGCTCACACCACACACACCACACACCACACACCACACCACACACACACACACACACACACACACACACACACACACATATATGTAATATATTATATTATATATATATATAATATATGATACATATATATAATTTATACTATATAAGTATATATATATAACTATATATATATATTATATATATATAATATGCATTTGTTTGTGTTGTGTGTGTGTGGATGTTGTGTGCATATATATATATATATAATATATTATATATATAATATATATATAATATATATAATATATAATATATATATATACATATATATACTAAGTATATATATGTATATATATTACATATATAACATATACAATATATATATTAATATTATATATACTATTATATATATATATATATATATATATATATATATATATATATATATATTATATATAATATATATGCATATATATACATATATATATAATCATATATATAATATATATATATATATACATTATATAATATATATATATATATATATATGTATAATATATAATATATATATATATATATATATATAGATATATATATATATATATATATATATATATATATACACATACGTAGTGCGTGTGTGTGTGTTGTATGTGTTGAACCTTTATATGTAAATACATATGTATATATATGTTACATATATAGTATATATATATATATATTATATATACTATATTATATATATATATATATATATATATATGTACTTATATATCATATATATATATATATATATATATATATATATATATATATATATATAAATATACTATATAGATTTCTGATATTATTTTTTAATGTCATTATCACTTATTACATTCATCATTATGTCGCATCATTCATAATCACCTATTTTTCATCTCTTTTTTTTTATTATCATAAATCATCATTATTTTCATATTTCTCATACACTATTTCCATACCATCAACTACTTATCGATTATCATCATCATTATCCTTACTACTGCCTACTGGTCGCCACCAACAATAACCTTTTTATAGAAACACACACAAAGACAGTGTCAAACAAACAAACAAGGACAAACAGAAGAGAAGAGTTGTCAGATCGTGTCACGATGATTGATTGCTGCTTATTATTCCCCCCCCCCACTCCCACCCCCCCCACTACCCAATCTTAGCCTTTTTCCTTTAACTCCTTCTTCTTTTATAACATTCTTTTTCTCTCCTATTCTCCCCTTCTTCCTGTTTCTTCCTTCCTTCCTTCTATTTTTTTCGTTATTTCTTTCTCTTTCTTGTTTCCTTTAATTTGTTCCCTTCTATTCTTTTCTCTTGATATTTCATTTCTATCTTTTATTTTCCTTTTATTTCCACTCACTTTCTCATTGATTATCTTCTCTTTCCTTACCTTTTTTCTTCCGCCTGTTTATTCCAGTTATGGTACCCTTCTCTTCCTTTTATCTCAATTATTGCTCGTTACATTCCTCATTTTTGCTCATTCTTTCATTTAATTCCTTTATTCTGCCTCTGCTTGTCTCGTTACTTTCTCCTGTTCTCAACTTTCCAATATTCCTTTCGTTTTCACTTTCTCACTCTCTTTCACTCTCTTTCTTACTCTAACTCCCTTGTCTATACCCCTTTCCTCTCCTTCTTTACTTCTGTCTCAATCTCATTTCCTTCTACCCTATGCTGTCTTCACCTTACTCTTCTCCTACTATCTTTCTTGCTATCCTATTCTCTCTTGCTGTGTACTCTACTCGTTTACTATGACTCTAATCATTATCAGGTCATCTCAATTCTGATTGTCCTCATTTATGATGACAGTGTATATAGAGTAGCATTATATCTCGAGATCAATGGCGTGCAATTCAACTGATGATTATTTGATTGACGGTGACAGGACAGATATTTTCTAGATTGTATGTGAACTTTGCAGGTATCTGTGATCACCAGCTGCCGTTACGTGCTAAGTCTCGCTCCTCTACCTCATCTACTCAGGTGCTATGGCTGTACAGCTCCGGGCTCGCCGCGTTCTCTGGACTCAAAACGTGTTGTAATTTAGCGAACTGGATCTTTTAACCAAAGTGGAAATGTAAAATCCTAAACAAACTGCTCCTTCGATTATCTCGCCATGTCCCACCTTTAACATTAGTGATAATACTATAAGCGCCTCTCAATGGGATAGATAAAGATTAATAAGTAAAGAATTAGGCCAATTGGAGTTTTGTATTTGTCATAAAAAGCCCTGAGTATATGTGTTAGTGGTAAATACACATTCCCAGGGCAATGATACCTGCTAGTAGTGCCCATAAAAGGGTTTAAATCCTACTATTGATGTATATTGAGTAGTTGAATATCACCACATATCCAGCGAAGCCTATGAGTACTCCAACCCCGCCCAACAAACTACAGCAGCACAATGAGTTCATTCGACCTCCTACCAATTCACTTAGAGCCTCCAACACAACACAGACGACGCGACTTATCTATACCTCACCGAGCCAAAACAAATTTCACGAAGCACCACAACAGATTTATGTGTTATCCACGTTTAGATAATTCTCATAGAATAAGGGTAAGTAACTCCGTCCTCGATTTCATATATATTTGGTGGCATTATTGTAGGTATTCTGCTATATATACAAACTATAATGATCGGATTGTTCTGCCTTTCTTGATAACATTATTTTATCGTTACCTTTTATAGGAAAGAGCATTAGGAGTAAACTTTCAATAATTACAAATTAGTATTCTTGATAAATGCAGGAGCAGAGTGTGAGGGGCTTATTTTATTATGCTTCCTATGGTTAACTCTTGAATATTTTATACATTTAGTTGAAGTGTACATTTACCACCGTATGTAACGATACATTTATCAACATTTTTAAGTTATAGTATTTTTCCCTCTAGTAACAGGATATACAATTATTTTTAAAGTCGTTAGAGTAACACGGCATTTAGCTAATCCACTTTATCCAATACCCAAATACTGACTATTCTATACCCTTTACAACCGATTAGATTCCACATTAAAAATGTTCATATCTATCCACACTCATACATTCCTACCGCAACATTACTCTAGCACGAGCTGGGGAGCACATGCCCAACACATATAGCCAATAGGCGATCACCTAATCGAGCGAGGCACCTAACACCCAACACATAGGCGAGCACAACATCATACATATACACACACACACACTATATTAATATATATTAATATAATTAATATTATATATATTAATATATTATATATATATATATCTAATTAATATATTATATATATATATATATATCTATATATATATTAATATATATATATATATACTAATTCTACCTCATCTCTTTATCCTCTCACTCTTTCCTCTCTAGTTTATATATTGTGAGTTGTTGCATCGAAGAGATGATAATTTGCATAAAAAATGATAGTAAATGTATATTAAATATATATATAATTATATGATGATACTATATGGATTAAATTATATGATATTCTAATGAACAATCAAAAAAATGAGTATATATATATATATACTATATAGTATGCGTAATATATTTATGTAATCATATATATATGTATGCGCGCATATAGTTAGATCTGCATTAAGCAATACCCCCGCGATTAATAAGAGACATTTATGATGTGACCAATGCCTCAGAGCTATAGGATAATCCCAACCGATATAAGTTAATATTTATGAAGGTTTTCATTGATAGACATATTTTACCCAATAGGATTTTTTGGTAACATGAGAATGAAACGAAGCATTAACCTTCTCTCTCTCTCTCTCTCTCTCTCTCCTCTCTCTCTCTCCTCTCTCTCTCTCTTCTCTCTCTCTCTCTTCTCTCTCTTCTTCTCTCTCTCTCTCTCTCTCTCTTCGCTCTCGTTTTTCCTCTCTTCTCCTCCATCCTCCTCCCACCCTCACAGCTTTCTTGCTTGACTTTATACACACCCCATCTCTTAATTTTGCACACTCTCTTCCTCAACATCGTCTCCTCTATACTACGCTAAATAATTATATTTTTGCAGACAATGCTATCCCTTTCAACCCCTAAATGCTTCACCTCTCCTTCCCACGACCTTTAACCATATGTTAAATCCCTTCCTCTGTACTGAGTGGGCTGGCCCTTCCCTCCTTCCCGCGCTCCATCGCGCCCCTAATCCTCCTCATTCCGCGTACCCTACTCTTCCTCCTCCCCCATATCCGTGCCATGGGTGATACCACTAACTTCCTTCATCCCTTTTTACCTTCCATCCATTCTCCTACACAATCTTCTCTCTGCGCTCCTTCTCCTGTCCACCACATTCCACTCTTTCACTACCACAATGTCCCAAGGCGAAAAACAGCTGATTTATGCTTCTTTTCCCGTTCCCTGGATAGGAGTCGACAGCAGATAAGGCTGTCAAAAATATCAAGTTAAGGACGCTATCCAGAAACTTCGTTTTCTTTGCCTTAAAAGACTTATATATATTTTGTTCTTATTCAGTTGTAAACTGGCAATACTCATGTCATTTATTCATTTTACTGTCCGAATTTTCAGTGAAAAGTGCTAAATGCTTCTCTCCGTTATGATACTGTTTCCTCGCCTATTTCTCTCTCTCTCGGATTTCCTACGTTTAATGTCTAATTTATCACGATACTGGCTGTATTGCTATTGTATTTGTATAGTGAGTGTGATGTTATAGTTGGTGTGATGTAGTATCACTATGCATACAAACAAATGTCGTACACATATCACTACACACACATATCATGCTTTTATCTTAATAAGGATGACTCAGATATTATAAATAATTAGTATTATATATTATAATCAATGAAATAGTGAGGATTCTATTTATCAAATACTGGATTATATATCTATAATATAAATACATCATGTGATTATATATGTTAATAAATATATATACTTTAATCACTAGATTATAAATATACTTAATACATATATAATAATGATATCTAATTACATATATATAATTACTAGATAAGGCGAGAAGTTATACTTTATTCCTTATTGTATCTTATTTATGAGATATATGGGTAAATATATGAGACATGAATAGTAAATCTTATCAAAACTGAATATTAGACTTATTATACTTATAAATTGACATCTCGAAACACAAATAACTTTTTTAGTACTATAAATATATATTTATCTCTCGGTGAGGTATAGTCAAATAACGTTCGCTTGTTTGGAGGAGCTTAAAAATATATGTATTACCACGTGAGCTCAAAACCATATTTCGATTTTTAGGCGTATAAGATCAAATAGCTTACGATAATATTGAACTCTAAATATCAATATATGGAATCCTTTTATATAATATATATATGTACAATACGTGCTATAAGAATAGTCTGACCGAATGTATTTTTAACCAAATATATATACACACACCACCACCCAATAACAATCCAACACATATAGCGAGCGCCATATGTGTTATATATCTATTAAAACTCAAAACTATAAATACTCTATACCATAGGTATATAGTACCTATCTTTACCTATTATTATTATACTCAATACATAATACCACGGGCCGTATATATATGTCCAAATAATGTAACTATTGATATCATAGCGGAAACGCCGGCATAATGACCTAAATATGGGCCTTGTATATATGACATAATAATAGATACATATTATCATACCACACAATGTTCGCGGGCCCAGGGCCTGGCCAGATAGATCGGGGCCATATCACCATACATTGATAGTAAAGCGTCTGCTCGACTGCATCTCTTGGCGAATTTTTAATGAGATTATAATATTATAATTAACCTACCCTTTTTAAAGTGGGGCGCAGTTAAATATATCTCCGATGGATATAAGCTTATATAAACTTCGAGACATCTACGCCGAAGACCTATGGCGGATGTGATGAAAAATTCTCCTGCGATGCAAAGTCGTAGAGGAACCGACCGTTAAAATTCGATAGGCGGAGTAAGTTACTGAGCGAGTCCTCATAGGACTACCGAGAGTGAAGAGAATAGAGGAGAGGCAGGGAGCTGCACGTGCGCGGCAGCGCACGAGAGAGATCCAGACGGTGTCAGACGATACATCAAAGTTCAAAGTTCACACACAAGCTGGAGGAACAATATTCCAGAAAGCGATCAGCGTGCGCTTGTCAGTTGACTGTACGGGAAAAATTCCAGAAGGAGATGATTCTGAATGACTAAAGAACGGAGAGTCTAGATCAAGAGAGGCGGAGAGGAGTGTCACAGATGATACCAGTGTGGAGATTAAGACACGATGGATGAAGTGTGATCGAACAGAGAGATATACAGATTTGAAGATAAGGGACCGAGGAGGAGAGGGGGGAGGAGGAGTAACACGAGAGCATGCACGGAGGAAGAGATAAGGACAGCTAAGATGGGTCACGGCAGGAAGAGGTAGTAGAGATGAAATAGCGAAGATATGATATGAGATAAGGGGGTCCGATTCCGAGGAGAGAGATGGACGATGTGAGGAGAGAGAGGGAGGAGTGACACAGAGAGAGGATATGATAGAATAGAATAAGACAGACTCTAAGGAGAGAGACTAGAGTGAGAGCAGTAGAAGGATATACGAGGATGAAAGATGAAGAAAGATAAGAGACGCGAGAGTATAACAAGAATGGATATAGGAATGATAATACCAGTAGAAAGGACAGGATAGAGATGAGAGCCAGACGAGAGACCTGATAGGTGTCGCAGGAGGCGAGGTAAGATATACAAATAGTTAAGGAGGTCTGTAGCGTGAGCACCAGAGGAGATAATGTAGAAATTAAAGGGTTAAAGACAAGTTGCTAGGGGGAGGCAGGGAGGGGTAAGAGGAGAGAGAGAAGAGAGAGCAGAGAGAGAATGAGAGCAGAGAGAGAAGAGATGACGAGAGAACGAGCAGAGAGAGAGAGAGATGAGAGAGAGAGGTAAGAGAGATCAGAAGACGCCAAGACGAGAGAAAGAGAAAGGAAGAGAGAGAGAGAGATGGATAGAAAGCACGCACGCACGCAGAAGATAGAGAGAGAAAGAGACGAGAGAGCAAAGGATCGAGTATGAAGGGTAGACGAGAGCAGAAAGAGAGAGGACAGGAGAGAGAGATGACGGATGAAGTAGACGCACACAGAGTAGAGAGAGTAGAGATGAGAAGGGAGCGATACAGCTGAGAATATATTGGTTTTAGGTGACACCCACAGGATATAGAGAGAGGGAAGATTAAGCCTAGGACTGATAATTGATATGTATTAGGTGACACAGAGAGAATATACCGTAGCATAAGGCTCACTGATTAGTAGCTTTTAGTGGACGACCACGAGAGGAGAGGTATACAGGGATGAAGGAATGTTAATAAGGTCTAGCCTGATATACTTTGTAAGGGGTGACAGCAGAGATAGATTATACAGCCCAGCTGCTTCCTAACGAACGTGAAGAATCGATTCGTAATCGGCGAAAGTATGCAAAGAGAGCAACGAGAAGAGACGCGAAGAGAGTGCGATTGAACGACGAGAGACCGACAAAGAAACGATAACCCGAGGAGACCGAGCGAGAGCAGAGAGAGAGCAGAGCAGAGAGAGACGAGATGCAGGGAGAGAAGAGAGAGCAGCAGAGTGAGAAAGAGAAGGGCAGCACTCAGAGCAGAGTGACGAGGTTGCTGGACGAGATGTTTCCGCTGTATGAGATAAGAGAGAGAGAGAGGGAGAGAGAGTGAAATAATACAAAGAAGACCGCAGGGAGCAGGAGTAAAGAAGAGAGAGCCGCAAGGGAGAGGAAGTGGGAGAGAGAGAGGCAGAGGAGAAACAATTTGGACGAGAGCAGAGACGATGATGAGACGTGAGAGAGACGAACTAGAGGAGTTTGAAGAGAGAGAGACGAACCGGCTCAACGGCTTTGAGAGCTGGTAATGGTTTTCCCGTACAGAGCACACGAGCAGACGTGTAAAAGGAAAAACGCAACGCTATCACGAGGAAGAGGGGAGAGGAAGGAATGTAGATGGTCGACACCGAGTGCTTGTATCCCCCTAAAAGTCTGCCGAGAGAGGTCGATTGTATAGAAAGCAAAGATAGACCACATATTGATCCGAGAAACCTATAACTACTAATATTTCAAAATGTGCATACAGTACAATAATTATACTACTACCTATCTAAAATTGAACCATTAAATGATTGACTTTCATACACGACACAAAAACAGTTCTTATGTTTATTTAAACATAGACAAAACACTTATCTAAAATCGGTGTCCCGTTGGAGAAAGAACAGGAAAAAAAGAATAACATAACATTATATCATACCATTACAATAAGCATAACATACACCTAAACATTTGACTTTATATGTAATAATATTTTATATGCTTTTTCCGTATCAAGTTATATCCTGATTTAATAAGTACCTCAAATATATATAAATATTATTATATCCCCTATTATCTGATGCTCTGTGTGCGTGCTGTGTGTGTCGTGCCCCCGCCCCCACCCTGGTGTGTAAAGTGTGTGTGTGGTGTGCTGTGTGTGGTGTGTGTGTGTGTGTGTGTGTGGTGTCAAGGAGCCTTCGATACCGACATGTCTGGTGTGTGTGTCATGTGTGTGTTGTATTGTTGGGTACTGTATAGAGTTATGTTGTCTGTGCTGTGCTGTGTTTTTGTGGATCCCGCCCAATAAGTGGTCTGTGTCTTGTGTGCTGTGTGAGTGAGTGTATTCCTTTGCCTTTCGTTCAGTAATTATAAGGGACACTTCGAAACTTAAACACACCTTCATAGAGATGTTGATTCATTGTTCATTCATACTACAATTTTCTCTGTGCCCTTTTTACTCCCTTCCCCGTTTTCACCCATATAGTCCATCAGAAACAACGAAATATAGTTCCATAAAAAGGAAACAACATTAAAAATAGAGCGGTGATTAAAAAGATACACGTCCATCTGAATTGCAACAGCTGGATCTGCAAGGTAAGAATTATTAGAGTATACAGCGATATCCGAAACCGCAATAAGAGATTGATTCGCCCGATTTAAAGCAGAAGAGACGAGAAAACACACACACAAAGGAACCGCCAGTTTTTCCCGCAAAAAGAAGAGAGAAAGTCGACGCTAGTTTATGCTCTTTATACTCTTTTTCTTCATTCTTTCTTTTATTTCTTTTGTCTTTCTCTTTTTCTTTAACTTATTATTTTTTTCTTTTTACCTATCTTTTTATACATTTTTTCTTATTCATTCATAAGTGCTCTATTATATTCATACTCATATTAATCATTACTCTCGAGACAGGTTATCAATTTATTATCATTGACCGCTTATATTTATTACAGTTAATATTCTTATGTATCGAGTTCAGCTTTGTATAACATCATCATTTGATATTAATATATTTGTTATCATTATTATACTCATATGTTTGTTCATTATCATTATTATTATATCATCATTTAATCGATTGTTATTATCATAATTGAATTATTTATTATTCTTGATATTCATTATCATTATTCTATATTACCATGCTAAAATCATTCATTTGTAATGATAACATATATAACATTATTATCATTAGTACCATATATCAATCAAGTTCTGTCGGTCTGTTCTCTCTCTCTCTCTACTCTCTCTCTCTCTCTCTCTCTCTCGAGAGAAGAGAGAGACATGGCAGAGAGAGGAGAGAGAGAATGATGAGAGAGAGAGTGATAAAAAGCAAGAGAGAACGAGAGACAGACTTGCTTGGCCCAAGAGAAGAAAGAGAGATCTACATTTTAAAAGCGGATATCCTAAACAATGATTCCACAGCAGCTGTAAATCCTCAAGGGACGCTGTTTAGTGGTTGATAAGGAATCCAATGATATGGTCTACATGTGAACTGTAGTACAAGCAGAAGCAAATATCGAGAGAGGCAGAGAGAGAGGAGGAGCGAGGAGAGAGAGGAGGGCGAGAGGGATGATGAGAGAATGCGAGGAGAGAGAGGAGGCGGAGAGAGACTGGAGAAGAGGAGAGGGAGGGAGGGAGTAGAGAGAGAGAGACGACGGACAAGAGCCGAGTGAGGTACGAAGGGATGCTCGGAGGATCGTGAGGAGCAAGAGGAGAGAAAGACGAGCGTTGTGTGTGCTGCATTGTTTTAAAATTGTTTTTTAAAAGAAAAAAAAGGAGAAAAGATAAGAGACGATTTCCCCTTTCACAGGGGCCTGGCTGAGGAAATGGCTCTTGAAACCTAAGTAGGATTTTCGCTCGTTATTTCTCACAAAAATGACGATCTCAAATCCTGAATCAACACCACCTTTACTGCCGCCTTTAACTTCAGAGCTGACCACGCTGTCAACCTCTGACTCTGAAGTATTAGGGCTCTTAAAATAGTAGATGAGTCCAAAGCAACTGTTCCAGACTTGATATGTCCTCGCTTACTCCACAGATGCGCGAAAGAACTAGCATATCTACTTTCAGACATCTTTTAATCAATGCTTCAGAGAAAGAAAGTGGGTTTGATGCATAGATGAAAAGCAATGCCGTTCACGTACAGAAAAAAAAGGAGTCAGAAATTAAAAATTATCGTCCAGTTGGATTGCTTTTCGTTATAAGTAATGTTCTTGAATGGGCCATTGCAGAGAGAATAACAGAGCATCTAAATAAAAAGCTCTTTATGCCCTAAACAATTTGGCTTCTGTAAAAATCGTTCCACTGCTGACCTCCACTTACACGTGGCTCTTACTGGAATGAAGCCTTAGATAAGGGGCATCACACTTTAGTCGTGGCACTTGACATTGAAGGTGCCTTCGAGTGGTGTGGGTATCAAGGCCCTGTTGGATGAAGGGCAGCTGTTGGCACTCCTTCAGATTACCTCCACGACAGATATTGGTGTCCTACTGAGCGACAAGAAATCTACCCCACAAAGAGCCATGGCAGGTGTTCCACAAGGTATAGTCCTAGGACCTCTCCTCTAGACCTTCATCCACAGGCGATGGCTTTTGCAGGGACATCACCCCTTTCGGACAGGACGGAGGACGAAGCAACAGCTGTGTCCAGATGAACGGACGCCTGGGATGGGCAGGCGGTATTCGCACCTCACAAGTCCCAGCTGATGCCTGTAAGTAGGGACACAAGATATGTTTCACCTCACCTTCGATTCCTCATCAGCTGAGAACTAGATATGAAGTGGAAAATACTTGGAATAACATACGATGACAAAATAACATTCAAGCGACACACTGAAAATATAGCAAGAAAGATTTCGAGGAAAACGAGCATCACGGCGAAGAATTTCTTGGCTATTGAATGCTCGGGTATTTAAATGTACAGTAAATGTTTTGGTTGTTGAGCTTATGAAATTTTGTTTGTACAGATTTTGGTTAGCTTTTAAGACATTTTGCAATAATAATCCAATCTTTAGGCTAATGAATATGCAGGGATACTTGTGATTATGATATCAGCAGAGACCAATGCATTTATAAGAACTTAAGAGAATAAAGAGAGAGAGAGACAGACAGACAGAGAGACAGACAGAAAGACAAACAGA
>NW_020871636.1:0-2500 GCF_003789085.1 Penaeus vannamei | reverse complement strand
TGTTTGTCTTCTTCTGTTCTGGTCTCGTTCTTTCTAGGTCTTTTTCTCCGTTTCTGTCTCTGTCTTTCTTTCTCTTTCTCTTTCGCTCTTTCTTTCTTTCTTCTCTCTCTCTGTCTCTCTGTCTGTCTGTCTGTCTGTCTGTCTCACTCTCTCTCCTCTCTCTCTCTCTCTCTCTCTCTCTCTCTCTCTCTCTCTCTCTCTCTCTCTCTCTCTCTCTCTCTCTCCTCTCTCTCTCTCTCTCTCTCTCTCTCTCGTTTGTCTCTCGGCGTGACAGCTTGAGAGCCTGTCTGTGTCTTTTAGGGCGAAAGGCTACTTACGCGAAGGCCTTTCTAAGCCCTGGTTTCGACGGGACAAATGGCGGTTTCACTTTCTCTCCCTCCCTCCCTCCTCTTTCGTCTCTCTCTATTTCTTTCTTTCTCTCTGTCTCTTGTCTCTGTCTCTGTCTCTCTCTCTTCCTACTCCCTCTCCCACCCCCTCCCCTTCCCCCATCCCTTTCCCATTCCTCCCCTTCCCTCCTCCCTCCCACCCCATACCCCCTACCCCTCCCTTCTTCCTACCCTCTCCCACCCCCTCCCTTCCCTCCCGAGCCCCACAGCAAGAATTATGACCAATGTCGCGTCGCCACAAAAGCCCAATTTCGGGCCGACAAAAGCAGCTTGTACCGAGTCACGGGCCCGACTGACATGACCTCCCCCCACCCCCACCCCGCCCCCTCCAACCCCACTCAGACCTCCCCCCTTCCCTTGGCAGCTCCGTTCACCCCATACCTCCCCCCCCTTATCCTTCTTCACTTCTTCCCCTTTCACCCCCATCCCTTCCTGGGACCTCCCCTAAGAACCTTTCCCTCCCCCCCCCCCCCTTCTAGCTCCCCCCTAACCTTCCAAAAAAATCCCCTTACCCTTCTCTACGTCCCCCCTTCACCCCCCTCAAATTTCCCCCTTCACCCCTATATCTTCCCCCCTTTCCCTTCTCTATGCTCCCCCACCACTCCCCCCTCCTACCCTACCTCCCGTCTTCCCTTCTCTCTGCCCTCCCTCTTCACCCCTACCTCCTGGTCCTCCCCCATCACCCCCTACCCTTCCAGGAACCACCCCTATGACCCCCAGGACTCCCCTAGGACACCCCCCAGGACACCCCAAGGACTCCCTAAACACCCCCAGGGCACCCCTAGGACTCCCCCCCTAGGGACTCCCCCCCCCCCCAGACTCCCCCAGTAGGCCGTGCATCACAGGATACGGCCGCTTCCTGGCACCCCGCGATGGTGTCCTTCGCCGATGATGGATCGTCAGCCAATTCCTTCGACCCAGACCGGTTGGCTGGGTCGAGTGTCGTGTAATTATTATATATAGCTTTTTTTCCTTTTTTTTCTCCTCTCTCTCTTCTTTTTTTTTTTTGGGGGGGGGGGCCTTCGTAACCTCCCCGGGTATTGGAGAGATTTATTTGTCTATGTATTTATATTTGTATTGTTGTTTTTGTTGTTTTTTGCGTGTGTTTGTGTTAGGAGGTGGGGAGAAGAGGGAAAGGGGGAGGTGGAGAAGGAGAAGAATGGAGGTAAGGGGAGGGTGGGAGGGGAGAAAGGGATGTGAGGGGGAGGGGAGAGGATAGGTCATCCTCCTTTCCTGTTTCCTCTTCCCTCTCCCCCCTTTCGTTCTCCCTCTTTATCTTCTCTATGGGTTCCAGTCGATAATAATCCATATATCCGTGATATATCTCCCCTCTCTCCCCCCTCCCCCCCTTCCCCTTCTTCCCCTTCCCCCCATCCCTCTCCTATCACGATTTTTCCCCTTTTTCTCCCTTCCCTTTTCAGCTGACTACGACTTATTATCATCATTCTTATTTTATCTCCCGGGAAAACCCCAAAGGAGAGAATTAATAATAACATCATAAAGAGAGACACAAAATCGATCACAAAATATTACGACGCCGCTTCATTTTTTATCTTTTTTTTTTTTTTTTTTTTTACATTTTCATTTTTTCTTACTTTTTTTTTATTCTTCTTTCTTTTTCTTTTCTTCCTTTCTTTTCTTTCTTTTCTTTTTTCTTTTTTCTTCTTTTCTTTTTCTTTTCTTTTCTTTTTCTTCTTTCTTTTTTCTTTTTCCTTTTTTTTCTCAGTTTTTTTCTTTTTCCTTTCTTTCATTTCCCTTTTCCCATTTTTTTCTTTTCCTCTCTTATCATTTTTCTTTTTTCTTTACTTTTTCTTTTTTTCTTGAAGGACGGTTGTTCGCCGGTTGACTCTCGAACAAGACTCCTCCTTTGTAACTAGCGCACGAGCCTCTTCCGGTGATTTACAAACGCTAATTGACCTGTTTGTGAGTCTGTTTGTTTCGGGCTGATGACTATATGATGACTTATGACTTACAGTGACTGACAGATGGGTTGGTATGCTAGTTTTTTGTTTTTTTTACTTTCTTTCTTTCTTTCTTTTCTTTTTTCTTGGTATGCTATATTTCTTTTCTTTTCTTTTTCTTTCTTTAATGTCCAGAATTTGTTTTTTTGTTCT
>NW_020871633.1:120972-123472 GCF_003789085.1 Penaeus vannamei | reverse complement strand
TCTCCTCTTCTCTTCTTCTCCCACTTCCCCTTCCTACTCTTCTCCTCTTCCTTCTCCTTCTCCTCCTAATCCTTTCCTCTCTTCTCCCCTTCCCCTTCCTACTCCTTCTTCTCTTCCTTCTCCTTCTCCTCCTAATCCTCTTCCTCTTCTCCACTTCCCCTTCCTAGTCCTCCTCCTCTTCCTTTTCCTCTTCCCCTTCCCTACTCCTCCTCCTCCTCTCCTTCTCCTTCTCCTCCTCCTCCTCCTCCTCATCGCTCGGTTGATATCTGGGTACGTTTGAAAATAAATAGATAAATAAATAAATAAAGTGGTGTAATGGCTTCGGTGCATTTGAAATAATAATAATAATAATAAAACAGATTTAGCTGCATTGCAATGGCTTCGAAACATTTGGAAAAATAATTTAAAAAAAGACTGCTGCGATGCAATGGCTTCCATTCACATGAAAATAATAATAATAATAATAATAATAATAATAATAATAATGATAATAATAATAATAATAATAATAATAATAATAATAATAATAATAATATAATAATAATAATAATAATAATTAATAATAATAATATAATAATAATATAATAATAACAATAAAATAATAATAATAATAATAATAATAATAATAATAATAATAATAATAATAATAATAAATAATAAAAGACTTTGCTGCAGTATAGTGGCTTCGATACATTTGAAAAATAATAAAAAACACTTAACTGCGATGCAATGGCGTCCATACACTTGAAAATAATGATAATAAAAAAAGACTTATCCCTGCGGTATAATGGCTTCGATGCACTTGAAAAATAACAAAAAAAAAATAGACGTTACTGCGGTGTAATGGCTTCGATACATAAAAAAAAAAAAAAAAAGTTAATTTATGGCTTTGTTTTCGAGAATTTGAGTTCATAGGATTGCCATCTTGGTTGGTTAATTCCTTCTGATTCAAGTAAGAGTGAGAATAGGGAAACAATGAGTCTTTTCTCTTTCTCTTTCTCTTTCTCTTTCTTTCTCTCTTCTCTTTCTCTTTTTCTCTTTCTCTTTTCTCTTTCTCTTTCTCTTTTCTCTTTCTCTTTCTTTCTCTCTCTCTCTCTCTCTCTCTCTCTCTTTCTCTTTCTCTTTCTCTTTCTCTATCTCTCTCTCTCTCTCTCTCTCTCTCTCTCTCTCTCTCTCTCTCTCTCTCTCTTGAATTTTTTTTTTTTTTTTCGTTTTTTTTTTTTTTTTTGGGGGGGGGGAGCCTTATATTTCTATAATTAATCTACAATGTATACTATTTATGGACATATTTTTTAGCAAAACTTATTGTTAATTTCATCATTGTTAATATACTGTATCGATCGGGTTTGTAGACACATCCCTTTAACTAAATTAACTGTTAATAGGCATAACTAAACTCATTATTTCTCATGGTTGTTCATCAGCGATAGAAAGCCCGTTTGGGACACTTCCCTTTAACAAGCGGATGCGAAACACGTGGATACTTCTGAGAACCTCCCCCCCCCCCCACCCACCCGTGCCATCCGTCTCCTCCAATCTGCCTGGGCGGAATCCTCTCCTCTCTTCTTTTTTTTAACCTCGCGATGAGTGACGCCACCCCCCCCCCCTCCGATCGACCTCCGATTCGGCCTGACCTCGTGTACAATTTCCCGCATGAACACCCTCCAATGACGACCTCCCTCGCCCTCAGAGGCTGACCCGTCACTCAGCCGCCGCGCTCTAACCTTGAGCATTGATTCGTCTTTCCAGTACGGATCTCATCTCCGCCTTTAAGCCCCAGCGCAGTCGGCTCCACGTAAACAATATTTCTCCCTTCCCGACACGCTGTTCGGCCGACCTCAAGCTAGTGCGGAAAGTGGTCGTAATTCGGGTCGGTGAAGGCCGGGTAAACATTTGTTCGGGCTTTCCCATTTGTATGTCAAAGAAAACACAAACATATTGGGAATTAGTCGCACTTTATTGTCGGAGCAACGTAACGTACGCACACGCACACGTAAATACACGCAAACATACATATGTATACGGGTGTAGATCTGCGAATCGCCAGACCCGGATGCGTTAATAGGTATATAGTTATATGACCTTTTTATCAATTTATGTATTCTTTTGTGTATCTACATATTTACATATTCATGTCCTGCATTTAGATATATGCATGAGTTGCTGTTGCTGTGTTTGGGTGTGGTGTTGTTGTTGTTTTTGTGTGTGTGTGTCTGTGTGCATCACACAGAAACAAATTATATACATCCTTGCATATATTGATAGATAGGTAAGAGAAGAGAGAAGAGACAGAGGAGAGAGAGAGAGAGAGAAGAGAGAGAAGAGAGAGAGAGAGAGAGAGAGAGAGAGAAGAGATTAGATAGACAAAGAGAGAGAATGAGAGTGAGAGTGATACACAAATCGAAGTACGTGTACATATACAAATATTTGAAAATCTGACGACAATAAATATCCTACGACAAATTATAGGTATTTAGGCGTCACTCAAGTGTCACTCTAC
>NW_020871633.1:105972-113472 GCF_003789085.1 Penaeus vannamei | reverse complement strand
GGTACCGTATCTCCATCCTTTCACTGTACAATATATCGAAATACATCGATTTTTTCCCTCCTCCCATGCACTCTATAACATATTTGAACGCGAGATAACACGCCATACCTTGTTATTGCAGTCTGCGTTGTTTGCAAGCAGAAACAATGGAAAAGTTTCACCAATAAAAACATTTTCGTTTGCCAACTTCAGGCTTCAACGGACAAACGCCCACCCCATTTTTATCCTCGAAATCTGCAGACACGGGGGTAATTTAATGAAATATCAGATTTTTTTTTTTTTTTTTTTTTTTTTTTTTTTTTTTTGAAGGGGGTCAATGTATTTTAATCATATGTGGGGTTTGTTTGTGTTGTTTGTGTATGGTTTTTTTTTTTTTTTTGAGGGGGTCAATATATTCTAATCATATGTGGTTGTTTGTTGTTTGTTTTTGTTTGGGGTGTTTTGTGTTTGTGTTTTTTTTTTTTTTTTTGGGAAGGGGTCAATAATATTTTAATCATGTGTGGGAGTTGTTTGTTGTGTGTGTGTGTGTGTTTTGGGGTGTTTTTGTGTGTGTGTTGTTTTTTTTTTTTTTGTGAGGGGGGTCAATATATTTTAATCATATGTGGGGGATGGGGTGTTGTTTTGTTTGTGTGATTTTGGGGTGTGTGTGTGGTGTTTTTGGGGTGTTGTTGTTTGTGTGTGTGTGTGTGTGTGTGTGTGGTGTGTGTGTGTGTGTGTGTGTGTGTGTGTGTGTGTGTGTGTGTTGCTGTGTGTGTGTGTGGTGAATTTCCTAATGCCTGTCCATGATCCACATCATTTCTGCATTTCCTATGTTCGTTTTTTTTTTTTTTCATTCTCTCTATGAATCATTCACATTTTCCCCTTTTCCTTTCAATCCTTCCTTCTGATTCTTTTTCTTTATTCTATCTCTCTTAAGCCGTAGTTTCTGTAGGCATTTAATCTCTCCCCGATTTATTACGTCATCTGGGTTCTCTCTTCTCTCTCTCTCTCTCTCTCTCTTCTCTCTGTCTGTCTGTCTGTCTGCCCCCCCCCTCCTCTCTCTCTGCTCTCTCTCTCTCTCTCTCTCTTCATCTCTCTCTCTTCTCTCTCTCTCTCTCTCTCTCACTCTCTCTCACTCTCTCTCTCTCTCTCTCTTCAACTTATCACCGCCTGTCTTTCTATTCTTTATGGCATTCCCTTCATCTGTTTATTTCCGCTCTTTATCCTTTGAACCATGCAACATGCAACAATCAGTGCAATTCGCTTACGAAACATGTTCAGACAGGAGGAACAGCTGATAAATTTCAACATTTCTTGAACCATAAAAAGAGCAATGGAATGACCGACGCAACAGTTAACGACAGGTACATTTTTTTCTTTTTTTTCCTCTCTCTTTTTCTTTTTTTACATGATAATTTATTTCAACAAAACTAAAATGTAAGGCATTTTAACTTTTATATAACTCACACTTCCGTCTGATATTGATTATTCTCACCCATCAAAACTTTTTTATTTTTATTTTATTATTATTATAATTATCAATTTCATATTTGATTCAGTTTCCCTTTTTTGTCGGTTATTGAAAAGACCTAAATGTCCATCAGCCATCAAGCAGAAGCATAAATAAAATTTCCTAAATTAATGAGGAAATAACATTGAAACGTAAGATTTTTTAGTGTCATTTTAATATACATTTTTTCTGCGTTTAGTGTGTCATGGCCAGAGTTCTTCGTATGTCTTTTTACGTTCTTTTCATCTCTATTTTCATTTCTTTTCTTCTAGATAAAATCTTTCATTTCCTGTTTTGCTGAATCTGCGAATGACACAATATACTTTCTTATTGTCTTCTGTTGTTCCCTATTCCTCTTTCGTATTTCTTTATCCGTCCTTTTACCATTCTGTTCTTCTTTCAGATTTCCGTTTTTTTTTCCTCTCCTTTTCCTCAGATTCTGTCGATCAAATATCCGGCTCTTTATCAACGATGTTTTACTGCCGTTGCATCACGTGACCTGTAATCGCTTGGCATTTCACAGAATTTTATGAGTTTTCTGTGTTCTTTCCCTTCTGTGGTTCTTTTTCTTTCTTTTTCCCTTTCTTTCTTTTTCTTCTTTTCTTTTTCTTTTCTTTCTTCTTCTTTCTTTTTTCTTTTTTTCTTTTCTCTTGTTCGTCTTTTTCTTTTCTTTTCTTTCTATATTCTTTGGTATATATTATTACTTTATTCTTTATTTCTATTCTTCACAATTATCGTATCTGTGGACTTAATATTTAAATACTAATTATATGTCATCTTTGTTGTTATTATATAATATATATTTATCAGGTCCTTATATGTGTGCGTATATAAATTAAACTCTATTATACTTTCGAGCAATATAATTATTATTTTCTAACTGTATAACCATATCGGTGTTTCTATCATCACATTTACTTTAAGAGGATTTCTTTGAGTGCACTGGTACGTTATGTCTGACCTACTCATGCACTCATCACTATCTCAAATATAATCCTCATCCTTACCACTTGCTCGCTACTATCTGCTTTCATTCTACGTGACTTCGCTCATATTTCTACTGCATCACCACTTCATCACTCGAGTGGTGCGTCATGACTCTCAATCAGTCTCATGCAGTGAATCTCTATCATTCTGCGTCATCGTTAGACTGTGAATAAGTATAATGCCGGCACAGAAAATACGCCACTTATGACAAGCACTACACTAAAACATTTTTCGTTATGTCATTTCAAGTCGCACTAACCTTCACTAAACTATCTCATTTATGCCCTCTCTCTCCTTCTTAATCTAGCACATCACTCCAGTCTCTTTTCGCACTACACTCTGCTCCAACTTTCTCTCTCTCTCCAAACACCAACACCACATAGCTTCACCACTCTTCTCTCTATCTCTCCTCCACAGTAAACTCATACTACACGTGCGTCCTACTCCCTCTTCTCTCTCTCTCTCTCTCTCTCTCTCCTCCTCTCTCTCTCCCTCTTCTCTTCACTGAACTATTAACTCCATTCTCAGCTTCCATGAGATTCTCACGATTTCATTCACTCTTCAAGTCACTATTCAAACTTTCCGTGTCTGCACGTGCTATACCGCTTCTGCCTACGACCATCTGTTCGGGTGATCTTACTCACTTTTTGGCTTTCTCCACTTTTCGACTATCGTCGTGTTTGTTTACGTGCAGCCGAGAAAAGCGTTTGATCAGTTTGTCAGTTCCGTGCTTTACTTATTCATTCACCCTTAATCACTACGCTCGATCTCCTTATCCACTTAGCGTAAGAATGTGCGATTTTAACTCCCCATCATAAGATTTACAGTTTAGGGAGATTAGTAAGTCAGTTTTGAGTATCTGCTGGCTGTGTATTGGATAATAAATCGGGTTACACGATCACTTTCTCCTGTAGTTTTCAAAGACGTATCCCTCAGATTTCAGGTTCATGAGATTGACTTACCTTGTTTAATTGGGTTTTGGTACTGAAAGCAGAAGATTATTATAAATACGTCTGTACAGCCACTGTAATGATATTTCATTTCCTTATTTTCACTTTGCTAAACGAGAGCTCAGAATCTTGTCCGACGACGCTCGTTGTTATGATATATCTCCGACTTCTTCCCATGCAATAACTAAACATTCTTAGTGCGCCATTGCCCTTCACCAAAGAAGTCATGCATTTTTGGATTTTTCATCATGTTGTTTATTGCTCCTCTCCTGCATGTTACATGATCTTCCCTTCTGCCAGTACTCCATCTCTTTCACCAGTGACTACACACTGCGAAAAGACTCCCTCCCTCCTTCCCCTCCCTCCCTCCATCCTTCCCTCCCCCCTCCCCCCCCTCCCTCCCTCCTTCCCTCACTTCCCTCTTATCCTCACCCTCACTCCCTCCCTCCCCTCCCTCCCTCCCCTCCCTCTCCCTTCCCTCCTTCCCTCCTTTCCCTCCTTCCCTCCTTCCCTCCTTCCCTCCTTCCCTCACCCTCACTCCGTCAACACATAGGCGATATGGATCCATCCTTCACACAACAGGAACCACTCTCCCATGATATCAGGAATGTCGATAGTAAGAGTGATGCAAACTATATCAATATAACATGCCTGCTCACTGCCAGCCTCCTTTTCCCCTTTGTTTAAGCAGATTGTCCCCTCTGTTTGCAAAACTTAGATCTGTGTTTATAGCACTACACCCTCCTTTAGTCTCAGGCACATGTATATGCACAGAGTTTACGTGTGTATATATGTATGATCGTGGGTATAAATTCCTCATCCCTTCTGTTCCATCTTTCACGAGTGGACAGAATTGTGTGTGTGTGTTTGTGTGGTTGTGTGTGTGTGTTGTGTGTGTTTGGGATGTGTGTTGTCTGTTGTTGTTTGTGTGTGTGTGAGTGCTGTGTGTGTGTGTGTGTGTGTGTGTGGTGTGTGACTTTGTGTGTGGTTTGTGTGTGGTGTGTGTGTGTCGTGTTTGGTTGTGTTTGTGTGTTCGTGTGTGTGTGTGTGTGTTGAGTTGTGTGTTGTATGGTGTGTATGTGTGTGTTGTGTGTGTTGTGTGTGTTGTGTGTGTGTGTGTGTTGATGGTGTGTGTGTGGTCTGTCTGTGTTTGTGTGTGTGTAGTTGTTGTGTGTGTGTTGGTGTGTTGGTGTGGTTGGTGTGCATGGACATACATGGATAATCGACAGACAGATTTATGGATAGATCAACAGTTTAAACCAGACAGGGTAGATAGACAGATAAAGATATATAGCCACATGATACATAGATAGACGCATAGATAAATATATATATCATATGTGTGAGTGATATATATGTGTGAGAAAGAGAGAAATCCGTGATTGAGTGCATGTCTCTTTATAGTGAATCTTATATTTCATACAACATGTCTTGTCAACGCAAACTGTAATTGACTGTCAGCGACCACACTGGCCCCTCCCACCATTTCTGTCATCCGATGCAAAGTTGTCATGTAAGACAAAATAAAGTATTTGGACAAATCACGCAACAAATCAAGAAATACTTTTTGGGGGGACAATACTTATAAATGTCAAAGATGCACACGCACACCATACTTGCAATGCGTCCATGTGGGCGCGTGTATGTAATATATAATGTGTGTGTGTGTTGTGTCTGTGGTGTATACATACATGTATAAATATAAATATATACAATACGCACCACCACACACAACACACCACACACACACACACAACACTCACACACGCAACCACACACACAAACACAAGTGATTTGTATTCTTACACATCATACACAACAATACACAAGCAAAAACACCAAAACACTCAAATACCCCAAATCACCCAACAAACAAACATGAACCCCACCATCCAATACTGATTAATATATTGACCCCCTAGTCATATAATCACATTTAAACATACATACGAACATATACCAAGTGGCAATATACAAGTATACACTACATCATACCATACTATTCAATACTATATCATATATATAACATAATATTATAATATATAATACTATATATCTTATATATATATATATACATATGTTATATATATATATTAATATATATAGTATTATATATGTATATATATATACATTATATATAATATATTATATATATATATATATCTTATATATATATATATATATTATTATATATATATATATTATATATTATGTATAATATATATAGTTATATATTATATATATATATACTAGTGGAAATACAGTAATGAGAATAAAAAAAATTAAGACCTCAATTCAACCATCTAACAAAATCAAGCATAGAAAAGTTGACAACTCCGCTCGTGCAACAAACCAACCCGAACCTCGTGACAAACCAACCCAAACCCGGCGATCTAAGACGAGGACTTTTAAAGTTTTAGAGGTTCTGGGAAATGTATTGAAGGTCTCCAGCTTGCACGTTGCAGGTTATTGATCCCCCAGACCTGTCCTTCCCATGGATGAGTCTTTTTTAATCAGGGGGCGTCAGGCTGGACCACAAGTACGTAGGTCGTGTGAGTGGATTTTTTTTTTTTTTTTTTTTTTTTGTTTTTTTTTGGGGGGGAGGAGGGATTTTTTTTTTTTGGGGGGGGAGGGAGGGCTTTTTTTGGGGGGGGGGTTATAGGCGTATGTGTAAGTATGGCGCGTGTTTGCGTGTGAATGAGTTTGTCTGTGTGTGCTGGTGTTTGTGTGATTGTGTGTGTGTGTTGTGTTTGTGTGTGTGTGATTGTGTGTGAATGAGTTTCTGTGTGTGTTTGTGTTTGTGTGTGTGACTGTGTGGATGAGTTTGTGTGTGTGTTTACGTGTGAATGACTTATTGTGTGTGTGTGTGTGTGTGCTTCGAGCTATTGGTCTGCGAGTGAAGGCGGGATGCTATAAATAACTTTCCCAGCCAAACCTTATCCGAACTCGTTTTATGGAGTCACGTTCTCTCCTCTTCTCTCTCTCTCTCCTCTCTCTTTCTCTCCTTTACGATGCGAATAACAGCTGCGTGTTCCCAAGTCCCTACTGAAACGTCTTGAACACCGCACGACAGAGTTCAAACACGCCACGTACATCGGTCGCTCCCTCTGATGTCACGCCTTTATGCTCGGGACAGACTCCTGGAAGACGCTCTCCTGCTCAGATTTCGAAAAGCCCGCATTTTGCTCGGAACAGATTCGAAAAGCCCGCCATTTGCTTCGAGCAGATTCGAAAAGCCCGCCATTTGCTTCGAGCCCCCGCATTTGCTTCGAGCAGATTCGAAAAAGATTCGAAAAGCCGCGCATTTGCTTCGAGCAGATTCGAAAAGCCCGCCATTTGCTCGGAGCAGATTCGAAAAGCCCGCCATTTGCTTCGAGCAGATTCGGAAAGCCCGCCATTTGCTTCGAGCAGATTCGGAAAGAGCGTTTTCTGCATAGTGTAGATTCGAAATGATCGGGTCTCTGCTTCAAGAAGATCCCGTGTTTAAAGTAGATTCGAAATGCGCGTTCTTTGTTTCGAGTAGATTCGAAACAGGGTTTCTAGCTTCAAACGAATTCGAAAAGGGAAAGGCGAGATCAGTAGCAACTCGAGGACGTGTCATGGCGTCTGTTTTGATTGTTCAATGAAAATATAATCATTAAAATCATCAATTTCCATCCTTTTTGAAAAATGAAGCGACCAAAATGATCGACCATATTCACAAAGCACCCGTAACTTTAGTGACGTCATCAAAATAAACCCTGTGTGTTGTTTTCTTTCCAAAAATAGAATCAGACGCCATGACACCTCCTCGAGTTTCTCCTTGATCTAGCTTTTCCCGATTCGAAAAGTGCGCTCTAAGCCCGGAGTAGATTCGTCGAGAGCGCTCATCTGCCAGGAAAGGATTCGAGAAGAGCGCTCTTCATTTCTTCCACGGTTCACGGTCGGCATTGCATGGATCAGCCCAGTTAAAAACGAAGGGCATAAAGAAGGAAAAAAAATGTAGGTACACACCCCTCCATCACCAGCACGCAGAAGCTCGCGCGTACGTACATACACACGCACAGACACCAAGTATACAAGGGTACGAAAGAG
>NW_020871633.1:85972-98472 GCF_003789085.1 Penaeus vannamei | reverse complement strand
ACACACACACATACATACACACATACATATACAATATATAATATATATATATATATATAATATATAATATATATAATATATATATATAATATATATATAACCAATTTCCCCTTTCCCTCACCCTCCCTTTCCCAACCCTTCCTACTCTCCCTCCTCCTTCCTTCCTTCCTTCTCTCTAATGGCAATCTTCGCCTATGATAAAGAGTCTCAGGCAAAAATGCAACGAGACAACGCTTTTAATAAGAATAAATGTCACTCCTTTCGTTATGAGAATCTGATATTCATTCAGCCAAGATTTCGGTGCAAGATAAATGCAAATGATACTGTTGTTGGAAAGTTCAGAGTAAGAAATGAAAACAGTGAGAGAAGAAAAGATAAAAGAAAAAAAAAAATCATGTACAGTTGATGTACACAGAGATACAGGTATAATGATAATCCGGCAGTAATGATGATGATAAATAAAATTAATTACAGAAATCAAAGTAGTAGTAGTTTTAGTAGTAGTAGTAGTTATATCAATAATAATGATAGTAATAATACTAGCTCAAAAAATGATAAGATGAGAATGAGAATAATACTAGTGGTTATGATAACATTGATAACACTACCAATAGTCATGGCAATACTAGTGATAAGAATGATAATGAAAGTATAAGTAAGGAAAATATAATAATGATAATAATTTCACCAACAATAATATTAATGATAATCATAACAGCAATTATGAACATTGAAATAAAAATAAAAATGATTATCATAAGATTAATCATAACAACAGCAAACTACTACTACTACTACTACTAATAATAATAATAATAATAATAATAATAATAATAATGATAAATATAATAATAATATAAACAACAATAATAATAATGATAACCATGATAATAGTAATAATAATGATCATGATAATAATAGTAATTATAACAATGATAATAATAACAACAACAACAATAATAATAATAATGATGATAATAATAGCAATAATAATAATAATAATAGTAATAATGATAATAATAATAGTAAACGTGATAATAATGATAATGATAATAATTATAGCAATAATGATAATAACAACAACAACAATAAGAATAATAGCAATGAGGATAATAATAATAACAGTAATGACAACAATAATACACACAATAATGATAACAATAATAATAACAATAATAGTAATAACCATGATAATAATAACAATAATAATAATAATAATGATAATCATAATCATAATAATAATTATAATAATAACAATAATAATAATAATAATAACAAAAATAAGAAAAAATATAACGATGATGATAATAACAATAACAGTAATGATTATGATAACATTTATGATGATGATCATAAGAACAAGGATAATAATAACAATTATGAAAATAATAATAATAATAAAGATAACAGTAATAAAATCATCAATGATAATGAAGATGATAATAATAATGAATATAATAATGATGATAATACTAATAATGATTATTATTAGCATTATCATGATAATGATAATAATAATAACAACAATAGGAAATAATAGTAAAATGATAAGATAATCAATAATAATAGTAATAATAATAATATAATAATAAATAATAATAATATAATAATAATAATATAATAATAATAATAGTAATAATAATAATAGTAATAATAATAATAATAATAATAATAATAAATAATAATAATAATAATAATAATAATGATGAAAATAATAACAATAATAAAAATAAAAGCAATGATAATGATGATAATAATAATAATAATAGCAATCATAATAATAGACGTGATATCTTTATTGACGTTGTTAACTGCTCACACGGTTTATTGACCAGGTGAACAAAATCCTTATGCCCAAGAATTAATTAAATAACAATGATGATAATGTTGATAATAATGTCGAACATTATGATGATAAAACTAATAACAATAATAATGAGGATGAAAATCATAGGTATGATTGCAATGATTTTTTTATTATCAATATTATTATCATTAACTTTATTATAATAATAATAATAGTCATAGGCAATGATAATGATAATGGTAATAATAACTATGATGCTGATCATTTTCATCATTATTATTATCATTATTATCATTATCATTATTATTATTTTCACTTTCATCATTATCATTATTGTTATCATTATTATTGTTATGATCATCATTATCATTATCATCATCATAATTGTTAATTTTGTTACTACATTAATAATAAAAGTTATAGAAGTGATTATGAAAATAACAATAATGGTAATAACAATAGCAATGATAATAATATAATGAAAATAATGATCATGATGATACTGATAATAATAAAAATAGCAACAATGATAGCACTACTACTACTGCTACTACTAATAACAATAATAATACCAACAATAATAATGATAATAAAGATAATGGTAATGATAATTGTTCTTGTTGGTATTATAAACAATGATGATAATGATAATAATAATAATAGTAATAATAATAATAATAATAATAATAATAATAACAATAATAACAATAATAATAAGAAGAATGATAACGATAATGATAATAATAATAATAATAATAATAAAAAATAATAATAATAATAATAATAAATAACAATAATAATAATAATATAATAATAATAATCAATAATAATGATGATAACAATTAGAGTAATAACAAATAATTGATAATGATAATAATAATGACGATGATGAAAATAAATAATAATTGACAGTAATAATAATAATCATAACAGTGATAATAATAATAATAAGAAGAAGAAGAAGAAAAAAAGAAGATGGAGAACATAAATGGTAATAATGATAATATTAACAATGATTATTCTTCATATTATATTCCAACATTGCACACGTTCTCGTGGAAGTAAATACACAAAATAACAATAAAGCAGGACAAAGTTAAAATGAAAAAAAATGAAATTCTTTCTCTCGCGATCTTTGTTTAGATAAAGTAGCATGTATTTGCGCCACTTATTCAACATTAAAACATATTCAAAAAATGAAAACAGAAAATAACAAACAAAGCAGAAAAAGAAAAAAAAATTCTCAACAATACTAAACTCAGAAGAAAAAAAATAAGAAAAAAATTCTTTCCTGTTCTTTGTTATGTAGACAAGAGAGCAAGCGTGAGAGCCATTTGTGTGTAGCATTAAAGTATGAAAAAGAATAGGATATTCTTACTTTTTATTATGTTCGCGGTCGATTGGAATAAATCTACGGAACCGGCACTCCAGGTTTGAATTACCTCCTGCAACTGGGCTGTGAAGACTGGTATCCTGGTTTGGTGTTTGGTATGTCAGTGTTAATTGTGGTAGTTGTGGTCGTTTGAGTGTTGGCAGGAGAGGTAGTGGTGTTAGTCGTAGGAGAGGTGGTAGTGTTAGTTTTAATAGAGGTAGTAGGGTTAGTGGTTACAGATATGGTTGCGTTCGTGGTACTGTTGGCAGTGTAATGGTAGTAGTACTCTTGTCTGTTTTCCCTTTTGATTTTATTGCTAGATTGTAATTAGTTTTTAGGGTCTTCAGTCTTTCACTTTTAATTAATACTCCTTTTTTCTTTCTTTCTTTCTTTCTTTTGGACATATTGTGTTATCGGTTCTGTGTTGTTGTTTTTTTGCTTTAATATATTTTTTTCCACTTATCCTATCAATTTCTCCTATTCTTTACATTATCTCCTTTCATTTGTCTTAACTAATTATGTATCTTATATCTATCTATCTATTTATCTATCTACCTATATTTACCTATCTATCTATCAAACAATCAATCAATCTATCTATCTATCTATATAACTCTATCACTCTCCCCCCCCACCCTGTCTTCCTTCTTTCCCTCTCTCTCTCCATTCCTTCCTCTTTCTTAACCTCCCCCGTCTTCCGAAACCACAACCCCTTTCCTCCTCTGTTCTCCACATCTCCCCACGCAACAACAACATCCCCCCCCTCCCCCCCCCCCCCCCCTTCCCCCCCCTCCCACCCCTTTTCCATCTCCTCCGCTGAAAAAAAAAAAATCACACGACATCTCGACATCACTTCCTCCCCGAATCACCAATGACTTCCCTTGTTTGTCTCGCCCTCCCGCTTCCCTTTCGTCTTTTGACAAGGAGAAGATTTTCCGCCCCACGGTCTGTCAACGCAGATTAAACGCGCTAAATACGAGGTCTGCCGGGGTCTGCGTCCCGTATCAAAAGGGCTTATATATCTGATTCCGATGGAAAAATACACAGGGTTGGAAGGGATATAAATGGGTTTATTTCGGGTCGTGATGTGACGTGGTCGCTGACTAGAGACTTCGATATATATAGAAGGATGTCTGGGCTAAGTGGAACGAAGGATAAATGGAAATATGAATGAAATATGATATAGAGAGAGATAAAAAGGAATTCCTATAAATATAGACCATTAATTCATAGACGAGTGCCACGTGTGTATCCATGTGTATATATATATATATATATATGTGTATGCGTGTTGTGTGCGTGTGTGTGTGTGTCTGTGTATGTGTATTAAATAAAATAATATAATAATAATATATATATATATATATATATAATATATATATATATATATATATATATATATATTTACATATACAAATGTGTGTGTGTGTGTGTGTGTGTGTGTGTGTGTGTGTGTTGTGTGTGTGTGTGTGTGTGTGTGTGTGTGTGTGTGTGTGTGTGTGTGTGTGTGTGTGTGTGCATATACATACAGAACATATATATGTACATATATATATATATATATATATATATATATATATATATATATATTATATATATATATATATATATATTATTTATGTATATATGAATATATGTATGTACATGTATGCATACATACATATATATATATATGTATGTATATGGACATGCATTGTGTGTGAGAGAGAGAGACTATCTGCCTGTACGTGTTTGTGTCGGTGCGTGTCTCCACACAAATAACATTTTTCATAATATACATAAACCTGCGCACAAACACCTTTCTTGCGCATCTCACGCCTTTGCCTCTGCAGGGCCTCTCGTGATAAAAAAAGAAGCAGCGTTTCGTTATAAGCGATCGTAACAGAACAACGACATCTACCAGCTATCGCAAGCACTGGAGGCAAGCTGTACGTTAACACTGAGTGCCAATATTGAACGAGGCTCCAAATATTTGCACGTCTTTTGTTGCCTATTCCTTGTGCAGGATTCACCTTTTATTAATGATACTCTTTCTCTTTTTCCTTCTTTCTTCCTTTCTTTCCCCCTCCCCCTTCTTGTCTTCTCGTTCCCTTCTCCCTTTTTCCGCCTCCGTTGGTGAAAATAACATAAAACATCGGGTTTGTTGTGATTATACCTGGCTTATCGGCCTTGTAGATTGCGAACGACCCTGATAACATGGGAGTTATTTTCGTCTTCCTTTCCGTTGTATATGGTTCAATATTTTTCTCTGGCTTCGAACAGGGGAAGACTGGAGCGAAGGGAAGGAGAGAGAAGGACAGAGAACCGCAGGGAAAAAGGGAGGAAGGGAATGGAGGAAAATAAATCTAGGTGGGAGAGGGAAGAATACAGAGAAGCGTAGGAGAGAAGTGAAAAAAGAGCGAAAGAATAGAAAGGTGGAGGGAAGGAGAGAGAAGTGAGAGAAGAACAGAGGAAGGATCTAGAACAAGAGAACAGAAGGAGGGGAGAAGGAGGAACGAGAAAGAGAGAGGAAGAGAGAGAAGAACAGAGAAAGAGGAAATAGAAGGGAGAAATAAAAAGAAAGGGAAGAAAAGTAAGGTAGAAGAAATAGACTGCGAACGAGGGAATAGAAGGGAGAAGAGAAGACCATAACACGGGCGAAAAGAAGGAAGGAGGAAGAAGACAAAGGCCAAATACAGAAGGAGGGACGAAGAGAAAGAGAGAGAGGTAGGAACGGAGGAAGAGAAGAAGAAGCCATAAAGATAAGGAAAATGATACCGAACGAGTCAGAGGAGGGAAGAGAGAGAAAGGCATAAAACGAAGAAGAAAGGAAGGAGAGAAAGGGACAAAGGGAACAAGAGAGGAAGGGAGAAAATGCAAGACAGAAGACAGGAGAAAAGGGGAGAAAGAGAAGAACATAAAAACACAGAAAAGAAGAGGAAGAGGGAGAGTAAGCAGAGACGGACAGACAGAAAACAAGAGGAAAAAGTGGAGGGGGATAAAGATAGGAAGAACCGGACAGAGACAGAGGAAATAGTGAGGAGAGAGAATGAAAACAGGTGAAAGGGAGAGCACTATTACGAAAATAGGGAAAGAGATTGATATATGAAAAGGGGAAAAAATACTAAAAAGGGAAGTATACAGAGAGATGTGTGTGTGTGTGTGTGTGTGTGTGTGTGTGTGTGTGTGTGTGTGTGTGTGTGTGTGTGTGTGTGTGTGTGTGTGTGTGTGTGTTTGTGTGTGTGTGTTCTGTAAAGAGAACAAATAGATTTTAAAAAGGGGTAAATAGAGTGTCAAAAAGTAATGACATTCAAAACAAAACGCACCGAAAACAAGAACACAAAATAGACTGAATAAAAGAAGAAAAAGGAGAAAAAAAAGTAACCCAAAAATACAAAACGACGACACATGCAAATCTGATAAGGAAACCGGCAGTCGTGATCAGTGCAGGGAGTAAAAAAAATGATAAAAATAAAAAATATTTTTTCTTGATTGATTTAAAACAGAGACAGGAGAAGAGAGAGAGAAAGAGAGAGAGAGAAGAGAGAGAGAGAGAGAGAGAGAGAGAGAGAGAGAGAGAGAGAGAGAGAGAGAGAGAGAGACAGACAGACAGACAGACAGACAGACAGACAGACAGACAAATAGAGACAGATACAGAGACAGAGAGAGAGAGAGAGACAGAGATAGAGACAGAGACAGAAACAGACAGAGAATGTGTGATAGAGATAGAGAGCGAAAGAGAGAAGGAGAGAGAGAGAGAGACAGACAGACATACAAAAGAGACGAAACTGTCGTTATCACTTTCCTATTCACCGGAAAATATGCACAAGACTCGATTATAAATTCTGATTTGAATTTCATAGTAATGTAATTATTCCACTCGGAAGCCCAATCCCCTTTCTCCCTCCACCGTCTCCTCCACCCCCACCCCCACCCCCTCTTCCACCCCCCTCACACCCCTCCACCATTCTCCCTCCACCCTCCCCCACCCCCACCCCCACCCCCTTCCACCATTCTCTCCTCCCTCCCTCCTCACCCCCACCCTCCTCTACCATTCTCTTCCCTCCACCATCCCCCACCCCACCCTCCTCCTCCACCATTCTCCTACCCCCCACCCCCTCCTCCACCAGTCTCTCCCTCCACACTACGTGTCTACTCCTCGTTGACAGCTGCGACACGAGACAGAGGATGAATAGGGGGAGAGGGTGGAGGATGAATAGGGGATAGGATGGGGGAGGATGAAATAGGGGAGAGGGGTGGGGAGATGAATAGGGGGATAGGCGGTGGGGGAGATGAAATAGGAAAGAGGGGTGGGGGAGAGGGAGGGTGGGGAGGGGGAGGCATCACTGGGTCCGCGCTTGGAAGATAAATATTTCGGACAAGGATACGGCGAAGCTACGGCTGTATCTTGTGCTGTGAGTGCGTGTCGGCGTGTGCACGCGCCTCGCACGTACAGTGTGTGCGTGCGTGTTGTGTGTATGTGTGTGTGTGTGTACGTGTGTGTGTGTTTGTATATGTATGTGTGTGTATGCATATATATGTGTCTGTGGGTGTGTGTGTTTGTGTGTGTGTGTTTGTGTGTACATATATATATGTGACATAATATATAATATATAGATATATATGATATATAGTATATATATATAATATAGTATATATATATATATATATAAGGTACATATAGTTTTATAGTATACATACACGATATAGGTAGTATAATATAAGTATTATATACATATATCTATATAGGTATATATATAATATAATACTAGCTACCTAAAAGTATAATATATATTATATAAGTTGCTACGTATCGATGGCATTATAGGTATGCAGAGAAAAAATATATAGTATATATAAATAGTTATATATTGTTATATAATTTATATTTTTAATGCATTTGATATAGTATAGTATATATATAATATATATATAGTATATCACATATTAGTATATATAATATAAGTATATAGTACTAGGCTATACTATAGATAATATATAGTATCATATATGTATATATATTAATAAATATATAATATCTAGGTCAGTATGGGTATAATACACACACACACACGCACACAGCTATACCAGCACACACACATACGACGCGCCACACAATCACTAGCACGAGCACACACACATCACACATCACACACAGCACGAGACACGAAGGGGCCACACCCAGCACACAACACACATGGCGAGCACACGACATATATTATAGTAATATTAGTATCTATTATTATAGTATACTATATAGGCTATATATATAGGTAGTATGTTATATATATAGTATATTATATAAGCGGCGTAAAGCATAAATTATATACGGGGGGGGGCTAATATATATAGTATATATGGGTAGGTATATATATTATTACCGTAACTCGTGCCTTGCCCATTAAGGGCGGCCCCGAATCATCTAGCCGAATGGTTCTTAACATTTCTAATTTTAGCGGTTTCTAGGAATATGTTTTTATATATTGCTATTATTTTCCCCGTATTTTTGTAGGGTATACTGGGGTCGGTGCTTTAAATTGGGTGCTCAATGGTATTCGGTGTTGCTTGTAGTGCGGATCGTTTTTTAGTCACTAAAACCTGAAAACGAATTTTTCATATGTTCACGATAGTGCTAATGACTTCTACCTGTTAATTACAGCATTGATAATGAATGGCATGGTAGATCCCGGCTCGAAACGTCTGCTCGATTAGATAGAAGGATGAGATTCTTGCACGGCCGTATGTGTGAGTGCTCGCCTCGTTCATGATAATATATATATATTACTAGGTAATATATATATATATATATATATATAGGTAGAGTACTATCATAGGTAGTAATTGAGGGTTCGGTACGAGTAGGCTACGATATAACCAGATAGTGAGCCGCCCATTAGATTAGATGATGTTAAGGTTAGTAATATGTAGAGACATTTACACATTAGTAACCAAATGTATTTGGTGATGTGTGAGTTAGTGATGTTGTCGGTAGTGTGTGTGGTGTGAATGTAGTGTTAGTGTGGGTGTGATGTGTCGTGTGTGTGTGATGTGTGATGCTGTGTTGTGTGTGTAGTAGTGTAGGAGTGTGAGTATGTAGTGGAGTAATGTATGTGGGTGAGGTGTAAGTAGTATACATATAGTAGTATATACTAACTGTAGTTTTATTATACCTATACTAGATAATCATATTTATTTATTTATTAGGTTGCGAGTACATATAACGCGCGAGAGGATGTGTGTGATAGTGTGGTGGTGGTGTGTGTGTGTAATGGTGTGTGTGGTTGGTTGTGTGTGTGGTGTGACTTGTGTGTGGTGTGGTGGTGGTGGTGTGTGGTGTGTGTGGTTGTGTGTGTGTGTGTGTGTTGTGTGTGTGGTGTGTCATGTGGTGTATGGGTAATGTATGCGGGTATGTAGTTGGTGATGTGTATAGTGATAGTACTATAACTTAGTATATATAGTAGGTAGGTAGGTAGCAGTATACTAGGTATAGGTATATATATAGAAGTTCATGGATTTCTTTATTTAATTTGAGTTTGCATAGAGAGATAAAGAGTAATGTGTGTGTGTGTGTGTGTGTGTGTGTGTATTGTGGGTGTGTGTGTGTGTGTGTGTGGTTGATGTGTGTGTGTGTGTGTGTGTGTGTGTGTGTGATGTGTGTGGTGTGTGGTGGTGTGTGTGTGTGTGTGTACAATGATATAATGAACCATACACATGATATTAGTACAGTTAATACCTCCTCCCGCCTCGCATAAGTCTTACACGGATATAACTTTCATATACACATATATACCTGTCACTATATGAATTTTTTAGCGAACCACTAGTGATGGGGCAATATCTTTACCACAATAATATAAGGGGTATATTCTCAGCCATCGACTATATAGGAATATGATTGTAGACTGTTCACGGTCCGCTAGTATATACTATACTTAATCTACCGCCGCTGTCGCCCGCACGGGGCGGTCCGGGGCGGTCACACTCAATAGTATATAGGTTGACGAGTGATATCTACTATGAGGTATACATCTAAGGCACTACAGTATAGTATATATCAGTGAGCATCAAGTAATAATATACGTAGCGGTTACTGATAGGTGAGGCAATATTACTAATACATATATATACATCTATGGTATGATATAATATCTACTCGTTATAGAGGAAGTATCATAGACCAGTAATAGTAAGGCTAGGGTATCGTAATGATTAGTATATACATATAGTAAGATAGGCTATACAGTATATATTATCATATTTGTATAAATTAAAATAACACATATATAGTAGAATATATATATATATTATAGTTGACTATAGTATGATCGACGGTCATGAAGGTAGGGGTGGAGGACGTACTGCGTATATACACGGTAATAATAATAGTAATATGTATTTATTGTATATATATAATGTTGTTGTGTGTTATGTGATGTGTGCTGTTGTGGGTGTGTGTGGAATGGTGTGTGTGTGTGTAGTGTGTGTGTGTCGTGTGGATGTGTGTGTGATGTGTGTGTGTGTGTGTTTGTGTGTTTGCGTGATGTATATAGTATGCTATAGATTATATAGCTATAATGATATTATAAGTATTAGTTAATATATATATTGCCTACTATTAATAATAGGTATATGAGGTATAATTATATATTACTAGCATATATATATATGTAATAGTATGATATAGGTTATAATAATGACTCTAGTATATACCTAACTTAGTATATATAGCAGTAGTATGTAGGTATGTATGTATGATTATGTTACTATATATATATATATACATATAGATAACCTATATAGGGTATAGGTATAGTATAATATATATATAGTATATATATAAGGTAGTAGATGTATGTGGTATGTTATGGGGACGTATATGTATGTATGTATAACTATATATAGTAGTAGGTCAATATATATAAGTATATAAATATTATAATATGGTATATATATATATATATATATAATAGTTACATAAACACATATAAAAGTAATGGAGTTCGGGCACGTACATATCCTTATTCATACATAGATGTGTATTTTATAATCAATATAGCATATAAACATATAACGTAGTATATGGATATATAAGGTAGAGTAGTATTGTATATATAGTACTGAGGTCAAGGGTATAGTATAGTGATGAGCGGGTAATGAGTAGTTATAGATTTAGTATAGTTAACTATAGTTTGATGTTATTTAATTTATTTATTATTTCAGATAGCCTTAAGACACAAGTCGGGGGAGGTGTTAAGTATATACATTATATATACGTAGATGTATTATAGTAATCATATTGCCATATATACAGTGATGATGTTAGTGGGTATGTAGGTGAATATGTGTGCTGTGAATATTAACATATTATATATTAAACATATTGTGGTATTATATACAATAAAGTGATCAATATCTAATTATAGTATATATCAGATAGATAATAGATAGATAGATAGATAGGAGATATTAGATATAGGATAGTAGGATATAGATAGTAGATATTAACTAGTATGCATTCTAAAGTGCGCGATAGCCTGCGCCCTCCGACCTCGGAACCGTCTCGTCCTCCCTTCGGCCGACTCAAACGTCAGCCTCCGAAGCGCCGACGCAAGACAAGCCATAACCCAAAGCCTCGGGAATAACCGTAGATAATAACCCCGCGGTCAGTGCATGGAAAAGAATTTACTCGACGCACGTCCTTGATTTTAACATCATCGAGGGTTTGTGATACGCCAGCTTTGTAACCACATGGCTCGGACGATAATCTTGCAGCGTGGAGGAGGCCTACGAAGAACGAATCGGCGGTGTCACAACGAAGGAAGTTTGGTGTCGATGTGCCAAGGTTCCCCGAGGAAGTACCTTTGACCTACCCGCGGACTCTTCATTAAGGTAACACACTCTTAATAATAACTTTGAAATCGCATACGTACCCTTAGGCACAAGAGGGAAGCTACATGCACACGTATTACGAAATATCATATCTTGCGATCAATGATTTTCCTTCCTGCTTCTTCCCTCCCTTCGGTGGATATCAGGAATGGGGACAAATTTGGACGATCCTCACCCTCGGGGCTTTAGGCCTACCTGTACACGCATGAGAGGGGGAAATAGGCCTCCCCTCCGTCCTGCCTGCGCCTCTACCTGGAATAGGCTCGTCTGCTGCCAAGACAATAAGAGAGGAATCTAATTAGGGGGAAGAAGGAAAGAGCAGCCGTGTTTCGATAGCACACTAATCCCTTTAAAAGATGGAAATGTCAAGTACGGCCGTGGATATCAGGACGTGCCGCGGCGGAAGCGATCCAGCGCCTCGGGTTTCCGATCCGTCTGGTCTAGATCTCGTCC
>NW_020871633.1:58472-65972 GCF_003789085.1 Penaeus vannamei | reverse complement strand
TTAGATAACTATCAATTATGTAAATCTTTTATTATGTTTTTATTATTAACAAAGATGGTAGATTTATGGGTTTACATCAACATTATTACATCATACTACCAGGACTAGTTGTGGTAATATTGATAGCAATAGTTTTAGTGCCATCACTGTTGCAATGGCAACGATAATCCATATTTTCATTATTATCATTATTATTTATTACTTGTTATCATAATTTATTATTCATTTCTTGATTATCATTAGTGTCATTTTGATTATCATTATTATTATTATTATATCATTATTGCTATTTTTATTATCGCTATCATTTTTGTTGTTATGTTAATCATCATTATCATTGCTTCTGTTATCGCTGATATTATTACTATTATTGTTATTATTATTATTATCAATATTATCATTGCTATTTTTACTAATACTACCATTATGATTATTGCTGTTTATTTACAATATTTCTATCATTTTCATTCTTATAATTTTCAATATTACTATCATTATTATATTTATTTTCATTGTTATAATTTTCAATATTACTATCATCTTTTCTTTTGGTATTATATTCATTGTTATGATTTTCAATATTGCTACAAGTATTATTATTATTAGCATTGCTATTACTATTATCATGTTATCATTATTTCGCATATCCTCAACAGTATTATTGATATTAATAGTGCTAGTTATAGCGTTATTATTATTCCCATTATCACTATTTTGATTATGATTTACAAGATTACTATTGCCGTCACTATCATTTTTGTTATAATCATTATTGTTATTATCATTATCATTATTATTATATCTTGTTATTACCATGATTATGGCTATGATTATCATTATTGATATTGTTATTATTATCATTATTATCATCACCATAGTCATAATCTACATTTTCATCATCTGTACTATCATTATCATTATCATCATCTTCATTAGCATCACAATATTTGCTATTAGTGCCATTGTTTTTGTTATCTTCATCATCATCATAATTAGTACTAGAATTATTGATGTAATTAACACTTATCTTTACCTTTATCTTTACTGATCACGATTAGAATGATAATATTAATGATATTTATGATGCGAATACAAATAGGTACTAATGATGATGATATGGATAACACTCTAGATAAGAAGGGTTATCAGTAGTAAAGTTATATTTGTTATCAACATCATTATCATGATCATTGCTACAATTATTATCAATCATTGCTGTGGGTTTGTTGTGGTTGATTTTTTAGTTCATCATTATTGTTATTCTTATTATCATTATTTCTGCTCTCATTGACGTCATCGTGTCTCATTATCATTACATTATATCATTATCATTATTATCATTATTATCATTATTATCATTATTATCATTATTATTATCATCATCACCTGTTATCAGTAAACGCAACAAATTATCTTTACAGTTATTATTCATTATCATTATTATATTATTATTATCATCATCACCTGTTATCAGTAAACACAACAGATATTTTACAGTTATTATCATTATCATTATCATTATTATTATTATTATCATCATCACCTGTTATCAGTAAACACAACAGTTATCTTAACAGTTATTATCATTATCATTATTATTATTATCATCATCACCTGTTTTCAGTAAACAACAGAGACAAATATCTTTAAAGTTATTATCAATCTCATTATCATCATTATTATTATCATCATCACCTGTTATCAGTAAACACAACAGTTATTTTTACAGTTATTATCATTATCATTATTATTATTATTATTATTATTATTATTATTATTATTATTATTATTATCATCATCATCATCGCCTGTTATCAGTAAACATAACAAAGTTATCTTTACAGTTATTATCATTATCATTATCATCATTATTATTACCATCATCACCTGTTATCAGTAAACACAGACAAATATCTTTACAGTTATTATCATTATCATTATTATCATTATTATTACCATCATCACCTGTTATCAGTACCTATCTTTACAGTTATATCATTATCATTACCATCATTATAATCATTATCATCATCACCTGTTATCAGTAAACACAACAGAGACAAAGCTTTGGAAATGAGCGAATGATGATAGTGAAGAAGATACACTGCGACGAAAGTGAAATAGTTCAGCTTTAAGAGAATGCAATACCTGCAGCGACATAAAATAAAATAAAATCATTTAATCGCGAATAGAATCTATCCAGATGCGAAAGAAAAAAAAATATATCGCTCGAACAAATTAAGCTTAAACTATCCAGGCAGAAGAGAACACTTTGATGCCCCACAGAACACAGAACACCAAAAGAACACATCAACAGAACATAGAGAAAATAGAGAACACAGCAACATAAGCCCTAGAAGGCAGAGAACGCGAATGGAAAACACAGAGAACAGAGAACACGGAAAACCAAAATAACACACGAAGAAAACATAGAAGACACATAGAGAACAGAGAACACACATACATGAGAAAAGAGAACACCAGCTTAATAAATAATAAAAAATTACCTGACATATGGAGACAAAAGAGTGCCAAATAGAGCACACAGACAGTACAAAAAGAACACATAAGGAATAGAGAACACCAACAGAACAAATAGAACACAGAGAACACCAACAGAAAACATTTAAAAAAAACAGTAAATGAAAAAGAACCCTTGCAGAACATACAGATGGAATAGAGAACACAGTCTCTAAGTTTAACATGAACGTTAATTACCCTTGCAGAACACTCTTTTACACTTAGTATATACAGCCTCGCGTATCTCGTTACGACCCTTACCCCCATCTTCTCCATTTTCCTCCGTTTCTCCTTCTCCATTCTTCCTCTTCCTCCATTCCTCCTTCAACTCCGTTTATCCTTCAACTCCGTTTCTTCTTCTCCTCCGTTCCTTATCCTCCTCCGTTCTTCCTCTTCCTCCGTTCCTCATTCTCTTCCATTCCTCCGTTCCTTCTCTGTTCCTCATCATTCCAACCTACCACTCTTCTCTCTCTCTCTCTCTCTATCTCTCTATCTATCTATCTATCTATCTATCTATCTATCTATCTATCTATCTCTACCTACTACTACCTACTCTCTCTCTCTCTCTCTCTCTCTCTCTCTCTTCTCTCTCTCTCTCTTCTTCTCTCTCTCTCTCTCTCTCTCTCTCTCTCTCTCTCTCTCTCTCTCTCTCTCTCTCTCTCTCTCTCTCTCTCTCTCTTCTCTCTCTCTCTCTCTCTCTCTCTCTCTCTCTCTCTCTCTCTCTCTCTCTCTCTCTCTCTCTCTCTCTCTCTCTCTCTCTCTCTCTCTCTCTCTCTCTCTCTCTCTCTCTCTCTCTCTCTCTCTCTCTCTCTCTCTCTCTCTCTCTCTCTCTCTCTCTCTCTCTCTCTCTCATCTCTATCTCTATCTCTATCTCTATCTCTATCTCTCTCTCTCTCTCTCTCTCTCTCTCTCTCTCTCTCTCTCTCTCTCTCTCTCTCTCTCTCTCTCTCTCTCTCTCTCTCTCTCTCTCTCTCTCTCTCTCTCTTCTCTCTCTCTCTCTCTCTCTCTCTCTCTCCTCTCTCTCTCTCTCTCCTCTCTCTCTCTCTCTCTCTCTCTCTCTCTCTCTCTCTCTCTCTCTCTCTCTCTTCTCTCTCCTCTCTCCCTCCCTCCCTCCCTCCCTCCCTCCCCCTCCCTCCCCCTCCCCCCTCCCTCCCTCCCCTCCCCCCTCCCCCCTCCCCTCCCCCCTCCCTCCCTCCCTCTCTTCTCTCTCTCTCTCTTCTCTCTCTCTCTCGCTTTCTTTCTTTCCATCCCAACCTACCAGCTCTTTCCATTCTCTTCATTCTTATCGTCCTTTATTTCCCTTGACATACACGTTCATTCTCTTTTCCTTCCCTCTCTACTTCCCCTTTCCCTAACCCCCCGCCAATACCCCTTTATTTCCCCTTTTCCTCCCTTTTCTCTTTTCCTTCCCCCTCCCTTTCCCCTTTTCATTGCACCTCTCCCTCACATTTGCCTTGTCCCTCCCCCTCCCTTTCTTTTCCCCTCCCTTTTCCCTCTTCCTTCCCTTTTCTTCCCTCGCTCTCCTCCTTTCCCTTCCCCTTCTCCACTTCCTTCCCCTCCCCTTGCCTCCCTTTTTACTCCCCTCGCTCTCCTCCCCTTCCCCTCTCCCTTCCCCCCCTCTCCCCTCCCTCTCCTCCCCTTCCCTTTCCTTTCCTCCCCTCGCTCTCCTCCTTCCCCCTCCCCCCTCTCTTCTTCCCCTCCCCTTCCCCTCTCCCCTCCTCCCCTCTTCCTTCCCCCTCCCCTTCCTTCCCCTCCCCTTTACTCCCCTCGCTCTCCCCTTACAGAAGACCCTGAGTATGTGATTAAGTGAAGCTAAGTGCCTGAGGGGTTGTGAAGAGGTTGTGGGCGAGCGAAGAGGATGTCGGTGATGATGATGATAAAGAGGAAGAGGAGATAAAGTGATGTTGATGAGAAATGAAGTCATCGTGATGTTTGTCTTGCTTCAAGTGGTTCCGCGTTGATGGGCAGATTTGACTCGAGAGAGAGAGATTGAAGTTAGAGGAGAGAGAGATTGAAGTTAGAGGAGAGAGAAGAAGTTAGAAGGAGAGAAGAGATTGAGAGATTGAGAAGATTTAGAGGAGAGAGAGATTGAAGTTAGAGGAAGAGAGAGATTGAAGTTAGGAGGAAGAGAGAGATTGAAGTTAGAGGAGAGAGAGATTGAAGTTAGAGGAGAGAAGAGTGAAGTTAGAGGAGAGAGAGAGAGAAGTTGAAGTTAGAGGAGAGAGAGATTGAAGTTAGAGGAGAGAGAGATTGAAGTTAGAGGAGAGAGAGATTGAAGGAAGAGAGAGAGATTGAAGTTAGAGAGAGAGAGATTGAAGATTTGAAGTTTAAAGGAGAGAGAGAAGTTAGAGAGAGAAGATTGAGAGAGGAGAGAGAGATTGAAGTTAGAGGAGAGAGAGATTTGAAGTTAGAGGAGAGAGAGATTGAGAGAGGAGAGAAGATTAAAGTTAGAGGAGAGAGAGATTGAAGTTAGAGGAGAGAGAGATTGAAGTTAGAGGAGGAGAGAGAGATTGAAGTTGAGAGAGAGAGATTGAAGTTAGAGGAGAGAGAGATTGAAGTTAGAGAGAGAGATTGAAGTTAGAGGAGAGAGAGAGAGAGAGAGAGAGAGAGAGAGAGAGTTTGAAGTTAGAGGAGAGAGAGATTGAAGTTAGGAGAGAGAGAGATTGAGGAGAGAGAGAGATTGAAGTTAGAGGAGAGAGAGAGATTGAAGTTAGAGGAGAGAGAGAGATTGAAGTTAGAGTTAGAGGAGAGAGAGATTGAGTTAGAGGAGAGAGAGATTGAAGTTAGAGGAGAGAGAGAGATTGAGAGTTAGAGAGAGAGATTGAAGGAGAGAAGTTAGAGAGAGAGAGAGATTGAAGTTAGAGGAGAGAGAGATTGAAGTTGAGAGAGATTAGAGGAGAGAGAGAGAATTGAGAGAGTTGAAGTTAGAGGAGAGAGAGATTGAAGTTAGAGAGAGAGAGAAGTTAAAGGAGAGAGAGATTGAAGTTAAGAGAGAGAGAAGTTTGAGAGAGGTTGAAGTTAAAGGAGAGAGAGATTGAAGTTAGAGGAGAGAGATTGAAGTTAGAGGAGAGAAGAGATTTGAAGTTTAAAGGAGAGAGAGATTGAAGTTAGAGGATTAAGTTAGAGGAGAGAGAGATTGATTATTTAGAGGAGAGAGATTGAAGTTAGAGGAGAGAGAGATTGAAGTTAGAGGAGAGTAGAGATTGAAAGTTAGAGAGAGAGAGAGATTGAAGTTAGAGGAGAGAGAGATTGAAGTTAAAGGAGAGAGAGATTGAAGTTAAAGGAGAGAGTTAGAGGAGGAGAGAGAGAAGTTGAGAAGATTGAAGAGGAGAGAGAGAGAGTTGAGAATTGAAAAGGAGAGAGAGATTGAAAGTTAAAGTGAAGAGAGAGTGAGGAGAGAGAGAAAGTTTAGAGGGAGAGAGAGATTGAAGTTAGAGGAGAGAGAGGATTGAAGTTAGAGGGAGAGGAGAGAGATTGAAGTTAGAGGAGAGAGAGAGATTGAAGTTAGAGGAGAGAGAGATTGAAGTTAGAGAAGAGAGAGAGAGAAAGTTAAAGGAGGAGAGATTGAAGTTAGAGAGAGAGAGGATTGAAGTTAGGAGAGAGAGATTGAAGTTAGAGGAGAGAGAGATTGAAGTTAGAGGAGAGAGAGATTGAAGTTAAAAGAGAGAGAGATTGAAGTTAAAGGAGGAGAGAGATTAAGTTAGAGGGAGAGAGAGATTGAAGTTAGAGGAGAGAGAGATTGAAGTTTAGAAGGAGAGAGAGATTGAAGTTTAAAGAGAGAGAGATTAAATTGAAGTGATTTAAAGAGAGAGAGAGATTGAAGTTAGAGAGGAGAGAGAGATTGAAGTTAGAGGAAGAGAGATTGAAGTTAAAGGAGAGAGGAGATTGATTAGAGAGGAATGGAGAAGATAGAGATTGAAGTAGAAGAGAGAGAGATTGAAGTTAATGTTTAAAGACGAGAGAGAGTTCACATGACGGAGAGAGACGAATTGAAGTAGAGGAGGAGATGAGTGCAGGAAGAGAGATTTGAAGAGAGAGAGAGAGAGAGATTGAAGTTAGAGGAGAGAGAGATTGAAGTTAGAGGAGAGAGAGATTGAAGTTAGAGGAAGAGAGAGATTGAAGTTAGAGGAGAGAGATGAGATTGAAGTTAGGAAGAGTTAGAGGAGGAGAGAGATTGAGATTAGAGGAGATGAGAGATTGAAGTTAGAGGAGAGAGAGAGATTTGAAGTTAGAGGAGAGAGAGAGTGAAGTTAAAGGAGAGAGAGATTGAAGTTAGAGGAGAGAGAGAGTTTAGAGAGAGTTTAAAGGAGAGAGAAGATTGAGAAAAGTTAGAGAGAGAGAGAAGAGAGGAGAGAATTGAAAGTTAGAGGAGAGAGAAAGGAGGAGAGAGAGATTGAAGTTAGAGGAGAGAGAAGATTTGAATAAAGAGAGAAGATTGAAGAGAGATTGAAGTTAGAGGAGAGAGAGAGATTGGAAGTTAGAAGGAGAGAGAGATTGAAGTTAGAGGAAGAGAGATTGAAGTTAGCGAGAGAGAGAATGAAGTTAAAGGAGAGAGAGAGAAGAGAGAGAGATTGAAGTTAGAGGAGAGAGAGATTGAAGTTAGAGAGAGAGAGATTGAAAGTTTGAGAGTTGAAGAGAGGAGAAGAGAGATTTGAAGTTAGAGGAGAGAGAATTGAAGTTAAGGAGATTGAAGTATAGAAGAAGTGAAGAGAGAGAGAGAAGAGTTTAGAGGAGAGAGAGATTGAAGCTTAGAGGAGAGAGAGATTGAAGTTAGAAGGAGAGAGAGATTGAAGTTAGAGGAGAGAGAGATTGAAGTTAGGAGGAGAGAGAGATTGAAGTTTAAAGGAGAGAGAGATTGAAGGTTAGAGAGGAGAGGAGAGATTGAAGTTACTAAGTGAGAGAGAGATTGAAAGTTAAGAGGAGAGAGACGATTGAAGTTAGAGGAGAGCAGTGAGAGATGTGAATTTAGATTGAGGAAGA
>NW_020871633.1:44076-49019 GCF_003789085.1 Penaeus vannamei | reverse complement strand
AGAGAAGGAGAAAAAGCGAAGGACACACAAAACATTTAAAAATAAAATATCACGAAACAATTTAAGACTATAAATCAGATCCACACAGATTAGTTACACGCGCTCTCGCTCTCCTTCCTTTCCTCAGAGACAATAAGCTGAGAGTTCGCTCCAGCTTCCGTAGCCTTTACATAATATAAATCAGCAAAAAGGTTACAGACAACTCAGATAGAAGTATAATAGCACTACTCTTGTTATTGGGAGGCTCCGGCACTTGTTTACTTAAGGAACTTGTTTATCCCAATAACAACATAATTGGCAATAAGCAGATAAGTCTATTAGAAATCCTGAGAGAGGCACTTTACGGAATCGACCTTAGACGGGAAAATGTTTGAAATTCAAAAGAAACATGACAAAGAAAAATAAAGAGATAGAAAGACAAGCTTTATCTATCATATATGCTATTATAAGGGAAACATCGATGGTAAGGAAATTATAATGACAATAACATATATCCTAACCGGTCGAACGAGGAATGGATATGAGCTGAATAGGCCAAGCATTGCATAATTTTTTTTTTCTTTTGGTCAATTAATTATTCTGTTCTTTAGTTCCCATTAGTATTATTATCATTATTAGTAGTAGTCATATTCATATTATTATCATTATTGCCAATTGTTTATAAGAAGCAGTAGACGTAGCATAAAAGCGATATCATAATCATTATCATTATCATCTTTATCACAATCATGGTATCTATCATCATCATTACTATTATCATTATTAATGATGTTAATGCTCTGGCGATAACCGACGAAAACGAAACTAAGAACGAACATATCAATTAAAGATAATAACGATAATTACAATAAATGAGTAAATACACGAATTCAAAAAAACAGAGAAATCTCAATGAAAGATAATAACGATAATTACAATAAACGAGTAAATACACGAATTCAAAAAACAGAAGAAAAAAAACATTGAAAAGTCGAAAAGTTTTTAGGCCAGCGACCCAATCAGTGGAAGTGAAAGCTACGGTAATCGTACGCCTCGCTGCCCGTACGGGATTGCGCGGGAAAATGAAGCTTCGAATCAGATGTTCACTATATATATATATATAATATATATATATATATAATATATATAATAAGTATTATATATAGAGAGAGAGAGAGAGAGAGAGAAAGAGAGAGAGAGAGAAAGAAGAGAGAGACAGAGAGAGACGAGAGAGAGAGAGAGAGAGAAGAGAGAGAGAGATGAGGAGAGAGAGAGAAGAGAGAGAGAGAGGACGATTAAGAGAGAGACAGACAGAGAGAGAGAGAAGAGAGAGGAGAGGAGAGAGACAGACAGAGACAGAGAGAGAGAGAGAGAGAGAGATACCAGTTAACCCACAAAGATTAGATTGACTCTTCTGTGATATGTTTTATATAAACCCTTAGATTCTCATCTTTTGTGAGAAAGTTGATGATAGAAATAGAATATTGTTGAATGGTGTTTGTAGACGAAGAAACAATAAATAGAACGATATCTTGTGACATAATGGGGATATTTTGGGCACAGCGGAGTCGGTGTAGAATGATAAAAAAAAAACGAGATGATAAATGATTATAAATAATCATAATCATAATGATAATAATAATAATCATCATAATGATAATAATCGCCTTTAAATACCAGTGTCAAAGAGACAATAATTGTTATGATTAATAACCAGCAATTATGAAAGTAACGAGGGAGGATAATTATAATAGATTTTTAAAGAATTATGATGATAAAAAATTTCTTGATGATTAATGATAACGAAATATGATAAATTGGATAATGATAATAATGATAATGAAGATAATACTAACAATATAAATGATGATAAAAGATGATAACAAGAAACACAATAAAAATTATAAAAAGTAATAATGATGATGGAAAATGATATTAGCAATAGAATAAAAATAATAAGGATAATGGCAATAAGAGTAGTAGTAGTAGTAAAAATAATAATAATGAAAAATAATAATCCTAAAGATGACGACAATAGTAGTAGCAGCAGTAGTAATAATGATAATAATGATAATAATAGAAATAACAATAACTAAAGTAATGAACACATAGATGATAATGATTATATCTAATAGAGAAAATACTAATTTACGAACCAATATCCCAAGCGTCAATCAAGCGGCAAGCCTACAATAGGCCTAAAAAATTCCTACAAATTATCATCTATATATACAAATGTGTGTGTGTATGTTTGTGGCTATGTAAATATGTATGTATGTATGTGATATATATATATATATATGTTATATATATATATATATATTATATATATCTATTATATATTATATTATTATATATTATATATATTATATATACACACATAAATGTTATATACATTATTTATTATATATATATATATATATATATATATATATATATATATATATATATTATATATATATATATATATATATATATAATATATATATATATATATATTATATATATATATATATTATATAGATATATATATATATATATATAATATATATTATAATATATATATATAATATGTATATTACATTTATGTATGCATATATATAATATAATAATATATTATTATATATATATATATATATATATATATATATATATACATAACATAAATAGAGAGGAGAGGATTACTATTACACTTTCTATTAATCAAATCTTACCTTGATGCCAATGCAAATACACGTAAAACATTGCAATAAATAGGAGATAAACAATTATCACACGTCAAGGTTGCCAGCGAGCAAATAAAAGAAAAAGATTAAATCAACACGGCAGAAATATGTCTCTCTAAGGTTGCTTTTCGCTTGAAACATGGTTGGTAAAGGTCTTCAGTCGCGTTAATGATTAAAGCTGATCAGCGGCAGCAGCTATTGTTACGTAAGTTAGAATCCTATGTATTTATATAAGAAATATGTATATATACATATGATATATATATATATATATATATATATATATAGGTATACTAGTATATATATACTGTATATATATATATATATATATATATAATATATTATATAATATATAGCTATACTATATGATAGATATATATTATTATATATGCGTGTGTGTGTGTGTGCTGTGGGTGAGTGTCGAACAAGCTTACTACATAAATACTATAACGATAAATACTAATCTTGATGTGTGTGCTGTGTGTGGTGTGCTGTATATACACTAATATATGTAGTATATATATAACTATTATAATAAATATATATATATTTATAGTAATATATATTTACTATATAATATATATATTATAATTACAAACTATCATATAGTAGATATAATATATAATATATATATTATTATATTATATAATAATATAATATATATTATTAGTTATAACACAAGAACTAGTATATTATTTATACATAATATAACTTTATATACATTATATATATATATATATTATACTATATATAACATACATATATATATATATATTATATATATATATATAAATATATATTATATATATATATATATTAGTATTGTACAATAGATATATATATGTATATATTAATTATATAATACATATATAGAGTTATATACTATAATATATATTATTGTGGTGCTGTGTGTGTGATGTGTGTGTGTGTGTTGTGTGGTGTGTGTGTGTAATAAAAACAAATAGAGCCAAGATATTAATTCTACAAGACAAGACATACATGTCTCTCGATTAAATATGTGTTGGTGACTAACAAATAGTAGCTTTGTGACCTCATTTTAACGATAGAATACAGTCCAATACCTACGGACTTGTAACAATACCTAAAGTAGATACTACCTATATCTTAATTATGAGCGTAATTAAAGAACTACTTCTCTGTGTGGATGTGGTTGTGTGTGTGTGTGTGCTGGTATCTATCATTATTTATCTATTATATATATGTCTATATAATACTAGGTAATTAATATATGTGTGTGTGTGCCTGTGGGATGCAATATGAACTCACTTTGTGTGTGCATAATTATCTGTGATGACTTTCAGGATCCAAAATACAAGATGCAGTGTGATGCTGTTGTGTGTCAACAACTCTCTTGTGTGTTGTGTGTTTTGTGTGTGTGTGTGTGTGTGTTACCTCTATCTATCTAGTCTATCTATCTATCTAATCTATCTTATAACTATCTATACTCATCTAGTCTAAATTATATATAATATAGTATTACGTATATATTAGTAACTATATATAATATATACTGTGTGGTGTTTGTGTGTGTGTGTTGTGATGCTGTGTGTTCTACATATATCGGTGCATCGGCACTAATTCTGCTTATAATCATGTTGATCAGTATATATGTACAACTTAAGAAATGTGTGTGGTTAGTCCGAGCCGTCAACAAGCTAATGTGTGTGTGTGAGTACTAGCCCTGTGTGCTACATAATGTGTGTGCTGTGTGTGGTGTGTGTGTGTGTCGAACCACAGATCACAATACTACTTGTGTGGCATCTATCTACTTCTATCTATGTATCTAGCTATCTAATCACTATCTAATCCTTTCTATCCTAAAATATAATCTATTTATAAACTAAACTACATAACTATATATTAAAATAATACAGTATATATGTAATGTATGCCTTATATTACATATATATACTATATATATTATATATAATATATATAGTTAATATAATATAATATAATATATATCTAGTTATATATATAATAGTAGATATATATACATATATTACTATTAATATATATATATATATATTATATTGTGTGAATGTGTCCGTGTGTGTGTGTTGTATGTCGTAACAACTGAATGACGACATAACTGATATAACAATAATGCATAATCTGAAATGTCTCAGTACCAATAAGTGCTGTGGTGCGTGTGTTGCGTGTGTGCGTAGTGTGTGTGTTGTGCTGTGTGTTTCAATGCCACCTACAAATAGTTAG
>NW_020871633.1:34076-36576 GCF_003789085.1 Penaeus vannamei | reverse complement strand
ATTGATTTATTCGGTTTATTTAGTTTAGCTTATGTTATCGATCGTTTAGCACTTATTTTCTTCCGTTTATTTATTTATTTCAGTTTATTTTAGTTTAGCTTATGTTATCGATCGTTTAGCACTTATTTTCTTCCGTTTATTTATTTATTCAGTTTATTTAGTTTAGCTTCTGTTATCGATCGTTTAGGATTTATTTTCTTCCGTTTATTGATTTATTCAGTTTATTTAGTTTAGCTTATGTTATCGATCGTTTAGCACTTATTTTCTTCCGTTTATTTATTTATTCAGTTTATTTAGTTTAGCTTATGTTATCGATCGTTTAGCACTTATTTTCTTCCGTTTATTGATTTATTCAGTTTATTTCGTTTAGCTTATGTTATCGATCGTTTAGCACTTATTTTCTTCCGTTTATTGATTTATTCAGTTTATTTAGTTTAGCTTATGTTATCGATCGTTTAGGATTTATTTTCTTCCGTTTATTTATTTGTTCAGTTTATTTCGTTTAGCTTATGTTATCGCTCGTTTAGCACTTATTTTCTTCCGTTTTTATTTTCAGTTTATTTAGTTTAGCTTATGTTATCGATCGTTTAGGATTTATTTTCTTCCGTTTATTTATTTATTCAGTTTATTTAGTTTAGCTTATGTTATCGATCGTTTAGCACTTATTTTCTTCCGTTTATTTATTTATTCAGTTTATTTAGTTTAGCTTATGTTATCGATCGTTTAGGGATTTTTCTTCCGTTTAATTTATTCAGTTTATTTAGTTTAGCTTATGTTATCGATCGTTTAGCACTTATTTTCTTCCGTTTATTTATTTATTCAGTTTATTTAGTTTAGCTTATGTTATCGATCGTTTAGCACTTATTTTCTTCCGTTTATTTATTTATTCAGTTTATTTAGTTTAGCTTATGTTATCGATCGTTTAGCACTTATTTTCTTCCGTTTATTTGTTTATTCAGTTTATTTAGTTTAGCTTATGTTATCGATCGTTTAGGATTTATTTTCTTCCGTTTATTTATTTATTCAGTTTATTTCGTTTAGCTTATGTTATCGATCGTTTAGCACTTATTTTCTTCCGTTTTTATTTATTCAGTTTATTTAGTTTAGTTTATGTTATCGATCGTTTAGGATTTATTTTTCTTCGTTTATTTATTTATCGGTTTATTTCGTTTAGCTTATGTTATCGATCGTTTAGCACTTATTTTCTTCCGTTTATTTATTTATTCAGTTTATTTAGTTTAGCTTATGTTATCGATCGTTTAGCACTTATTTTTCTTCCGTTTATTTATTTATTCAGTTTATTTAGTTTAGCTTATGTTATCGATCGTTTAGCACTTATTTTCTTCCGTTTATTTTATTTATTCAGTTTATTTAGTTTAGCTTATGTTATCGATCGTTTAGCACTTATTTTCTTCCGTTTATTATTTATTCAGTTTATTTAGTTTAGCTTATGTTATCGATCGTTTAGCACTTATTTTCTTCCGTTTATTGATTTATTCAGTTTATTTAGTTTAGCTTATGTTATCGATCGTTTAGCACTTATTTCTTCCGTTTATTTATTATCAGTTTATTTAGTTTATTTATGTTATCGATCGTTTAGCACTTATTTTCTTCCGTTTATTGATTTATTCAGTTTATTTAGTTTAGCTTATGTTATCGATCGTTTAGCACTTATTTTCTTCGTTTATTTATTTATTCAGTTTATTTAGTTTAGCTTATGTTATCGATCGTTTAGCACTTATTTTTCTTCCGTTTATTGATTTATTCAGTTTATTTAGTTTAGCTTATGTTATCGATCGTTTAGATTTATTTTCTTCCGTTTATTGATTTATTCAGTTTATTTAGTTTAGCTTATGTTATCGATCGTTTAGCACTTATTTTCTTCCGTTTATTGATTTATTCAGTTTATTTCGTTTAGCTTCTGTTATCGATCGTTTAGGATTTATTTTCTTCCGTTTATCTATTTATTCAGTTTATTTCGTTTAGCTTATGTTATCGATCGTTTAGCATTTATTTTCTTCCGTTTATTGATTTATTCAGTTTATTTAGTTTAGCTTATGTTATCGATCGTTTAGCATTTATTTTCTTCCGTTTATTGATTTATTCAGTTTATTTAGTTTAGCTTATGTTATCGATCGTTTAGCACTTATTTTCTTCCGTTTATTGATTTATTCGTTATTCGTTTAGCACTTATTTTCTTTCGTTTATTTATTATTCAGTTTATTTAGTTTAGCTTATGTTTTCGATCGTTTAGCACTTATTTTCTTCCGTTTATTATTTATTCAGTTTATTTAGTTTAGCTTCTGTTATCGATCGTTTAGCACTTAATTTCTTCCGTTTATTTATTTATTCAGTTTATTTAGTTTAGCTTATGTTATTTATCGATTGGATTTTTATTCCGTTTATTTACTATTTCTTCCGTTTATTGATTTATATCAGTTTATTCAGGTTTTATTTTGTTAGGCTCTGTTATCGGGTCGATTTAGGAACTATATTTTTT
>NW_020871633.1:22500-26993 GCF_003789085.1 Penaeus vannamei | reverse complement strand
CTTTAATTGCACTACACTTAATTGGTGATGAATGCTAATGATTATTGCTGATACTACTACTACTAAACTACTACTTACTAATACTAATAATAATAATGGCTAAAATGATAAATAACACAAAAATTAATTGATTGAAATAATGAATTTAATCAAATTAATAATTAACTATTATTTATTTTATCATCAATAACTATTACAAAAACAATAAAGATAAAGGAATAATAATGATAAAACTATAATACATGGGTAATAGTAAAACTAATGAATAAATATTAATGATAATGATGAATGATAAATAATCAATATTAAAATAAATATAATAAAACGTAATTAATTTAAAAACAGTAATAATAATAAATAATGAATTGAATAATGAAATAACAGGGTAACCATTAATTAATTTAATTGTTATTATTACTGCTGCTGCAAAAAGTTGGTTGTTTGTTGTTTTATTTTTTTTTTACCTTTATCTTTTGAAACAATAGTAATACTTAAACCTATCACGGCTATGATTTATTTTCATTACTGAGTTTCATTATCCTTTTTGAAAAAGAGAGAGAGAGAGAGTGCGAGAGGAGAGAGAAGAGAGAGAGAGAGAAGAGAGAGAAGAGAGAGAGAGAGAGAGAGAGAGAGAGAGAGAGAGAGAGAGAGAGAGAGAAGAGAGAGAAGAGAGAGAGAGAAGAGAGAGAAGAGAGAGGAGAGAGAGAGAGAGAGAGAAGAGGAGAGAGAGAGAGAAGAGAGGAGAGAGAGAGAGAGAGAGGAGAGAGAAGAGAGAGAGGGAAAAGAGAGAGAAGAGAGAGAGAGAGAGAGAGAGAGAGAGAGAGAGAGAGAGAGAGAGAGAGAAGAAGAGAGAGGAGAGAGAGAAGAGAGAGAGAGAAAGAGAAGAGAGAGAGAGAGAGAGAGAGAGAGAGAGAAAGAGGAGAGAGAGAGAGAGAGAGAGAGAGAGAGAGAGAGAGAGAGAGAGAGAGAGAGAGAGAGAGAGAGAGAGAGAGAGAGAGAGAGAGAGAGAGAGAAGAGAGAAGCAAGGAAAAGGAGTGTAGAAGAGAAAGAGAAAGAAAAGACGACAAAAGAGAAAAGAGAACAGAGAAAGCAAGATAGACAGAGGAAATAAAAAAAAAAAAAAAAAAAAAAAAAAACAGAAAGAAAATCAGAGTGATTGACCATGGAAATAAACCATTTAAGAAAAAAATGCAAAAAAAGAAGGAAAGAAAAGAAAAAAAGCGAAAAAAAAGCAAACAAACGAACACAAAACAGCTTTCATGCAAAAAGAAAGAAAAGAAAAAAAATGCAAAAAAGAAGGAAAGAAAGAAAAAAATGCAAAAAGCAAACAAACGAACACAAAACAGCTTTCATTCACCAAACGTTGCAACAGATCTTATTGCAATCAAACCGCCATCTTTGATTGACAATTCGCTAACTATTGTTTCCTATTCCTTGTTATTCCTCTTTATTCTTCTCCTCTTTCTCCTTGTATTATTATTCCCTATTTTTTTCTATCTCCTTTTTCCTTCTTTGTTTTACTCTTCCTTCTTGATGTGGAGAATGAGGAGAGGAGAAATAGGAGAAGACGAAGAATTAGAATAAAGAGAGAGGGAGAGAGAAGGGAGGAACAAGAGGAGGAGAGGAAGAAAATAAAAATGTGAAATATGAGATAGAGGAAGCAAGAAATTATAAGAAGAGAAGATACGGAGAGAGAGAGGAAGAATTTGTATCAAAAAAAGGAAAAGAAAGAAAAAGAAATATATGTGTGCGTGTGTCGTGTGCGCGTGTATGCGTGTGAATGTGCATATGTGCGTGTGTATGAGCGTGTGTGTGCGTGTGCGTGTGTATGTGCGTGTGTGTGTGAATGTGCGTGTGCATGTAAATGTGCGTGTGCGTGTATATGTCAGTGTTTATGTGCGTGTGCGTGTGTACATGCATGTGTTTGTATGTGCGTGTATGAGAAGAAGCGAGAAAATGATAAAATGAGAAATCAAATAAAAAAAGGAAGAACAAAAAGAAAAAGAAGCAGAAGAAAAGAGAAATAAAATAATTTGTCAACTAAAACCATGATGACGAAGAAGAAGAAAGAGAGGAGAGGAAGAGAAAGAGAAGGAGAAAAAAAAAAAACAGCTAAATTCCAAGAAAGGAAAAGGAAGAAGGGAAAATAGAGAAACAAGAGAACGAGAGGAAGACCGAAAACAGAAAATGAAGTGGAGAAGAGAAAGGTGGAAGAGAGAGAAGAGAAAACAAACAGATGACCGAAAACAGGCAACGAAGAAGGGAAAGAAAAAATAGAATAAATAACAGGAACAAACAACAAAGGAAAGAAAAATGATAAAAGAAAGAAAGAAAGAAAAATAACAGATAACGAAAAGAAGAAAAAGAAAAGAAACAAAAATTGAAAAAAAACGATAATAAACAAACAGACACAGACAAAGAACAAACACAGAAAACGAGAGCAAACGAAAGCAAGAGACAGCAACAAAGAGGAAATAAGAAAAAACGAAGAGAACGAAGAGAAGAAGAGGAGAAGAGGAGACGAGGAGAAGAGGAGAAAGAGGTGAAGAGATCTCATCCCGGAGAACAAAGCTGATCAGGGGGCAGACAGGGTCAAATTGGTCAATTAAACACGGTCTCAACTGCAGAGAACTCCTGGTCGACGGGGAGGCCGGTTTACAGCTCCATTTCAGCCCCCCTCCTCCCACTCCCCTCTCCCCCTCCCCCTTCCCTTATCCAATCCTCAACCCCCCCCCCCCCTTTCTCCTCCTCTCATTTCCCTCCTCCCCTCCCCTTCCCCTTATCCAATCCTCATCCCCCCTTTCTCCTATTCTCATTCTCCCTCTCCCCCTTCCTCCTTCCCTTTATCAATCCTCACCCCCCCTCCTCCTCTCATTCTCCCTCCCCCCCTCCCCCTCCCCTTGTCAATCCTCGCCCCCTTTCCCCTCCTCCCCTTCCCCCTTCCCCTCACCCTTCCCTTATCCAATCCCTCAACCACCCCCACCCCCTTTCTCGTCTCATCTCCCTCCCTCTCCCCCTTCCCCTATCCAACCTCCCCCCTTTCTCCTATTCTATTCTCTCCCCTTCCCTCGCCCCTCCCCCTCCCCCCTCCCCTTGTCCATCCTCGCCCCCCCCCCTTTCCCCTCCTCTCCCTTCCCCTCCTTCCCCTCACCTTCCCTTATCCAATCCTCACCACCCCCACCCCCTTTCTCGTCTCATTCTCCCTCCTCCCTCTTTTAACTTACCCAATCTACCTCCCCCTTTCTCCTCCTCTCATCTCTCCCTCCCCCTTCCCTTTATCCATTCCTTACCCCCCCTTTCTCCATCCTTTCATTCCCCACCCCCTCCCCTCCCCCTTATCCAATCTTCACCCCCCTTTTCCTCCTCTCATTCTCCCCTCCCTCATCCCCCCTCGCCCTTCCCTTATCAATCCTCGTCCCCCCTTTCACCTCTTCTCATTCTCCATTCTCTCTCATACCTCTTTTTTCTTTCTCCTCCTTCACTTTTCCCTTCGTTCGTTGTGCTTGTTTTTATGCTTCTCTCTCTCTTCCTCTTTCTGTGTTTTCTTTTCTTCTCCTATTCCTCCTTCTCTCTCCCTGTGCCTCTTTCTCCTTCTCCTACTACTCTACTTACTTCCTCTTCTCTTGTCTCTTTCTCCCTTCTTCCTTCTTATCTACTCCCTCCTCCTCCTCCTCCTCCCTCTCCTTCCTCCTCTTCTTCCACCAGCACCATTTCTCCTCCTCCTCCTCCTTTTAATCTCCTCTTTACTTCCACCACCACCACCAGTAACAACCTCTTCTTCAACCTCCTATACTCCCTCCTCTTCCTCTTCACCAGCACTCCTTTCTCTTCCTCCTCCTCCTCCTTTTTTTCTCCTCCACTTCTTCTTCCACCAGCACCACTTTCTTCCTCCTCCTTCTCCTCCTCCTTTATCTCCTTCTCTTCTTCTCCCCACCAACACACCAACATCACACCACCTCCTCCACCTCCACCCCTACCCCACCCCGCCCACCCGCGCCATCTCGCCCACCCCAGCCGCCCAGACCCTCAAGGTCGTAATCTTCAACTCTTGATATGCATCTCGGAGAGCAGCTTCTGTGACCCCTTCCCCCCCTCTCCCCCTCCCCTCCCCCTTTCCCTTCCCCCACCCCGTTCATCCCCCCCCTTCCATTCGGATACCCTCCTCCTCCCCCTCCTCCTCCCCCACCCTCTTTCCCCTGTTATCCCTCCACCTCCCTCCCCCCACTCATCTTCCTTATAGAACCTTAACTTTACTTTATCTTCATCATCATCATCATCATCATCTTCTTCTTCTTCTTCTTCTTCATACTCCGTCTTCTTCTTCTTCTTTCTTTCTTTCTCTTCTTCTTCTTCTTCTTCTTCTTCTTCTTTCTTCTTCTTCTTCTTCTTCTTCTTCTTCTTTCTTCTTCTTCTTCTTCTCTTTCTCTTCTTTCTTCTTCTTCTTCTTCTTCATCTTCTTCTTTATCTCCCACCTACTAACCCTACCAACACCC
>NW_020871632.1:100529-112633 GCF_003789085.1 Penaeus vannamei | reverse complement strand
CTCTCTCCTCTCTCTCTCTCTCTCTTACATCCTCACTCTGCTCCTTCTTACTCTCCCATCAATCCCTCTCTCTCTCCTCTACTGCTTCCTCATCTCTCTCTCTCTTCTGTCTCTCTCTCTCTCTCTCTCAGTCTCTCTTCATCAATCTCAATCTTCTGCTCTCTCTCTCGTTCCTTCTCTCTTCATCTCTTCTCTCTCTTCTCTCTACTCTCTCTCTTCTGCCTCTCTCTCTCTCTTCTTCCATCCCCTTCTCTCGTTGCTTTGCAAAAACTCAATCTACTCTACTTTTCTAAGATTTTATTACTTATTTTATTTTTCCCTTTCTCTGTCGGTACTGTCAACATGCTTGTTTGTTTTTCGTGACTACAAGCCAATCCCCTTCCAATTGCATTTAGCGCTTCTCTCTATGTCCTCTTTCCTCCTTCCTCTTTTCCATCCTGTTTTATATCTCTCCTTCTCTTTTATTTATTTCTCTTATACGCTTTACGATAACCCCTCCTCCTCCCCTGTCTTTCCTCCCTCTTTCTTCTTCCTACAATAAGGAAAAACATATTGGTAGTCCACTCATCCCGTACACATACGTTACACAATATACACGCACATACGGACACATTTTGCATAAAAACATATTCACACATACATGTATACATATTCAATACATACATATAAGATAAGTAACCACATACATACACTTGACGCACACATTATATATGCACACCATCATACATACACATACGACAGGCTGAAAGAGAGAGAAGAGGGAGAGAGAGAGAAGGAGAGAGAGAGAGAGAGAGAAGAGAGAGAGAGAGAGAGGAGAGAGAGATCGAGAGGAGAAGAGAGAGACGAGACGGAGAAGAGGAGAGAGAGAGGGTGCCAGTGGCGGGAGAGTGGAGAGAGAAAGGGATGGAGAGAGGAAAGAGATAGAAGAGAGAAAGAGATAGAGAGAGAAGGAGGGATAGATAGATAGATAGATAGATAGAGAGAGAGAGAGAGAGAGAGAGAGAGAGAGAGAGAGAGAGAGAGAGAGAGAGAAGAGAGAGAGAAGAGAAGAGAGAGAGGAGAGAGAGAGAGAGAGAGAGAGAGAAGGAGAAGAGAGAGAGAAAACATACCGTAGTCTCCCCTGGAAGGAACGATCATTAAGCCAACAGATGGCTCTGTATCGCAACGGGACGCGCAAGTTTAACCTGACTTTCATTTCGAAGTTTAGTGGCGTTTGAAGTTTTAAGGAGTGAATTTACGTCCACGAGAGCTGTAGTTTCTTCTCGTTGTTTTACATACAGAGACGTACATGGATTACTGTACTCGCCCGAACGCAATTACTTTCAAACAAAGCAAGGATGTGTAGTTACAGTACACTCGTCGGGTGTGATGCTGTGGTGTGTGTCACGTTGTGTGTACTGTGTGTATGTGTGTTGTGGTTGTGTGTGTGTGTTTGTGTGTGTGTGTGTGTGTGTTGTGTTTTGCAAATTATTATCAACAATAATGATAATAAAAAAAAGAAAATAATGTTAATGATAATAACACCAACTTGATCACAAAACAAAATGCAGATAAAAAGATTATATTAATAGAAGTATCAAAATAAATCTATTTTTAACCGAATGAGCAAAAGATTGTCAAAAGTGGAGAATTTTCTTAGCGCCTCCGAAACCGTGCATAGCTGTAGAACATATTCCCTCTTTTTAAAAGTACAAACTCCTCACTTATTTATTCCACTGATCTTTCGAGACCATGTTAGATCAACCCTAAAAAATACAAACAAAAACAGGAGAAGAAAAAATAAAATAAATAGATAGGTCAAGAAAAAAATAAAGCACCCCGAAGTCAAGAAACCACGAACCCGAACAAGTTATGAGTGCAAGCCATTTCTGCCGCTTGTGTGACATTGCAAAGCACCACAATCGCTGGACCGCTGCCAAAAGCGTGTTCAAAACGTGTTATATACCCTCCCCCCTCTCCCCCCCACCCTACCCTTCCCCCTCCCTCTTATCCCCGAGGCCCACTCCCTCCCTGCCCCTCCCCACTTTCTCCCCTCTCCCTCTCCCCCTCCCTGCACCCTCCACTTTCTCCCCTCTCCCCCTCCTGCACCTCCACTTTTCTCCCTCTCCCCCTCCCTGCCCCCCCCCCCCCACTTTGTCCCCTCTCCCCAGACCTTCCCTTGGGAAAGAGGGTGGAGGCTACTGTGAGATTAATATTGTGGTTTCACTCGAACTTAATCGCGCAAATAGTGACTTTGTGTGTGTGCGTTGTGTGTGTTTGTACGTGTGTGAATCTATGTGTGTGTGTGTGTGTGGTGTGTGTTACACGCGCTTCTAAATGTGTGTGTGTATGTCCGTGCGTGCCGTGGTGTGTGTACAACGCAATCCCACCAACAAGTACACACAGACACCTACACAGACAAACAGACAAACAAATACAGATCTAACGCCACATGTACGAAGAGGGAATAAGGAAGAAATCAAAGAGGGAAAAACAGAAAGCGAGAGAGAGAGAGTCAGCCGCGTCGCTCGACAAGACGAGACAAGACTAAAAAAAAAAAAAAAAAAAAAAAAAAAAAAAAAAAAAAAAAAAAAAAAAAAACAGATATTGCTGTTTTCTCTCCTCTCTCTCTCTCTCTCTCTCTCTCTCTCTCTCTCTCTCTCTCTCTCTCTCTCTCTCTTTCTCTTTCTCTTTCTCTTTCTCTTTCTCTTTCTCTTTTTCTTTTTCTTTTTCTTTCTCTTTCTCTTTCTCTTCTCTCTCTCTCTCTCTCTCTCTCTTTCTCTCTCTTTCTCTCTTCTTATTCTTGTATGATTATTTATTCATCCATTGAGGATATTTTTGTTAATTCAGTTATTTTCTTTTTCTTCCAATTTTCGATTTTCTTGGGGGGGGGGATCCCTCGGGGAAGGGAAGGGTGGTAGGGGGGGAAGTTGACTTGAATTAGGATGAGCTGCTGAGGAGGAAGGAGGAGGAGATAGCAGAGCAGAAGAAGATGGTGAATGAGGAGAAGGGAGAGGAGGAAGAGGAAAAAAGAAGAAAAGTAAAAGAAGAAGGAGGGGGAAGGGGATTATGAGGAAAGGGAGGGAGGATTAGGAGGAAGAGGAGGAGAAGGAGGAAGCGACACAGAAAAGGGAGGAGAGAGGAAACAGAGAAGAAGAAAAAGAAGAGGAAGAAGGAGAAGCAGAGGAGGAGGAAGCAGCAGAAAAAAGGGGAAGTGGAAGAGAAGACGAGGAGATGAAATTGGAAGAGGAGAAGCAAAAAGAGGAAAATGAGAGGTAGGAAGATAAACTGATAAATTAGGAAGAGGGATTGAAGAAGGAGGAGGAGAAAAAAGAAGAGAGAAGTAGCATCAAAAGAAAATGCAAAAAAAGGGAGATGAAAGAAGGAGAGAAGGAGGAACAGAAATAGAAAAAAAAAGGAATATGAGAAAGCAGAAAATAGGGAGAAGGACAACGAAAAGAAATAAGAGGAAGAAAAGATAGAAAAAGAAGGAGAAGACGAGGAGGAAGAGAAAAGAGAGGAAGAAAACAAAAAGGAAGAGGAGGAAGAAAAAATACAAAAAGAGGAAGAGAAGATAGAGAAAGAGGGAGAAGACGAGGAGGAAGTGAAGAGGGAGGAAGAAATCGAAAAGGAAGAAAAGGTAGAGAAGATAGGAAAAGAGGTAGAGTAGGAAGAGGAGAGGGAGGAAGAGGACGAAGATGAAGGGTAATAAAGGGCAGCAGAAGCCTTGGGTAAAAGAGCCATAAAAAACTCCAGCATCAGAACCATAGCCATCAATCGCAGCCTCCTCCCTTCCCTCCCTTCCCCTCTCACTTTCCTCCCTTCCTCCTTCCTCCCTTCCCTCCCCTCTCCCCTTCCTTCTCCTCCCTTCCTCTCTCCCTTCCTCCCTCCTTCCTTCCCTCCACTTCCCTCTGTCTCCCTTCCTCCCCTCCTTCCTCCCGCCTTCCTTCCTTCCTTCTCCCTTTTTCCCTCCTTCCTTTCTCCCCCCTTTCCTTTCCTTCCTTCCCCTCCTTCCCGTGCTCCCTCCCTCACTTTCCTCCCTTCCTTCCTTCCTTTCCCTCCTTCCTTCCTTCTTCCTTCCCTCTCCTTCCCTACCTCCCCTTCCTTCCCTCCCTTCCTCCCTCCCTCCCTACCTCACTTTCCTCCCTCCATTTCCTCCCTCCGTTTCTTCCCTCCCTTCCCCCTTCATTTCTCCCTCCTTCTCTCTCTTACCTTCCTTCCCCTCCCCTTTCTTCTCCTTACCTATATTCCCTTCCTCCCTTCAATCCTCCTTCCCTTTATTCCCTCTTCCCATTTTCCCATCTTCCAATCTATTTCCTCTGCTTGTCATTTTTATTTTCATTAGTATTATCATAATTACGATCACTGTTACTATCTTTATCATTATTTCTATCATTCTTACTATCACTAGCATTACTACTATCACTGTTACTATCAACACCATTAATATTATTGCTATTACTATCATCCTCATTATCGTTGTTACTATCTTTGTAATTATTACTATCAATATTTGTATCATTATCATTATCATTACTAAAAGAAAAAGGAGAATTAAGGACTGGCAGACAGACAGGCAGAACGACAGACAGACAGAAAGAAAGACAGACAGAGACATAGACAAACAGACAGAAAGAAAGACAGACAGACAGACAGAGAGTAGAACGAGGGACAAAAACAAAGAAACAAATGAACCGTTTTTGATAAACCTTGAGGAAATCCGATACTTTTCTGGCGTGACAAAGATGGGTTCGAAACTCTCTCCTCTTTCTCTCTCTCTCTCTTTCTTTCTCTCTCTCTCGATAATAATGATAACAAACAATAATAATATAATAATAATGATAGTTAATATAATGATAATAATAATAACGATAATAATAATAATGATAATAATAATAATAATAATGAATACAATCAGGAACAAAATGATTGATTGATAACGATTACATAACGATTATGATAATAACAATAATGATTAATAATGATAATAACAATAATGATAATGATAATAATGAAAATGATAATGATAGGAATAATCAAACAATAAATGAATAAATAGATGAATAATAATAGAAAAAATAGCAAAACTTCCTCCATCCACCAAAAATCAGACACAAAAAAGAAGAAAAAAATATATACATATATAATCTTTCTTGGCCCAGACGTCAAAGGCAATTTAGATAAGTAATCACTTTAATTAGCGAAGCCATCCAGGGTGGAATGCGGACCCGAGGCTTCCTATCCCTGTTCTTAAGGGAAGCCCACCTTAGGGGAAGGAAATATTAATAAAGAAAAGAGAGAGAGAGAGAGAGAGAGACAAGAGAGAAGAGAGAGAGAGAGAGAGAGAGAGAGAGAGAGAGAGAGAGAGAGAGAGAGAGAGAGAGAGAGAGAGAAAGGGGAGGATTTCTTTCTTTCAGTTTTTTTTTTTTTTTTTATCTTTACTTTTTTCCTATTTTTTCTGGCTCTATTTGTTGTTGATTTTCTTTTGTTTTGGTTTGGGTTGCTTTTTTTTTTTCTTCTTTTCTTCCTTTTTTTCGTTTTTCTCCTGTCTCCGTTACTTCGTTTTTCTCTCTCTCTCTCTCTCTCTCTCTCTCTCTCTCTCTCCTCTCTCTCTCTCTCTCTCTCTCTCTCTCTCTCTCTCTCTCTCTCTCTCTCTCTCTCTCTCTCTCTTCTCTCTCTCTGCTCTCTCTCCTCTTCTCGCTCTCGCTCTCTCTCTCTCCTCTCTCTCTCTCTCTCCTCTCTCTCTCTCTCTCTCTCTCTCTCTCTCTCTCTCTCTCTCTCTCTCTCTCATTCACTCTTGTGTGTAAGATAGTTTATCTGATTAACTATATGATACACACATGTTTGTGTTATACAAAATTCCATGTAGATTATGTTTATTTTAGTGTTGTCTGTGGTTCTTTGTGTATAAGTGTATAAGGGTGTATTGTATGTGGCGTTATGTTGCATGCATTTGTGCGTGTCCGTGTTTGGGACGACCCTGCGCATGCGTAGACTCGCCCCAGCTGCCTCACAAATCGTATACCTTCGCGATAGATGCCAGTCACGTCTATGCAGTCTGATAGAGACTCGGATCTTAATACACTCACTGATAGATATACCTCACCATAGTGTTCTCGCATAAAATACCGAGTAATGGCGCTTCGGTGTACACCAATCTCTCCGCTCTCACTGTGCATATAAGATCTACTGATGTCTATACACATAATATAAGAGAGACCTTATCTCACAATATGAGTGTGGATAGCACGGAGATCACTCATTCTCTAAATTTAGTGTCTACTAGCGTGTACTTTGATCTACTATGCGTATTTGCGTGTCGATGATCCCGGTGTAATCTCTGCTGATGTTCATTCTGTGATAGCTAATCGTGATCGTAGGGATAATATCTAATAGATCTTTTATACGTGATCGGTATGTATGTATAATTATATCCGGTAATATATCCGTATAGTATGTATACTCGGGTGTATGCATGTGTATACTGTTATATGTACATGTATATGCGGTTCGTATGTGTATACATGTGTCTATATATGCGTATGTATGTTCACACGTCAGCGCATGTACATCTGCATAACCGCTTACGTATGTATGTGTATTGTGTGTGTGTACGTGCATGTGTGTGTAAGTATATGTGTACGTCTGACCGCGGCTTCCTTCCGTGCCGCGCGCCCGACCTTGGCACTGGAGACAGGCAGCGGGTGACATGACGCCACAATAATGCCAATATTTTCGCTAGACCTTTTTGTGCCTCGCTGTAAAGACGGGGGAGGGGGGGTGGAGGAGCAAGGGGGTTGGAGAGAGGGGGAAGCGAGGGGAAGGGGTTTAAGATGCAGAGGGAAAGATGGCGAGAGGGAGAGGGAGGGAGAGAGGGGGAGAGAGAGAGCGAGAGAGAGAGAGAGAGGGGGGGGGGAGGATAGAGGAAAGAGAGAGAAAAGATGAGAGAAAGATAGAACAGAGAGAGATGAAGAGAAGAGATGAGAGATGAGAGAAAGTGAGGGAAGAAAGACAGAGAGAGATGAAGGGAAGAAGAGAAGAGAGAGAGAGAGAGGAGAAGAGAAAAAGAGAGGGAGAGAGAGAGAGGAAAGATAAAGAGAAAGGAAAGGGAGTGAGAAAAAGGAAAGGAAATAAAAAGAGAAAGGAGGGGGAGGTAAATAAACAGCGTTAACGAACGAGCGAACAAACGAAAAACATAAGACAGAGGAAAAACAAAATGAGTGAGACATTAAGAAAAAAAAATCTTTTTCTTCTTCGTCTTCTTTTTTCTTCCTATTTACGAGATCAAATGATAATTAACGGACAGAAAACATAATTTTTTTGTTTTAACTCACAGCCTCCGAGCATCATCAGTTTCTCCTTTCATCCTTTACATACCTGCAAAAGAGAAGAAAATAGAATTATTGTTAATTAAGTTTTTAAGAATACATGTTTAGAAAGATAGATAGATAGACATAGATAGACAGATAGGTAGAAAGATAGAGATAGATAGATGGATAGATAGATAGACAAATAGATTGATAGATAGATAGATAGAGAGAGAGAGAGAGAGAGAGAGAGAGAGAGAGAAAGGCAAAGAGCGAAAACAGACTGACAGGCAAAAAGGGAAAAAAAACAGGGAGATAAACAAAGTAGTAAAAAAAGAGAAAAAATCGTAAAGAAAGGAGAGAAACGGAGAGAAATGGAACGAAGCGCCGAAAATGAAAGAAGAGAAAATGGGCCAAGATTTCGAAAGCGAGACACAGCAGTCGAGACAGACAAACCGAGGAATAGGAGAAGAAAGAAAAGAGAGAGGCGACACACACACAGAATGAGAGTACAGAGAGAGAGAGAGAGAGAGAGAGAGAGAGAGAGAGAAGAGAGAGAGAAGAGAGAGAGAGAGAGAGAGAGAGAGAGAGAGAGAGAGAGAGAGAGAGAGAGAGAGAGAGAGAGAGAGAGGGAGGGAGGAGAGAGGGAGAGAAAAGAGGGAGAGAGAGAAGAGAGAGAGAGAGGGGGACAGGGACAGAGAGAGAGGGAGGGGGAGAGAGAGAGAGAAAAGAGAGAGAGAGAGAGGAGAGAAGGAGAGAGAGAGAGAGAGAGAGACAGAGAGAGAGAGAGAAGAGAGACCTCCAGTCGAGAGAGAGCGAGGCTCCTCTCCAACCACTTTCTTCCACATCCCCACCACCCCTCCTCCACTGCCCTATCCTTCGCCGCCCCTGTCTCCACCCTTCCTCCACCTCCACCCTTACCCTTCCCCCACTGCTCCTGCTCCTCCCTTTCCTAACTCCTCTTGCTCAATCCTCTAACTCATTCCCCACCCTTCCTCTCCACCCCCTTCCTCCCCCCCCCTCCCCCCACTTCCCCCTTCCACCTTCCCACCCCCTCCCACCACTCCTCCACCTCCACCTCCCTCCACCCTCCTCCTCCCCACCCGGAGACCTTCCCACCTCCCACCTCCACCCTCCCATCCTCTACCTCTCCACCCTCCCACCCCCTTCCTCATCTACCCACCTAAACACCTCCCACCCCTCCACCTCTCCCAACACCTCCATATCCATCCACCTCCTCCTCCACCTCCCCCTCCACCCTCCTCCTCCCCCCGGAGACCCACGCCTCCCACCCCCTCCCACCTCCTCCTCCACCTCCACCTCCCCTTCCACGCCTCCTCCTCCCCACCCGGAGACCCACCCTCCCACCTCCACCACCTCCCACCGAAACACCTCCCACCCTCCACCTCTCCACCCTCCCACCTCTCCACCTCCTCACTCCACCTCCCCCCTCCTCCCCACCCAGAGACCCACCTCCCACCTCCACCGCCTCCAACTCTCCCACCTCCACCTCTCCCACCCTCCATATCCATCCACCTCCTCCTCCACCTCCCCCCCTTCCACCCTCCCTCCTCCCACCCGAGACCCACTCCCACCTCCACCACCACCGAAACACCTCCCACCCTCCACCCTTTCCCACCCTCCACCTCTCCCCCCTCCTCCTCCACCTCCCCCCTCGCCCCCCCACCCGGAGAACCTCTTGAGACGCCCATCAAGAAGCGACAAGTCCCCGACAAGAACCTCGACGACATCACTCGCACGTTATCGGTTCTGGGACGCTGCAATTTACGCGACAGAGCGCCGGGGGTCCAGAAGAAGAGGCAAATAGACAGCTCCCCCCTTTTTTTGACAGCTCCCCCACCCCCCTTTTTGTGTTGGGTGGGGCAGAGAAGGGTGGAGGGATACCTTGATACCCCCCCCCTATTTTTTTTTTTTTTTGGTGGGGTGAGGGGGTGGGGGTGGGGGTAGAGAAGGGTGGAGGGAGGGAGGGAAATGAGAAGGGTTTGGGTGGGGTGAGGGGGTGGGGGTGGGGGTTAGAGATGAGTAGGAGGGAGGGAGGGAGTAGGAAGGGTGGAGGGAGGGAGAGTTGAGGGCTGGAGATGGAGAAGTGGAGAGAGAGGGTGGAGGGAAAGACAGGGAGGAGTGGAGGGGTGGAGGATAGAGGGAGGGAGTGGAAAGGATGGAGAGGGGAGGGAGGGAGGGAAGTGTGGAGAGGCGATGGAGGTAAGGAAGGGTGGAGAGGGAGGAAGGGGTAAGGGTGGAGAGGGAGAATAAAAGGAAGGGGTGGAGGATGGAGGAAGAGAGGGAGGGGGAAAGGAGGGTGAGGGACAGTTAGAATTCTGCTATTTTTTTTCTTTCTTTCTTGTTCTTGTTTGTTTGTTTGTATATGTATGTGTGAGAGAGAGAGAGAGAGAGAGAGAGAGGGAGAGAGAGAGAGAGAGAGAGAGAGAAGAGAGAGAGAGAGAGAGAGAGAGAGAGAGAGAGAGAGAGAGAGAGAGAGAGAGGGAGGGAGGAGAGGGAGAGGGAGAGAGAGAGCGAGAGAGGAGAGAGAGAGAGAGAGAGAGAGAGAGAGAGGAGAGAGAGAGAGAGAGCGAGCGAGAGAGAGAGAGAGAGAGAGAGAGGAGCGAGCGATCGAGAGAGAGAGAGAGAGAGAGAGAGAGAGAGAGAGAGAGAGAGAGAGAGAGAGAGAGAGAGAGAGAGAGAGAGAGAGAGAGAGAGAGAGAGAGAGAGAGAGAGAGAGAGAGGGAGAGAGAGAGAGAGAGAGAGGAGGAGAGAAGGAGGGAGCGAGAGAACGAGAGAGCGAGCGATCGAGAGAGAGAGAGAGAGAGAAGAGAGAGAGAGAGAGAGAGAGAGAGAGAGAGAGAAAGGGGAGAGAGAGTGACAGACAGACAAACAGACAGATAGACATGCAGAGACAGCGAGAGAGAAACATAAATACATACATAGACATAGACATCCAGAGACAGACATACTCAGACAAGCATACGATCATCACCATTCAGCATGTATGCGTTCGATAGTACATATGTGAATGCGTGAAAGCGCGGATGAGTAAATATGCGAGTGAGTGAATGCGCGGATGAGTAAATATGCGAGTGATGGCGGATGTAGTGAGTGAATGCGCGGGAGTGAATGCGCGAATGAGTAAATATGTGAGTGAATGCGCGGATGAGTAAATATGTGAGTGAGTGAATGCGAGTGCGCGAGATGAGTAAATATGTGAGTGAGTGAATGCGCGGATGAGTAAATATGTGAGTGAGTGAATGCGCGGATGAGTAAAATATGTGAGTGAAATGCGCGGATGAGTAAATATGTGAGTGAGTGAATGCGCGGATGAGTAAATATGTGAGTGAATGCGCGGATGAGTAAATATGTGAGTGAGTGAATGCGCGGATGAGTAAATATGTGAGTGAATGCGCGAATGAGTAAATATGTGAGTGAGTGAAATGAGTAATGTGAGTGAGTGATGCGCGAATGAGTAAATATGTGAGTGAGTGATGTGAGTGGTGAGTGAATGCGCGGATGAGTAGAAGAGTGAGTGAATTCATAGATGGTTAAGGGAGTGGGTAGGCGAATTCATGGATGAGTGAAAGAGTAACTGATTCAATATGTGGATGAGTAAATAAGTGAATGCGTGGATGAGTGATAAAGTGAGTGAGTGAATGCGTAGATGGGCAAATGAGTGAGTCAATGAATCCACGAATGGATAGATAAGTGAGTGAGTGAATGCGTGACTTTGTGGATGAATCAATGAAGGATTGAATGCGCGGATGAGTAAATGAATGAGCCAATGAATCCGCAGATGAGTAGATGAGTGAGTGATTGACTGCGTGGATGAGTAAATGAATGAGCCAATGAATCCGCAGAAGAGTAGACGAGTGAATGAGTGAATGCGCGGATGAGTAAGTGAGTGAGTGAGTACCTCCTCCCGACTCATTAGCCACCCGCCTCATCAACAAGCCCTTCCCATTAACACTCCTCCGTGGCACCGACGTGGCTCTGAGTGCCAGGGCCTCCGTCTTGTCTCCCTCTGCCTGTCTCCCTCCCCAGACTCCTTGTCTTGAAGTCTGTGTTTTTGTCTGTCTGTCGGCTGTGTTTGGGCTGTGCAAGCGCGGGTGTGTCTCGTTGTCTTTTTTTTATTATTTATTCATTTTTTATTTTTGGGTCTCATTCTGTTTTGATTTTTCTTTCTGTCTTTTTCTTTCTCTTTCTCTCTCTGTCTATGTCTCTCAGTTTCTGTCTCTGTCTCTGTCGTTNAGAGACGAAAAAGGAAATACAATACAGAAAAATACACACACACTACTCCGTCATGCTCTAATCATGGATAAAATCAGAGACAGAAAAGGAAATACACAAATACAGAAATACAGACACACTCTCCCGCCATGCTCTATCATGGAAAATCAGAGACAGAAAAGGAATATACAAAATACAGAAAATACAGACAGACTCTCCCGTCATGCTCTACCATGCATAGATGTTGCAAAGGTTCTGAACAGACTGCTGTGTCGTTCTATACGGCAACTATGCACGCACAACTTCAATATACAGTATAACAACACTGTACTGCTTACTGGCTTCTGCAACTTGCATTCTCAACGAACCAAGAAGTGTGCAGTGTTGTGCATTCTTTCATTATCTCATTTTTATTATCATATCTGTTCTTGTTGTTATTGTAAATTGATTTTGTTGTATTTATCATGATAAAGATTGTGTTGTTGTTATCATGTTTATTGTTTGTGGAAGTAGTCGTATTCTCATTATTATTATCATTATTGTTGTTGTTGCTATTGTGTTTTTGTTGTTGTTGCTATTGTT
>NW_020871632.1:93029-95529 GCF_003789085.1 Penaeus vannamei | reverse complement strand
AGTTATGTTTTTTTTTTTTTCATTTTTTCTTTTTCAGTCACATGTGAATGTATCTGGGTCAAGAGGGTCATGCTTCATGCTTTGGTGCTATCACACTCTCCCCCACAATCGCTCTCTTGCTCTCTCTTCTATCTTTCTTCTCTTTTTATCTTTCCTCTTCTTTATTGTCGCTCTCTACCTCCCTCCTCCTACCCTCTCCTCTCTCTCTGTCTCTCTCTCCTCCTTCCCTCCCTCCTCTTTTCCCCTTCCCACCAACCCCTTCCTCGCTATTTCTCTCTCTCCTCTCTCACTCTCTCTCTCTCTCCTCTCTCTCTCTCTTCTCTCTCACTCTCTCTCTCTCTCTCCTCCCCTCGTCCTCTCCCCTCTCCCTTTCTCTCTCTCCCCCATCTCCACTCTCACTTCTCTCCTTCTCTTTCGTGTTGCGTCGTCGCTCCGCAGCGGTGCTAGAGTACCCTCTCCAGGATACAGACCCGACCAAAGGGTTGTACGAGAGGCTTGTGACCCCTACAGCAGGTCCCCCTTCGCCCTGTCACCCACGGAATCCAGTGGAAGGGCAACAGCTCGGCAGCCCGACGTCAGAACAGCCTCGGAGTTGCTGGAAGAAGCTGAAGTCGACGACGAACTGGCTGGCTGGCAATAGCTCGTGGCTTGCAATGCATGTTATTTCCTGTGCAGCCATGCCCCCGGATGCTCAGCAAGTTCAGATATCGAGAATGTGAATACATAAATTCGTATATATTTATGTGTGTGTGTATACATGTATATGTATGTATATTGTGTGTGTACGTATATATATATATATATAATATATATATATATATATATATATATATATATATATATATATATATATATATATATATATACATTTAATACATGCATGAATTCATATATGTGTGTATGCATGTTGTGTGTGTTTAATTGCGTGTCTGTGCGCGTGTCTCCTATCCCGTGCGTGCAAGCATGTTCCCGTATGCACGCCCACGTCCCCCCAAGCGAACGGCCGCTGATCAGCCCAATCGCCCGCCCCTTACCGGCCCGCCCACCCGCCTCGAGATGAAGTCACGTCGCCCGCGTCTGAGGCTGCGACTCGAATACGGAAGGACCTCGAGTTGTGGGTCGAGGAGCAGCAGCTGTTTTTTGGAGGGGGGGGGGGATATTATTAGGTGTGATCCGGGTGGGGGGGGGGGGGGGAAGGAGAGGAAGGGAGGGGGGGGGTGGGGGCTGGGGAGGAGGGGAGGGGGGGGAGGGTGGGTGGAGAGGAGGGGTGTCAGAACAGGTGGATGAGTGCGCTTGATCTCTTTCTCTTCTCTTTCTCGATTTTTTCTTTTCTTTTCGAGTTTTTCTTTCTCTATTTTTTTCGAGTTTTCTTCTATTTTTCGAGTTTTCCTTTCTCTCTTTTTTTCTCTCTTATTTTTCGAGTTTTCTTTCTCTTTCTTTCTTTTCCTCATTCTCTTTCTCTCTTTATTTCTTTCTTTCTTCCTTTTTCCTAATTCTCTTCCTTTTCCTCTCATTTACCTCTCTCTTCTCCTCCTCTCTCTCTCTCTCTCTCTATCTCTCTCTCCTCTCTCTCTCTCTCTCTCTCTCTCTCTCTCTCTCTCTCTCTCTCTCTCTCTCTCTCTCAATCAGCTGATTACGACACCCTGATCCACGTGCTTTGGCCCCAGCTGTTATTACACGTGAGCCAGACTTGTTTCGATCATGTTTCGTAGCTGCCTGGGATTACTGCGGGTTAAACGCTCTGGTTTAAGAATGCTTTCAGGGGGATTATTGGCTTCGTCTGTCGAGGTAAAAGCTGTGGGGATAGCAGGTGGCATTGAAAAGGAAAGTTGTCAAATTCAAATTGTTTAGAAGTGTTATTGGAGTTCTTAACATCATCGTTATGTTTTTTTTTACTCTAAGGATGATGATGATGATGATGATTGTTTTGTATTTGTCATAGCATAGTTATCGTTATTATTAGTTTTGTATCATTATTATTAGTTTTTGTATCATTGTTAGTATTAGTAGTATTATCATTATCATTACGACTATAATTACCATTGTTCTTGCCATTATTTTTATCCTTATCATTAGTAGTAAGTAGTAGTAGTAGTAGAAAGTGCCCTTACTATTATATTACTAGTACTATTACTATCTTCTTACAATTATTATTGTTATTATGGTTATTATTATTGCCATTATCGTTTTCATTATGATTATTGTTATCATTATTACCATTATTATTGTAAACATCATTATCGTTGTTGTTATCATCATCATCATTATCATTTTATTAGAATTATGATCACTTGCGTTGGTATTATTAGTATTCGTATTAGTATTAGCTAGTATACTGGTCTATCACTATTCTTATAATCATTATTATTATCATTATTATCATTATTGCATCATTAATATTTTAATTACTTTTATTTACGTCTTCATTACAAATACCATGTTTGTTTTCCCGTCATTATCATTACCATTATGAATACTTTTATCACCATTATTGTGGATA
>NW_020871632.1:85529-88029 GCF_003789085.1 Penaeus vannamei | reverse complement strand
CACTTGTACACTATTTCTGTCCCTGCAATCGCTTGCGTCAAATTTGCAGAAATATAACAAAAGGAATGTGACTGCAATATATTTTTATATATATATAACAACAGCAGGACGTAATTCACACAGTGGGACAAACATTCATATTTTTTTCTTTTTTTTTTTTTTTTGAGTGAAAACTTTTCCAATATCATCCTGTGACACAACATTGCTTATGGTCAGAATATCATGCATATGCATTCTCGAATCGAGCTAAAGGATTTTAGGACACGGGGCTATCCCTTCCTCTCCATACTTATACACACACACACACACACACACACACACACACACACACACACACACAGCACACACACACACACACACACACACACCACACACAACACACAACAAAATTATCCTCTCACTGGGACTCGTTCAACGCATCTACTTGTACATTCCGGACTTAAAAAGAGAGAGAAAGAGAGAAAAATAACATGAATAACCCCCAATCTCATACACCCCCTCCCCCCCAACCTCTTCCCCCCCAAAAAAAAAAACAAAGAGAGAGAAAAAAAGGGGAAAAAAAACATTTATATAAGACCATAACGTTCAGAGCAGTACTCTCGGCCGTGTAATTCCAGTCTCAATGTCCCACAAGGGTTTTTCTAATGGCAGGACATAAGATTCCGTGAAGTGTTCCCTGAAAGGAGGAGGAAATCGTGTCCCTGTCACATTTTGCAATCACAGGATCCCTAAAGCCCTGTGGTCTCGTTGTTGTTGTTGTTGTTGTTGTTGTTGTTGTTTTATGATGGTATGGTATTTTTTTTCGTCCTTGTTATGGTTGTTGTTGTTGATGTTGACGTAGCTGTTGTTGATAATGTTGTTGTTGCTGATGACGCTGTTGTTGTTGTTGTTGTTGATAGTGTTTTGTTGCTGATGACGTTGTTGTTGTTGATAGTGTTGTTGTTGCTGTTGACGTTATTGTTGTTTTTGAGGTTGTTGTTGATAACTAAATTGGTATTGAGTTTGTTGCATTGTTGTAGATTTTATTATTAATAATGTTGTTATTGTTGTCCTTTACCGTTGTTGTTGTTTTTTTGTTAATTTTGCTGATGCACTATCTATACCACGTAATTATCAGGCGTGTTACTTCTGCTCATTTTAGAATCCCTCTTTTCATTTATAGTGTCATTATTATTATAATTATTATGATAAATATCATTATTATTTATATTATTATTATTATTATCATTATTGTTATTATTATTATTATTATTATTATTATTATTATTATTATTATTATTATTATTATTATTATTATTATTTTCATTATTTTTATTATATCATCATTATTATTATATTATTTTATTATTTTCATTATTATTTTATTATTATTATTATTATTATTATTATTATTATTATTATTATTATTTATTGTTATCATTTATTGTTATTTTCATTATTATCATTATTATATTATTATTATTATTATTATTATTATTATTATTAATTATTATTTTTTATTACTATATCATATTATTGCTTTTCTTTAATCAGTGACTCCTAGTTGATCCTTGCCTCAATCCTTCGTCCACTTTAGAGCTCTTAGTGTGTCAGTATCCTCCTTCCCTTCCTCCCTTTGTACTTCCTTCCCTCCCTCCCCCCTCCCTCCTTCTCCCTTCTCCCTCCTTCTTCCTTCCCCTCCCTTCTTCCTCCATCTCCCCTCCCCCTTCTTCCTCTTCCCTCCCTTCCTCCTCCTCCCTTCTTCCTTCCCCTCCCGTTCTTCTTCCTTCCTCCTTCCCCTCCCTCCTTCCCTCCCTTCCTTCCTCCCTTCCCTCCCTCCCTTCCCTCCTTCCCTCCTCCTCCTTCCCTCCCTCCTTCCTTCCTCCCTTTCCTCCCTCTCCCCTCCTCCCCTCCCTTCTCCTTCCCCCTTCCTTCCTTCTTCCCTTCCGCTCCCTCCTTCCTCCCTCCCCCCTCCTTCCTTCCCCTCCCTCTTCTTCCTTCCCCTCCCCTTCTCCTTCCTTCCCTCCTTCCTTCCTCCCTTCCTTCCCCTCCCCTCCTTCCTTCTTCCCTCCTTCCCTCCTTCCCCTCCCTTCCCCTCCCTCCTTCCTTCCCCTCCCTCCTTCTTCCTTCCCTCCCTTCTTCCTTCCCCTCCCCCTTCTATCCTTCCTTCCCCTTCCCCCTTCCTTCATTCCCTCCTTCCCCTTCCCCTCCCTTCCCCTCCCTCCTTCTCTGCCTTCCTCATCTAAGGCTCAGTTGAAATCCTTCATCTTACGATTCTTGCAATGTCCTTGTTGCAAATTTCCTTCGCATTCTTTCTCCTTCCACCTCCTTCTCTCTTTTATTTTATTTTATTTATTATTTGTTTCCCTTCTCCGTCTTCTCCTGCTATTCTTCTTACTCTATATCCTCTTCATCTTCTTTTCATCCTCTTTCTATTCCTCCATCTTCTCCCCCCCCTTTCTCGTCCTTTCTCATCCCCTTCTCCTCCTCCTCCTCCTCTCCTACTCCTCCTCCTCCTCTT
>NW_020871632.1:75529-83029 GCF_003789085.1 Penaeus vannamei | reverse complement strand
ATACGGAACGAGATTGCATGAATACTTTGTCCTGATTGGTTGATTGGTTTCTATGCCCCTCCCCCAGTCATGAAAGGCAGTACATAAACTAGGCTTCTTGGGTCTCTATTCCTTTCATGTTCCTTCGCTTATTCTTATTTATTTGCACATTCATTTTATCAAAATCAACCTTCTCTCTTCTTCTTTCTATCCTTCTCTTCATTATTCCCTCTTTTATACATCTCTTTCTTCGTCCATCGTAGCGCGGGAAATCTGGCGAAATATCACCTCATTTCAAACCTTGCAGAATGGGCGGAGTCACGCAACGGTTTTCTAGAGATCAGTGCGTGTTTATGGTGAAGTTCCCAGTGGTAATTGTGGCGGCAGGAAGGGAGGTTGTGTCTGATTTGGCGGCTTGGCAGTAATGAGGTGGTTTTATCTTATTTTATTTTTATTTTTTGATGTTTCTTTTCTTATGTTCTTTTTGATCTTCGTCTTACTTCTCTTTCATTTCGTTTTCGTTTTTTCGTTTTCTTTATTTTTTCTCCCTGTTATTCTCTCTTTTATTCTTGTCATTATCATGATTGATTGATTATTGTTGTTATTGTTTTATTATCGTCTCGTTATCATTATCATCATCATTATTATAATTGATTATTACTATTATTATTATAATCATCATCATCATCATCATTTTGTTTTATTATTGCTGTTGCTTATTATCACTACTATTACTTATATTATATTTAACATTATGATGATGATTATTATCATTGTGAATATCATAATCACATCATTATCATTATCATCAACATCATCATCATCTTCGCCACTTTCGTTTTGTTTGTTTCCTAAGTCGTTTTTAACATTATCACTAATCCATTAATAACCTTTATCCATTTTTTTTTTTTTTTTCTTTTCTTTTTTCTCAATTCGACAACATATCAGATTTTTTTTTCCTTCTTTTTCTTCTCCCTTTCCTTTTTTTATCACCATAATTAACGTTGCGCTTTCAAGAAGAAATTAATTTGACCACACACAAGGTGCCCTCCCTCCCCCTCCCCCCTCCCTTCTTCTTCCCTTCTCCTTCCCCTCTCCTCTCTCTCCTCCCCCTCTCCTCCCTCCTCTCTCCTTCCCTTGATGATGATTATGATATATATTTTTCAAGATTTTTACCATTTTATTACTATTATATCATCTCATTCACCATCAGCACCATCATCATCCTACTATCACCAACACCACATCAATACTACCATCATTACCATCACCACAATTTCATCACTACCACCACCATTTACATCACCACCATCACCACCATCACCACTCATCACCACTATCACCATCATCCTCACCATCCTCAACACCACTATCACCACCACCACCATTACCATCCCCACCACCAACCACCATCATCACAACATTATCACACTATCACCCATCATCCCCACCACCATTACCACCATCCCAACATCCCCACCACATCCCCCATCACCCCCCATCCCCACTCACCATCCACCACCATCCACCACCACCCCACCCCACCCCACCCCCACCCCCCATCCCCACACCACCCCCCCACCCACCCCCATCCCCACCACCACCATCCCCCCACCCCCACCCATCCCCATCGTCCACACATCACCTGCCATACACATCAAAAGTGCCTGGCTCTCGCATTTAATCAAATTTCCCTCCGCAATGCCCACCTAATCTCCGCGAGTCAACTTAACTTATTCAGGACTTAAAATTACCTTTCTTGGCTCCCCCCTCCCCTCCCCTCCCCTCTATTCCCCCTCTTCCCTCCCCTCCCTCCTCTCCTCTCCTCTCTTCTCCTTCGCCATGCCTTTGGTCTCCCTCCTTCCCCTCTTCTCCTCCCCTCTTCCCCTCTCCTCTCTCCTCTCCTCCCATGGCTTTCGTCCCCTCTTCCCTCCCCTCTCCTCTCCTCTCCTCCTCCCTATGTCTCCTGTCTCCCCTCTCCTCCTCTCCCCTCCTCCCTATGTCTCCTGTCTCCCCTCTCCTCCTCTCCCCTCCCTACCCCCTCTCCCTGCCTTCATCCTTCTTGCAAATTCCATTATCCTTGCATCCCCCTACCCCCCCCTCCTTCTTTGTATCTATTTTTCCTCTTTATCCTGTTCTTCATCCCTCCCTTTTTCTCTTTCTCTCTTCCATTTCTTATCTATTCCTCTCCTCATCTCCTGTTCTTCTCTATTATACCTATCCTTTCATTATCTCTCCTCTCACAGTTATCTACCCCTCCCCTCCTCTTCCTTATATAAGCATACCCATGACCCCCCCCCCCCCTTTTTAAGCCTGAATTCCCCCTTCACCCCCTTTCTAAGACTAAATCCCCCTCCCCCTACACTTTTAAACCTGAATATTCCCCACTTTCCCCCCACTTCTAAGCCTGAATGAAAGCCTGAATTTCCCCCATTCTGAACCTGAATACCCCCCCCTTTCCCCCTTGAATTTCCCCATCCCCTTATCCCCCTTCCCTTCTCCTTCTTGCCCCTCCCCTCTCCCTCCGCTTCAAAACAAATCCCCCCCCCCCCTTCACCATACCCCCTCCCCCCCTTCACCATACCCCCTCCCCCACTTCACCACGCCCTCCCCCCCCACTTCTCCAATGCCTCCCCTCACTCTCCCAGCGATTCCTTCACTTACAAATAATCCTGAATTTTGCATCCTTTCTCGTCAGCTTGTCAGGAGTCCGTTTCCGCAAGAGGAAAGGGAGAGAGAGGGGAGGGAGAGAGAAATGGAGAGGGGAGGGAGGAGGGAAAGTGGGGAATGGGAGGGAGAAGAGGGGGTAAGGTAGGAGATGGGGATGGGGAGGAGAGGAGGGAGATAGGGAGTGGGAGGTGGAGGAGAGGGGAGGAGGGGGAGAGGGTGGAAGGGGGAGGTAGAAAAGTGGGAGAGAAGGAGAGAAGAAGAGGGGTAGGGAGAGGGAGGGGAGGAAAGAAGGGAGATAAGGAGAGGAGGGAGAAGAGGGGGAGGTAGGGAAAGTGGGGGAGAGGGAGGGAAGAATGAGATAAGGGGAGGAGAGAAAGGAGGGGGAGAGAAGGAAAGAAGAGAAGGGGAGAGGAATAAGGGAGTGGAAGGAGAGAGAAAGCTAGAGGGGAGAAGAGAAAGTAAGGAAGAAATGCGATTGGAGGAGTAAAGGAAGAAGAAACAAAGTGAGGGAAAACGAGAGAAGGGGAGAGAAGCAGAGAGAAATAAGAACAGGAAGATAGGAAAGAGAGAGAGAGAGAAAGAGAAAAAATAAAGAGAAAGAGAAAATCAGAAACAGGAGACAAAACAAGACCATAAAAAAAAAGACGAAAACCAAAAAGCCGAAAGGAAGAGAAGGAGAAAGAGAAGGAAGACGTAGCCGAGGGGAAAAGATGTGAGGGGAAGACAGAGAGACGGAGAGATGGACTTGACACAAAGGCCATCCCCCAAGTCAGCCCGCCTTTTGTGTCCGGCTCAATTCAAGCTCCGCGCTCTCCTTCCATAACTCTTTAACAATGCCATTACATTCCGATGTCTCCTCTATGTGTGTGTCTGCGTGCGTGTGTGTGTGTGTGTCGCTTCGTGTGTGTCGTGGTTTGTGTGTGTGTGCGTGTGTGTGTTTGTGTGCAGTGTGCGTGTGTCGTGCTGCCTGTGGTCTGTGTGTGTGATGGGGTCTGTGTTGCTTTCGTGCTGTGTGTGTTCTGTCTGCGTAGGTTGTGTATGTCGCGTGTTTCGTGTGTGCTGCTTTTGGGGGACGGGAGAGAGGTGGGTGGTAAGGCGTGTGTGTGTTTTGTGGGACTTCATTATCGTGTTTGTGTGTGTCTGTGCTTTGTATATGTATGTTATTAGGGGGATGGGGGCGGGTTGAGGATATGTGTCTGTGTCATTCATGTATGGGTGTATGTTTGCATGTCGGGGGGGGGGGTTAAATGTGTGTTACGTCGTGCGCCGTCTATACTTCGAATATGTGTATGTATATGGGGGATGAGAATAAGTTTGCCAGCATATCTGTGTGAATTGGTATCTGTATGTATGTATAAATATGTATGTCACAATGTGTATGTAACTGTATGTTTCTTTGTCTGTCTATGACTACGTATGTACATGTTAGTTTGTGCGAATGTTTTCTTATATGTGAGCCATGTGTGTTTCTATACCTTGTAAATATACGTACATATCATGTCTGCGCGTGTGTGCATAGTGTATGTCTGAGTCTTATATCAGTTGTAAGTATCCAGATGTTCTGAAGTGTGACTGTGGTATGGTCTGAGCGCTGTTTATTGTTTGTCGATTCCATCCAATTATCTTTAACAGTGTGATACATGAGTTTGCTGGAAGTTATCATAAAATGTATGTAACGTATCAATGTTGCAAGTGTGTCTGCGTATGTTGAGTCTAACATCATGTGTCTGCGATCCTCCCAAAATTGATTTTCGAGCAGCCTTTCAGCTTCTCGTCGTGCTGCGCTGCGGTTCTTTCGGTGACTCGAGGGGCGTGTCTGTGTTTGGAATAGGGCAGGGGAACGATGTTTTGTACGGGGGAGAAAGGGGGAGGGGGTGGAGTGGAGGGGGGTGCGATGGAGTGGGAAGGGGGGTGGATGAGTGGGAGGGAGGAGGATAAGGGGGGGAGAAGGGAAGGAGGGTAGGGAAGGGAGTGGCTGAAGAACGGGGAGGGAAAGGCAGAAGAATTGTGGTAAGGTAGGAGGGAGGGAAGGGGGGTGGAGAGGCGGAGGGGGGGGGTAGGGAGGAAGGGGAAGGAGAGGTGGAGGGGGTGGAGAAGAAGCGGAAGGTGAGAGAATTAGGAGAGGAATGGGAGGAGGTAGAGGGGAAGAAGGGAGGAAGGCAGAAGGGATGTGGTAGGGTAGAGGGAGGGAAAGGCGGGAGAGGTGTGGTTGGACATGGGGGGAGGTGGAGGGAAAGGGATGAAGGTAGGAAAAGAAAGATTATAACGAGTATGAGAGGAAAGAAGTGCGAGAGTAGAAGACAAACAGAAAGAGACAAATAGCAATGGTATATTGATATAAGAAAAATAATAAAAAAAACAAGAATGAATGAAAGAAAAAAGAAGAAGAGGATAACGCACACGTAGAGAAATAGTAAAGAAAGAGAGTAAAATATAAGTATTAAAATTTTTCGCCACATTTTTCACTAAAATATTTTACACAATTTACGCGATAAAAATAGCAGATATCTGAGGCGACACTCATGCTGATTAATAGAAGCTGTGATGTTCCGCATTTTGCTGATCGAAGGATAAAATAATAATAGAAAATTATTGAAAGGAACTGAAGTAACGATCAGATAAATTGTTAGTTTATGATATTGGACTAGAGGTATATTGGGCGACCAAATTAAATACTCGCTCTTAACAAACTCTTCTCGAAGTTATTCAACTCATTTCAAGCAAATAGGCAGAATTTATACAAGAGTTAATAAAATTTGGATAAAAAAACGTGTATATATTTTCTCTGCCCAACGATCGTGATCTTGTCGGGGACTGAACTGGGTAATCATGCTGTTAGAATTCATTAATTTCTTTTTATTTTCGGTTTTTTTTACCTCTCTCCTCTCCTCTCCCTTTGCTTCCTTTCTCTCCACTTCCTTCTTTCCTCTCCTCTTCCTAATTTCTTTCTCTGCTCTTCCTTTCTTCGCTTCCTTCTCCTCTTATTTCACTCTCCTTATCCTCTCGCTCCTTCTTTCTCCTCCCTCGTTCTCTCTCCTTTCCTCTCCCTTCTCCCTTCTCCCTTTTCCTCCTCCCGTTTCGCCTTCCCTCTTTCCATCCTTCGCCTTTCCCTTCCTCCCCTTTCTTTTTTCCTTCTTGATGTTCTCCTTTCCTCCTTCCCTCCTTCCTTTGCCATTTCCTCGATGTTCTCTTCTCTTTCCGTCCTTTTTCTCTCCTTCCTTCTTTCCTCCTTTCTCATCTTTCAATCCGTTTCCTCTCTCTCGTCTGTTTATCTCTTTCTCACCTTTCCTCCCTTTCCTCCTCATTCCCATCTGTACTTCCAAAGATCCTCCTATCTCCTTCCCCTAGTCTCCTGTTCTTTTCCCTCTCCTTCTCCCTCCTCATCTCTCCTTGATACTCTCCTCATCTGTTCCCTTGCTTACTCCTTCCCCTAAATCCTCCATCCCGTCTTCTCCTTCTTGCTTCCTATCTTTTCTCCTCCTCCCTCTCCCCTCCTTCCTTCTCCATCTTTCCCTCCTCCTTCTTGCCTCCTCTTTTCCCTCCTTCTTCCATCTCCTTCTCTACATTTCGCTCCCGTTTCCTTCCTCCTTCCCATCATTTCCTTTTTCCTCTCTTCCCCAGTCAATCTCTTTCCTCCACTCCATACTTCCCATCCTTCTACTCCCCACTTCTTCCTCACGTTCTCTTCTCCATCTTGCTCCTCTTCTTTATTTCTTCTTCCATCACTCTCTCTCCCCTCCGTCTGTCCCAAATCTCCTTTTCTCATCATCATTCCTCCTTCTCCTCCACCCCTTTCGTCTCCCTCTACTTCCAAATTCGTTTTCCCTCCATCCAATATTCCCATCCCTTCCCTTCGCTCCCATCTTGCTCCACCACCCCTGTCGCTTCTCCCACCTCTCCTTCTACCATCCTTCCCTCCTTTTCCTTCCTACCCTTCTCAAGCCCCTTCCTTTTTCCCTCCTCCCTCTCCTCAACAATCTCCTTTTCCCCTCACTCCCATCACTTCCATCCTTCTCTCCCCAACCTTCTTCCTACCTCACAGAAGCACTTTCTTCTCCATCTTGCCTCGTCCTCCTTCCTTCTATCCTTCTTCCCATCCCCCTCTTCTCCTCCCCACTCCTCTTCCTCATCATCTCACCTTTACCTCCACTACCCATCACTTCCCTCTTCCTCCCCCACCCTCCTTCCCCACACCTTCTCTTCCCTCCTTCCTCCCTCCCTTACCTTCCTTATTTTCTTCCATCCCACTACCTTCCCCTCCCTCTACTTCCCTCAATCTAATCATCCGGGATCTAATACGTCGTTACGACGAAGTTCCATCTCGGAAATTACTCGGGAGAAGAGCGAGGATTTTTCCTTTTATGGTCATGCGTGTCTGCTACCTGATGCTGCCTTGCGTTCCGTGTTCTGTTTTGCGTTCCGTGTTTGGTGTTCCGTGTCCTGTTTTGTGTTTGCTTGTGTTCTGTTCTGTTCCGTGTGTTCCGTGTGTTTTGTGTTCCGTGTTTGGTGTTCCGTTCCGTGTTCTGCTTTGTGTGCCGTGTTTAGTGTTCCGTTCCGTGTTTGGTGTTCCGTGTTCTGTTTTGCGTCCCGTGTTGTTTTGCGTTCCGTGTTCGGTTTTGCGTTACGTGTTTCGTTCCGTGTTCTGTTTTGTGTTCCGTGTTTTGTTTTGTATTTTGTGTTCCGTTCCGTGTTCTCTTTTGCATTCCTCGTTCTGCTTTGCATTCCGTGTTCCCTTCCGTGTTCTCTTTTGCTTTCGTGTTCCCTTCCGCGTTCTACTTCGTGTTCTGTTTCTGTGTTCCGTGGTCTGTTACGTGTTCCATTCCATATTCTGTGTTCTGTTCCGTGTTGCTA